>JAHREE010000367.1:13901791-14041556 GCA_033628505.1 Tringa tobata
GAAGAGAAGAGAAGAGAAGAGAAGAGAAGAGAAGAGAAGAGAAGAGAAGAGAAGAGAAGAGAAGAGAAGAGAAGAGAAGAAGGAAAACTGAGGGACAGAGGACTATGAAGTTATTGGTCTTTCTTTGGACTTCTTTAAGAGCCTAAGGAGAGGTTGGAAATAAGCTGACACAAACTGCCTATTTCAAACTAGGTAGGAACAAGAAGCATTCTTGTTTTCAGGATATGCACATGTCTTGCAGGTTACACTAGTGTTTGTATATCTTACAAATTTGTTTTCTTTGACATAGCATGGCATTGCTTGACCTATATTCAGCTTGCTAACTACTGTAACGCCAATCCTTTTTCTGAAGAATTGCTTCCTCATTCTATAATTATGCAGCAAATGATTCCTGATTCACAGTTCTATTTTCCCTAATAAATCTTATTCTTTTCTGACTGTAACTTCACTTTTTCAAGACTGTTTTGAATTTTGGCTCAAAATCTCCTGCATACTTGCAATGCCATTACTGATCCATAGTTCCCTCATTCTTATTTTCTTCTGTTGTACATTTGCTGTTTCTGCTCTTCCTGTCTTTAATCCTCTGCGCAAGTTTTCCAATAAACAAACTAATGTGTCCAGGATTGCCTCAAATAATTATTTAACTGTTGTAAATTTAAGTTCTTTGGATCTGGCTGATCTGAAATAACCTAATTAAATGCTTAGCCCTTAAACTCACTTCACTTATTGTATTCCTGCAATGGTTACAAAATCTATTAGAAAATATGTTTTACAACTCTTTATAGATCTGGACAAGTATCTGAAGCAATGCTTTGTAAGGATTTGCTTAAATAAAGATTTATTTCAATGGACTCTGACCCTGTTGATGTTTGCTCACATGTATAGTTAATAAGGTAATACTGGTAGCTTTTAATTGAAAACCAATTTTGAAATCACAGTTGCAAATATTGATATTGCAAACTTTAAGTCTAAGAGATCAGCTGATATAGGTGGATGGCGAAAACAATAAGCTACATCTTTGGTTAATTCTTTCTGTCCCAGAGTCCAGGTGTGTGTAGCCAAATAAAGAGCTGTTGCAGCACAGCTACTCATATCTATACTTCCATCTGTATATCTAGCAGAGTTAATTTTGGGACACATTGTCCATCACCATAACACACTCACTCATGGCATGAGTAGTAACCGAAGAGATTTTGTCATTGGTCATGTCATATCTTATGCAAATCTTATTATCCACACTATTATCAAAACTTTGTTTGAAATTTCACTATGACTTTGCTAACATGTGGAAACTAGACTACTAGCAGGGCTTCAGGAGTATGGCTTCTGCTCCAGCTGGACCATTCTGTTGTTCCTACTTATTGCCTTCCAGGGGAACATCCAGTTTTGCTGAATGTACTGGTGTATTACTTTTGTTATGCTCAAGGAAAATTTTTGGTCTAGTGTGTCCAAACCAAACTAGGCTGGTTTGAATTCCTTTAAGTGCAAAATAGAGATTCGGAGTGCTAAGGCAAATTATCCATTTCAAGTGACTGAATAAAACTGAGAATATTGTTTGAATTTGTAAAGAAAAATGAAAGCACTGCAAGTCAGAGCAGGAACCTAGAAACTCTCTTTAAATTCTCCCTGCGTAAGAGTCTATCTTTTTCCCACTGAGTATATAAGAAGCCTAGAAGATTAGCCTGCTGTCTCAGGCACTTAAATTAGTTGCCTAAAGTTAAGTGGTGTGGAGGCTGTTCTTCCCCCATTCCCACAACATTTATAATTAATCAACAGAAAATCAGTTCATGAGCAATTCACAGTATGAAAAGATCAATTCACAGGGGAAGGTATCTGCAATCAGTAATCTAGTCTGCTCTAGCTAAATTTGTAGAATAAATTCTACACAATGAATTATTCTACTTGCTTTTCAACTAGTTTAACTTCCTTTAAGCTTCCATGTCATTTGCAGACATAAATACTTCTAGTTAGCTGAACTTTCCACAGTTTTTGCTAAACTCTTAAATCCACATAGTTCCATCATATGTAGTAAAAAACATTTGTCTATTCAAAAGATAGCAAAACTACTGCTATTTCTGTACTAAGTTATGTTAGCTCAGTTCACCAGTGTGTCTTGAACACTCCAAATGTATTACCATCTACAGGTTTATACTGCACTGTAATAAAAAGTGAATAGAACCAGAATATCTTGGGATAAAACCAGGGAGTGTTATATTTCATTATATTTCTTCACTCTTAGAAAGTCTGAGTGTTCCTACAACAGTCATCATTAAAGGTAGTGTTATGTGGTGCAAAATCTGTATATATTATATAATTTTGCAAAATTTAGTAAAAGTTCATCTATCTGCAGTGCTCTCTTGCTTATACTATCTATGGAATAATCACTAAGAAATATGAAGAGTCATTTTGAGCCTTGGAAGTAGCTCTTTCTAGTACTTCCTATATGACTTTGTGTATAAAATAATGCAGGAATGTCAGGATTGGCCTGAATGATTCCTGATTTCTTTTTGATTGTTTTAATTTTCAGAAATGCTTATATCAAGTAAAATTCTGCAAAACTTTATGTTTACCTCATAGGAACATTTAAAGAAAGTCTTGATACATAATAGACTCACATAATATTCCAACTGCAATCTCTTTTCTAATAAATTATTAAGATCTCCAACTCACACGATACTAAAACATTTAATTCCATCTTAATTATTTCTCAAAAGCAATGTCAAAATCTTTCAAATATATGCCTTATTTCTCTTAGGAAGTCAAGGGATTTTTTTGGGGTCGTGACCTAAGAATATGAGCCCCAATTTACTGAAAAGAAGAGAAACAACTGCATTAACTGTGGCAGGCTTTGGGTCACACCTACAGCAATTTAAAATGAACATGTTATAGAAACCATTCAAAAAGGTTTCTGAATTCCTGTCTGACCCTGAAGGCCTTTTTTTACTGCAGCTTATGAACTTCTAAAAGGGTAAACTTTCAAAGCAATCCATAGGAAATACACACAAAACCCCCTTTATTTATGATTCAAATGTATGTGATGATTATTTTTCATGCATAACCCCTAAAATTCATCCCTAAGTGTCTTAATTGTATTGCACTTTCAAAGTGCATAGAAACAGAATTGAACTCACAAAGCTATTTAAAACTTAGGCTTTTGTAATAATAAAAGTAAAAATGCCTCCTGGGTTATGTATTATACAGCAGAAAACTTAGGAAATAATCAAAGACTTTGGTACTTATCTTCATAATCTTTATTCAACAATGTAGTTGCACCAAAATTTTTCTAGGAAGCACTACTCAGCTACTAAACACCAAAAGAGCTTCTGAAGAATTTAATGCATTTAGAAGAAAAAAGTCACTAATCCGTTTGAAACATATTCCTAGTGACAAAAGAAGGACGAAAAGCCTTGTAATTTTCAGGGTATGATAGCTGAATTTTAGCTAGTTTGTACTAGAATTGTAGCTTAGTTTATCTAATTACCATGCTTTCAATTGTATGTGAAAACCAGGTTTTCAGTGTGAATAATATGTGTAGTATGTGTTTTTAAGAACATTTTCTTTGCAATTTTTTTTTTAATAACTGTAAAAGTCATGTCCCATATATCATCCATATGCTGCTCAGAACGGAAATATTTTTGAAGTTAAAAGCTGCACCAGCTTAAACTACAGGATCCAAAAGTAATTTTGTAGACTGTAATTAATGCTTGTGAAAGTCATTTTGCTTCAGTTATCATTTTTCTCTGGCACTGGTTTAGATAAAAACATAGATATCAACAGGAGTTAGGTGTAACACTGTTCATGCTAAGTTCATGCATTTTCTACTTCATGCTAAGAAAATAGGTCTCTTTCTTTCACCAAAAGTGACAAACCAGAGTTGGAAAAAATTTTCAGGTAACAGGATTCTTTTCAGCCTGCTGTAAAGGAAGGTTAAAATTCATATGATCTTGAAGACTGAGGTTTCTTCAGAATTCTAAACCATTTGATTTGGTTACATTTCAAAATTCATTAATTTTACATCAAAGTATTACAAATGCACACATACTTTTGGAGAGTGTAATAGAATTAAAAACCTATTTTATTAAATATCTTACTATGAGCCCAAACGGAGAAATTGTACTCTTCAACCTCTGGCTCCTATTTTTAAATTCTTTTCTGAAGAAATATAGTTGTCAAATTCAGTCACCAAGAGGAATTTTCTATTAGTGGGTGCAGAGTATTTTACCTTTTCATTGCTTAGATCTGTTGGATTACAGCCTCATGCTCTGAAAGAAAGAGAAGTGAAATGCATTATAGAAACAGAGTACAGACTTCACCTTGTCTCTAATGATTTACTTTTACTACATTCTTCTCCAGATGTTCTGTAGAGAATTGCATCTGACAGATATGGAAAAACACTCAACAGCAAGTATTTGCTAGGATACCTTGGTTGGTAAATAGGAGACAACTATGCTTATATGGATGTTTTTGATTGAAAGCAGAAGAGGAACATATAATATTTTCTTTAAAAATACTTTAATCGGTTACCCTGATGTTACCATGAACTTCAGCTAAAAAGCAGTGAAATTACTTGAAAAAATAGCTAATTATTTTCTGTTTAATTCAATCTTTTGATCCTTTTCTTGAGGGTGTCATATAGATATCAAGTCCCACACATCAAAGTCCACCTGTAACATGGATTTTGTTGACCAATGAGACCAACATATGGCAGAAAACACTGAGTTTGCGTAAAGCAGCTTTAACCCACCTATGATTTTATTTAATGGCAAGGTAAGAAGCGTTACTCGGGCAACAAGTATCAGTGAACTGTTACAGTAACTTCACCAAAAAGTGAAGATAAAGATGGACATGCAAAAAACTGTGAGGAGAGCATTCTCCCTGAGCAAGTTACTGATAGAACCTGGGATTGCATGAAATTTTCCTAGTGGAGGAGAAATGGAGGAGAAATGGAGCTCATGGAGGAAAAGAAATGAAAACTGGACGTGGACTTGGAAAACAGAACAAAGTTCAGACAGGAATGTCAAGATAAATGGAAGATAGACAGCAGCATAAAAAACTGACGACTTGCAGTTACCAAACAACAGAAGCTGAACAGCAGATCAATAAACCAAAAAAAGAACGACTATGAGAACGTGGCAGGAGGATTAACTAGCTAGTTTAGGAACAGCTATGCTGCACAGGGCAGCAATGAGGAGAAACATGCTGAAAGAGAAGAGAGGATGACAGAAGAGAGAAGCCACTAGTCCCATAAGAGAAGAGATAATGGAGATAGCTATGAGAAATTGCTCAAGTATAAACAAAGACATTACACAGAAGAGAAGGCAGGACAGTCAACAGACAGGAGAAATAACTCAGAGCAGAGCTTTAAGATGAAAGGCGGCTATTTGTAATTGGGGGGGGCTTGGTAAGGACTGAAAAACCTGTCACTACAACAGATCCAGAGGAAAGTCAGTATGGAGTCTGCCAGGAGCAAGCATTCACACTGTGAAGCCAGGGATGAAAAGGATTTTCAAAGAAACTTGGAGGGGGAAATATACAGGCATTGATTGTTTTTCATGCCAGGACACGCCCCAGATTTCAAATGAAGCAGATCGAGGGAATTAGTCCAAGCTGGAGTGGTTAGTGAGAGACACTACCGCCTCAGGTGATTTCCAGCAGAGTTGTTCCAACTGCTGGAGAAGGACTCTGGAGACTGCCATCCTCCTCTAGGACAGCTTTTCAGAGGCAGATTATAACAAACACATCAGATATTTAAAATTAAATATATTACTTCTTGCACTAGGTGCAAGAAATGTATTTTATAATATATGTGTCCTGGTTTGAAGTATACGCTATGGTGTATAGTATACACTATAAATGTGTGGTTTTGTAAGATAAGATAAAGGTGCCACATGGCATTCTGTTGGACATTATTAATGGTAATGGGAAAGAGCAAAGCTAGAATAAGAACAGTAAAATAGATAAATACAGACTCAAAAGGAAATTTCAAACTTCTGCAAGAGAAGATGGAGCTCCAAATAGACACGGAAGCACTAGTCAACACTCTTTTGATATTTTCATCAATAATCTTGGAAAGAAAAATGTAAAGGAATTTCACTTGCTGATGCAAAACTGGTGGCATTGTGAGCATGGGAAAGATTGGATTCTTGTAGTGGAAGGACTCCATGACATTAAGGAATGGAATCATAGAAATATGGATGAAATTTAACTGCAGAAAGTAAAGGTCAATCACGCAGGGACTAATAATGAGAATTTCTTCTATAATCCAGGAGCTTCACAGTTGGAAACAATAAAGAAAGAAAGCAGCTGGCTCTATTAATCAGTCACAGAATGTCTACAATCCACCAATATCATGCAGGCATGAAGAAATGAATGTGACTCCAGATCATATAACAGAAAGTTACATGCCATACCTCAAAGAGCCAGGGTGTTATTCCTATAGTCTTAATAGTAATACAGCAGCAAGCAGTAGATTAAAGAGCAGATATGGCCATTTTAAGAATTAAATAACCAATGGACTCATATTCTGAAAAAAAGACTAAGTGCTGGCAAAAGCATTATAGAATTGCTCATCGCTATTATTATGCATTAAAATCAGGTATCAAAGTCAGGGGGTAGTCCCCGTTATTTTGGTACAATGAAATTGCACAAAATAATACAGGTTCAGGCCCAAAACAACTTACAGTTACAAATTTAATCATGCAAAAACATATATTCGTTAATAATTGCATATTGACACACTTTTCTCTTAATATTTCCTATTCTAAATTATTGGTTTAATAGCTATCCATTTAGTAATCAGAGAAGGACACAGGAATGTGAGTTGAAAATGGTATACTCAAATCCAAGTGAGATATATGATGATAGAAATAGCCTAAGAAGAAGGTAGAGCAAACATAATGCTGCTACTTACATATTTATTATCCTGTTTATTCAATTTATTAATCTTCTCTTATGAAGAGCAATCATGAAGAGATATCCTAGATTTCTAACCATTGCTGATTACATGTACCGTTGGTGGGCCCTCGACATGAACATGCAAGAACTCATTGTGTGACAGAATAGCTCCCTCCTATATGTGAACTACTAATGAATTAGCAAACTTAACTGCCAAGAGGCTGTATAGCATAATTGGCAAGCCAGGCAGTTGGCACAGAAAGCACATGGTTAAAAGTCATTGAGAGGAAGCACAGTTTTTCCAAGGGCAATATCAGTTTTCTGAGTAGTGAAGTGTGAAGACCCTGATCTTCTCACAGTTATGTTGTGGTCAAGAACTAGAATTGGCTCCCTGAGGATTTTCCTTTGCAGCATAAGATTTATTATATATTCTTCCTTCTCCTAGACTGAATGGGATTTAATTTATAATTTTAAAAGAATATTCCTTGCAGCTTTACCTCAGTATAGAACTTTTCTGTAACAAGAAAGCAGGAAGAGAAGAAAGCAATCAGTAGGAAATCAGTATGAATTATATATTTCAGTAAAAATCTGTCTTTCAGAAGGCTTAAATATAAATTATATGAATATTTATCATAAGAAAACTGCAGAAGAGATGGATGGACAATTTATTGAAACAGTATAAGAGAAGATATATTTTTTTACTA
Source organism: Tringa tobata (assembly GCA_033628505.1). Taxonomy (NCBI): domain Eukaryota; kingdom Metazoa; phylum Chordata; class Aves; order Charadriiformes; family Scolopacidae; genus Tringa; species Tringa tobata. The sequence goes on from JAHREE010000367.1 coordinate 13,909,390, forward strand.
GGTGCACTCAAATACAAAGACAAAACAAGAAATAAAAAAAACCAAATTATTTGTATACTTTATTTGAATTACCTTGTCATGTTGAAAACAATTTCTCCTGAAGTTAGGCTGTCATAATTTAATGGGTTTTAATGATGAGGTCTCAAGCTGCAAACTTTAAACTTCCAGGAATGCAAATTTCAATGAGAGTTCAGACACCATGTAGACACTGTTAAATGTTTCCGTATTATTTAAAGACAATGCAGGCAGAGGTGGCTTGTGGACACAGAATAAAATAGTATTCAGTGGTCCATAAAGTTTATTTGTTGGTTTGGGGGTTGTGAGGTTTTTTTCCTCTTGACACATTAAAGAGGCTGTACTAGGCAATCACTTAAATTAAGTGGATTAAATTTTGCACAGGCAGCCCCATAGTTATCAGCAAAATTGCTCGAGTTACTAATCAGTGCAGAAATTATTCTTGTTAATATCTGCTCCTAAACAAATTAAGGATTTATTGGTTAAGTCTAAAATGAGAGGTGAAGAAAAGTTTTTAGAGCAAGCCAAAACATGCTGGTAGCTGCAACTCAGACTCTTTTATTTTGTAATGGTGGCTGTGCTCCTTGTGTTCTGTGTTCAGACTGAAAAAGCGCACATTATCCTGAAGACAAGATGGGCATTCACTAGCTAGTTAGGGTCCAAGCTACCACGGATACAGACTACATGCAATGAGAAGATGGGCTTGCACTAGGGTGTTGAACTGACTCTGACTTATTGACCCACTTATTAATGGAGATAAAAACCTAATTTCTAGTGAGAGGCAACAGCTCCTACTCAGTGTGGACACTACACTCAGCCTCAGAAAGCCCCTGAAGGTGTTGGTAACAGAAGTTAATCAGTTGTGAGCACTCTAATGGAGGAGAGAACTAACAGGGCACTGTGTGTGTCCTGTGTGCGTACTGTCGGGCTCTTACAGAATCATTCACTATTATCTTAGCCTGAGGAAAGCATTTTTAGAAATGAATATAAATATATAAATATAAAAGTGTAAATGTAAATATTTATATTTCTGGAGGATATGTTCCTTTGTTTTCATGGAATGGAGCAGTTAGCCTGGGATGAAAGCTGCCCAAAACCAGTGTAGTCTCAAGGAAAAATTCTGCTAAACTCCATTACCCCTCTTGTGAGTATGGATTTAGTATGACTTCCCAAAGATTTAGAGGACAGCCTTGTTTTTAAGAGGATGGCAAAACTTTTACCCCTGGCATGACCTCAGTTCTCTTTTCCTTACTTTCACCTGACTGTTGAAAGCTTCAAGCTTCTTTTCCAAAGCAAAGAAACTAGATCTTTATAATAAAAATCTTGCAAGCACTCACTGGTAAGTAAACCATACTTTTTTCATAATTTCAATATGATGTAATATTAACACAAATACTCCCAAAATTTATTGTGCAAGATAAGAATTTGAGGAAAAATTACATTCAAGTAGTTTTCTTGGTAAAATTGCAATGGAAGTATCAGCATTTGGTGTTCTACATTTTCTAAGTTTCAAACCCAGTCTCAAGTATCTCACAATTACCTATAAGAAAGGCAAATAACCAGGAAGTGTAGAAGAATTGCATCACAGTATTGTACTTTATATTCTTTTAAGCTAGTAGAAGATTGCAAAGCTCTAAAGAGCCAGTGCAGCCACCATAGTCACTGTAGCTGCTGTTTCGGGACTGTCAAACTGAGATATGAAGGATGTCAACCTGTACTATATACAACATACAAACATGAAGAACCAAATGAAAACCAAATTTTAGCCTACAGGTGTTATAGTTTACAATTACTTACTTATATGGAAGGACAGTGTGGACCTGAAGTGGCATCTTCTCCTTAAAGGGTTATTTTAATCCATAAATATTTAGGAAACTGGTACCTTTTTAACAACGCATGAGGGGTGGTAAATATATGAAAATACATGAACAGTACTTCTAGAATTCTTCCATAAACATGTCTCACGTTGATACGCTTATGTGGCTTACCTTCTTTGCTTATAGGAGCAGAAGTAATATAAAACTAAAAATACCTGACAAAATTATATGAGAATGGTTACAATATGAAGGAAACTAACAAATATTTGTTATGAAAATTTATCTCTGTTCTGCCAAAGATTTTACATTTATGATACATACAGAGTAGAACAGATATTGGACAACTGTTTATTAAGTTCTTAGCAACTCCTAAAGCCAGGAATTTTCCTGGACCAAAATGCATGGAAAAAGCAATTGTTATGTAAGAAAGCACAACACAAACAGAAACAGTGAGCACATACAAAAGTGGATACCTGTTACCATTGGAGGTATTAATAACATGTCATATGAAAAGTGAGAACAAGTGAAAATTACTGGAGATGACTCAGATGCTTAAACTGGCCTTTTCATAACTGGTTGATATACTGTCAGAAAATATACATTTAAAGATCAATTTTGGAAGAGTAACAGTAACATCCAGTGGCCATTTAAGATAGACCAAAACATAGTATATATCCCCTCAGAATCTCTGAAAAGGAACACACATTTCACTGATCATGGTACTGAAGACATCAAGCTAATTCAGGTAAACCAATTTCTAATTATGTCTGATCAATACCTTTTTATATATTTTTCATGATTTTACCTAACTGAAATTGTATTTTAATTTAAAGTACTACCAAAACTTATATTTTAAAATAATCTAGTTTTACATTAATTTCCCAAGCAGTGGGAAAGTTGTCTTCAGCTAGATTTTGCCTTGTTGGCCCAGATGGCTGACTATTGGCACATAGAGGAGCCAGACAGTATTTTAACAGAGGCCCAGCACAGAGGGTTGATAGAGGATCAGCTGAATCCTCTCTGGATCCCTTGCAGCACAAAATATGTGTATATGCATTCCAATAAAAACTACTTCTTGTATATTTTTAGGTATTTGTAAAGTACAAATGAAAGCAATATGGGCTAAAACAACCCTTGCCTTCTAGGTATCTGACTGTTAGCAATGTCACAGGCATGGATTTTGCCATGTTGAATAAAAAACCAGTCTAGTATCCTCTTCCTGTAGTCTGTTGACATGTATGGTGCAAATTTTCAAGGGTGCCCCAGAAATTTGTGATATGCTTTGAGAAGACACTAAAAGCGAAATGAAACAGGAGAAAAACATGATGAAAGTCTTATTCTAAGTTGTGCAAAGTAATACTGGAGAAACATCTGCTGTCAGGTTGATGAAAAAGTCTATTTGCTCCAGACACAAGGCTGCTACACAGCCAGACACACAGCCTGGAATTGACCCATTCCCTTCGCCTCTTCCTCTCTGTTCCCAGATGGCATCAGAGAGGCTGCTGGTGAACCCACATTCAGTTTCAGTAGGTATCCTTCAGTGGGAAAACCAAGCACGTGTCCCTTGCCTCAACTATTCTACTCATCTTGCAAAAACATCAGCCTAATTCTGAAAAACATGTTTCTTAACAAATGTTAACATACTCAAGAAGTATTTCTGCTCAGGGCACAGTTCTGCCAAACCTTTAGTTACAGACACGAGGCTAATCATTTCACCAGGTAGGTCAAGAAAAGAAAGAAGTGTTTTATTTAAGCAGCAGCAGCAGAAGAAACAGAGACTTGATAGTTATCTTTCTATGCCTCTCTGTGTAGAGTACCTCTACTCATAGCCTTTGAACTTAGACTGGAAGGAGTCTCCATGCTGGGTCAGATCACAATTCTCTGCCATAGTGTTTCAGCAGTGACAGCAGTCACTGCTTCAGATTCTTCAGAAGAAAAAAAGCAAACTTAGAGGTGAAGTCTTCAGACTCAGAGCAAACATCCTGTGCTGACTCTGAATAGCTGTAAGATAGCTCTGATTACAATACCGCTGACTTAAATATAAATAAATATAAGTTACTGTAGGAAAGATTTTTCACAGAGAATCTTGTCTTTTTACTTCATGGAAACCTATTGGTTAATAGCCTTTAACATCACAAGTGGAATTCCCTGCATTACATGTTGAATGTTCATGGCAACTGATGTAAAAATGATGGCAGATCTGAAAGTTTGATAGCAGCTGTGTCCCAGAATTTGGCCAATGCTAGAACAAAGAAGCTCTTTTCTATAATAAGAAGTATGCAGAACCAATTTCGCTTGTTAAACTATTAACTTCGTAAATTTAGTCCTCAGAAAGATACAAAACCAAATTATTGAACAACTGTTCTTTAAGGACCTCAAGAATATTATATCAATACAAAATCAATGCTTATTTGCCAAGGGCCACTAGGACACAGAGGAATAAGATTAAAATGGAACATGGAAACATGGGAAAAACTAGCTATAAAAAAAGTATTCTATCATAAGAATAGTCAAACCCTGCACAGGGGCTCTGAAAGGCCCCATCTTCATCTTCAGGGATATGCAAAGTCTTAAGATAAAGTCTCCATCTTCAGGGATATGCAAAACTTGACTGTAAATGGCCCTGAGCAGCCTTATTTTATTGGAGCAGGAGACAGGGTTAGATGACCTCTAGAGGTCCCTTCCAATCTATGTGATTCTATGGTTCAATGATTTAATTTTCTTCTTTGATGTATAACCTGATTTTTTTACTGGAACGGGAAAACCATAGAGGTGCAATACTTCAGCTTTACTAAAGCTCTTGTTATGTCACTACCCATCTAGGAAGTTACAGTTTTGATTAAATTACTGAAAGATAGAATTGGTAGAAATATTGAATTAAAAGATAGACATCCAAGAGTAGTAATCAGAGGAGGAGAACATGTCAAGTCAGGGCAGTTATGTGTCTGTCACAAGTCTGGTAGTTTTCAGTATGTTCTGTAAGACTGCTATCAGGAAAATATTCTGAGTCGCCATTATCGATGCCACATAATAGGGCTAAACACAAGAAGTCTGTGGCTCTCAAACATTTTCACTTAAGGAGCAAGTCTCTGTTGGTTCTTGCCAGCTTAACTGTTTTCAATATGTGAGGAATCTCTTAAAACATACAACTAAAAAACTGTATATCCAAGTGCCAACTGAGTAGACAATGCATATGTCCACTGAGAGGTGCAAGACACCCTCTTTCTTGTGTCTACCAAATCTGTCACATGAGCATTGCTCTTAAAGTAGCAATATCCAACTACATGTGCAAAAAGATTTTTCAAGATCGCTTTGTGTAAATTCTTACATTGTTGCTGTAATATTGCTGCTATAATATTGAACAGTTGTTTGCTACATATCCTGTTAAGTTCCTATTAGTGGCATTCAGCACAGAAGAATAGCGTGACTTGAAGTGCCTTTAGTCTTTCAAGGACTGAACACAGGTGTTCAACTGCATCTAGCTCAAGAATCCTCCTGAGGTAGATGCTGTTTTATCTGTATAATGTGTGGCATAGAAAAACAGCTATCTCAGCACATGTTGTGGGGAGGCTCAGAGGCTGCAGCTGTGACAGAGGAGAGTCGGGGCCAGGCTGGACCCCGCAGCACCTTCTGAGGCTCAGCAACCATGCTGGGGGACAGAGAGCAGGCAGGGGTCTCTGCAGGCAGAGGCACTTTCCTGGGGATAGAGAGGCTTAGAGTTTGCTGCCACTTGGAAGATAGGAGGCAAGGATGTGTTCAGAGGACGGAGAGCTGAAAAAAAAAAAATATTATTATTTCCAGATGCTATTATTTTCAAATTAAGTATACACATATACTACTTTTTATTTAAACAAAATCAGGCTTTCTGAGTTAACAGGCCTTTTGATATTTTGGGAGCAAGGGGAGCAAGGGGAACAAGAAGTTCTAGACAAATGCACTTCAGATCTCTGCCTGACTCATGGTCCTGTCACAATTGCAGGGAAATTAATCTGATGATCTGGGAAATATTGTTGCTTCCAAGAAAGAAGTGTATAATTAAAAGTGCCAACATCAATTAACTTATCTTCCTTGTACTATGAACAGGATTTAATATTATCAGGGAAAATGGAAACAGTGGAAGAACTCTTCACAGCCAGGTCGTAAAACCTTGACCTTGCTGAAATCATTAACTTGAGGTTCTGGGTTTTTTTAAAGATTATTTTCCAAATTACTCTAATAAATAATTCAGAGATGAGAAGCTTTGCTTCAAAATGCTTTAGCAGGTTTCATACTTTGATACTCTTGAAGGCCAAATTACTTCCTTTACCAATTCCTACGTGACATCCACTCTTCTCTGTTTTAGGCAGTCTTTCAACCCTCCTCTCCATCTTGCTCCTCATCAGAGATTCAAGGCATTCCTCAAGCCTTGCCAGGGTCTCTCTGCCAGGGCTCCCTTTCTCTGCTACCAACAACTACAAGTGCCTGACCCCTCCCTTTCTGTGTGCTCCTTGTTTTTTCCTCATTTACTTTGCTAAGGACTCTGTGTAAAGGTATGGCTGTACTAAAAAGGTGATAGCAGTGGGAACTCCGAGTATCCTTCCTTCCCTTCTTATTTTTATATTTTTACCTCCTATTTTTGATATTTTTATCTAAATCTATGCTGATACTTTAAATTTCATTGATTCTGAAATTGTCTTAGTGAAGTAGTCAGGGAAAAAAAAAAAAAGGAAAGAAAGTCACCATATGGATTATATTGCCAGAACTCTCTCTCCCTCAGCCAACAATATACTTTGTTGTCTTGAGCATGTGTGAACACTTACCAGATAAGAGCAAAATAATATTTTTATGTCTCTACTGAATTAAAATAAAATAAAAAAAAAAGATTATTTCATTTTACTCCAAAATTTCCTGTTAAAACCTGCTTTTCCCTTTTCTCTTTCTTCTGTTTCTTCTTTCTGGGGGAAATGAAACAAATTTTAGCAGTTCTTTAAGACATGTGAGATGTTAAAAAAATGTTGCAATTTTCATTTCCTTTTGACATTTCACTGTTCATAATTCCCTGCCTTCAAAATATCCCTCCATATGTGTATGGTGTAACTCTTGGGAAGCACCACAGCAGATTAAGTTTAAAAGTTCAAGGGGATGAAATATTTATTTACACCATCTTTAGACCACCCTGACTCTGGACAGCTGTTGGGCCCAGTGATCCAACCCTATAGCACAAGCTAAGATATTTTAGGTCTATTGTTACCAGAGGAAATACAGCCCTGCATCTTGTAGCTCCAGACTTCATGTACCTCCTCTTGTAGGGACTGCAGTAGTTCATTCAGAATCCTTTCGCTTGTTCTTGGGCTCTCACTTCAATGTGGAAACTCTGCTTCACAGTTTCATAAAGCTCTTTTTACATCACTGGTACCACAGCCTGAAGCCCTACAGGGCAGCTGCCACTGGCTGTGGGCATTAAACGGAAATTACTGAAATTCTGTGGGCATTAGGAGCAATGACTTACCAAGAATAAGAATTATATGGCTGAAGGTAATTGCTGTTACACTACCATGATGAAATGTTGAAACAGAAAAGTTGCTTTTGAATATATATGATGCTTTATAAATGGAAATTTATTTAAATGGCTGTCTGAAATGTAAGATTTCTATTTTTTTTTTGTTATCTGTCTTTCCTTTATAGCACATTTTCACAGTTCTAGATTTTCTTGGTGTTAATTTTAACCTCCCTTGGTTTACACACACTTTAACTTTCCGTTTAAAAGCAGTCTGAACATCTTAACAAACTTCTTTGCTAATTTATAATGGCATTACATAATTGAGTAAATTATGAAGAATTTATTCACTTTCCTGGCAGAATTTCATCCAATCAATGTAATTAGCATCTAATATTTTGCAAGTGAAACTGACCTCCTGTAACCTGGCCATTTGCTGATTGTGCAGTACTGTTACTTTCAACTTTGTCAAAGTTCTAATTTCTATATGCTGTCTTGTTATCCTGTGCTCCTTTTCTCTATACAGCTCTGAACCTATTTGATTAGTCTGCTGCTCAGTGGCCCGTTACTTGAATAATTTCCTTCAAAATAAACCATTTTTTTTACTGGAAGAGGCTCAGCCTCATATCACTAGCTGGTTCTTCCTCTGAGGTTGAACACTCAATGATGCTCTCATTTTCTGTGGGATGTGGTTTTAAAGCCATTCTGTCAGCTTTCACTTTGCAGTGGACTGATTTGATCCAGAAGTTAATTGCATTGACAGTAACCTGTTTTAACAAGACTAAAGTATCAATAAATCATTTCTTTAGTGGCTGCACTTTTTCTGCTGCTTTATTGATATACTGCACCTGAACTGATAAATAGGATGAAAAAACATCTCTTTCTTCTAACATACTTTGCATTCCCAATAATATCCTCCTAAAGAAAAGAAGGTAATGCTCATATACAGGAATACATAAAAATACACTAGCTAGATTATTTCAGTTTTGCTATTCTCACCCTTTTTAACAGATTTAATTTTAGGAAGACGTTGAGGGGATGCAGCTTTAATCTGTTATGTAGACTGACTGACAGACAAGTCCAGCTACAGATGCGTAATAAATAAATAACCTGAAAATTCCTCTGAAGACATGATTTCTTTTTTTTTTTTTTTTGGTTACTCTTCTCCTCCCATCATCCCCAAATTTCTGTCTTTACATGTACCTTATGAACACATACTGAGTGAACTAACACAGCCTCAGCTTGTTTTGTTGGCAGTCCAGGGCAAAAGTGTTATCTATCTACTGTCTCTATTGAATGACACTATCGAGAATAAATTATCTATTGCAATGCACTTCTCCATTTGAACCCAAACTTCAATGCAACATGTCAGCATTGGTTTCCATCAGTAAATCAGTAGTACCTGTAAGTAAAATTTTACTGTGAAATTTTAATTATTACTTTGTCACTAAAATCATGGAAAAGTGAGACAATAAGCTGATGTAAGTGACCTATCAAGCAAAGATTTTATGCCTGTTCATAAACTGTGTAAATTTGCTCTCACATAGTTTTTCTCCAACTTAAATAAATATAACTGAGAAGAAAACAAACCCAACACAAAAGTAAATTAGTCACGTGTTATTTATTATGCATGCATGTGTGTGTGGCATTAATTGTTGGACATGAAAAATTGACTTTGGGAGACATGGTGGTTTCTGCACATCTGAGGGAAACTAGATTTCTGAGGATTTAAAAAAAAAAAGATAAAGATATGAACTCACAATTTTTTTTGCTTAACTTATTAAAATATAGGCTATGCACTACAACTTAATTCTGAAAGAGGCAAAGCAATGAATTTCCACTTAGTATTATTTCTATGGTTAGAATTAGTAGTATTTTGTAGTGACAAGGAGAAAATAAAATTAAATTTGTGGGTGTAACCTTAATCACTATATATGCATATGGTAAGCTCTCACTGCCTATTTTGTGAATATATAAACACGTGATTCTGTGGGTGTGTATTTATAGAAAAAGAAAGAAGAAGAAAAAGAAAAAAGTGTAGACACTAGTTAATGAACGCACAACTTGTATTCACTGAGTAAACATGCTGAATTTTCAAATACAAATCAAAACTGATACATTTCCCTGATCCTTACTAGGATCAGGGACTTGATCCTGTGGGCTTGTGACTGAGTCATTTTTTCAAGATGGTTTGCTACTGAGGACAAAACTGTAAAGCTATGGCAATCAGAGATCATATCTTAGGCAAGAAGGGAGGAACATAATTTCCATCTCATAGATTCTAACAATCCATGTGGTTACCAGCTTTTAATAGTAATTAATAGATTCAAGTCTGGTGGCAAAAATGGGGAATAATAACATATCTAACAAAGTACAAATTCTCCAACATGCAAGCAGAAGCATGTAATACCTTTAGTCAAAGGCCATTTTTTTAATGAAACTGGCATACTGATTAGAAAAAAATCACCATAAGTTGCTTGAATTTGGGATATGATAACCTTTAAAGGAAAAAATAATCCATTTTGTAAGCACAGCAGACAGAAAGTTCAAATTATAAGAATCACTTGTCAAAACTAATAAAGCAGGTCTGTATCTAATATTAGTTTTTGCACTACATTTAACATTTCAGATTTTAGATGGTGCCTTAGTGAAGCAGTAACTTTATTTGTGCTGTGTACTCCATGTGCAAAGGGAAGCCATAAACATTCAGTCATTTCATGCCAGGCCAAGGGAAAGAGAAATAGTGTAAGTAAGGACAAAATATTCAGCAAGGTTCAAGCACAGGCTTCTCCATTATCTTCACTGAGATGCAATTCATTAGTACCTATCAGCCACTTCAAAGTTAGGTATCTATCTTAAGGGTCTAAAATCACTATGTAGTCAATGTAAAGTGTTGGGAGCTTCCTGAAAGCAACTCTTCCTATCCCAGGGTCTAAAATAGGAAGGGTTAAATAGTCATCTCTCTGCATAGGTAGCAAAAGGAGTGAAAATTATTAGCTTATCCCTACACCAGATGCCTCATTACAACAGCATTTTTCTCAAACTTAGATGTATGCACAAATTCATGAACTGAGATGAATGTAGCACTGCTCTGTAAAAACATTTTTGTAGCATATGTGACAAAATTACTTGGGTATTCATTGTATGAATGTATCATTTAAGTATAACAGTAGGAGGCTGAAAGAATAAGAAAGGGAAAAATAAACCACAAGAAATAAATTTTTTATAAACATTTCAGGGTAATTAAAATGTGAAGACAGTGTTATTTTCGGACAAGATCCTACCATCACACAGAGCCAAGATTCCAATCTTATGTTACCCCTGTGGGCAAACAGCACATCAGCATGGCATTTAATAGTTAGATAGAGACTATTCCCAAGGGGTGAAAAGGGTGCTGCTGCCAAGCTGTGCAGACTGATGGGAGGAAACAGAGGTGAGGATATAGAAAACTACGTCTGCATCACTGTTGGGATTAGCTCAGATTATAATGGTTTATTCAGACTAAAGCACTTACTTCTACACTCAGTTTTACTGCTACCATTAAGATTAAATTATATTTTCATTTATGAATTTGTGCAGTTGCTATATTCATAAATGGTGATAGCTTGGCCTCTGGGAGGCAAATGTTTCTAGATCTATCTAGAAAGGCTGGGTAAACATTGCCAAAGCACAGGGCATGGAGACCTCTAGTGAAAGAGCAGGGTGTTTTCTTACCTTACCTGCCATGCATTCAAGGCATGATGTTTTGCCTGGACATACATACTCAAAGAGTGGACTGAAGAGCAATTAGTTCTTTGACAGTTGCATGAACATATGCTGGTGATTTTTGTGAGGTAACAACAAACTGGCATCAATGGAGTTCAATTTTCAACAGAATAGTAGTGGCAGAAGTGGCTCCTCACAGCTATTCACCTTTCAAGCAAAACATTAGATCATCATGTCATAATTTTTGAAGAATAGGACTAGCTCAGCCACGCACCTACGTAGGTTAATGTGACTGTGTGAAGTAAAAAATTATAGTGTTTTTGATTTGTAGATATTTTTGTGGGGTAGAAAGAACAAACAGATATATTCAATGAAACCCCTTATTGAACTCATACAATGCTCATATTCTTTTAAAGAAATCACTGTTGGAAGGGAAATAAATTGTGAATTCCCAAATTAATTTCCTCTCTGCATTCTTCTACATCTGTTCATCTCTTGTATTTTACAGCAGTAATGACTGACACACTGAGAAGGCATCAGTTTGCCTAATTTAAGCACCTAAAACTAGCCAGACAGAAACTCCCCCTAAAGGTCTTCAAAGATGCCTACTTCTCACCATTTTCTGTACACACAAGTTAGACACTGCTTTTTTACTTCTGGAAAAGTAGAAGTGAAAAAAGGTATCTATATGAAGGGGGTTAGATCCCACTATTGGCCATCAGGAAAACCACACCTTTTTTTTTTTTTTTAATTATAGCGCTTTATTAAATACAATATTTTAAAATATTTAACCATACAGCATAGCTGTCTGACTGTGGTGATTGACTTAGGGTGACTGAAGATTGGAATGGGCTGCCCAGACAGGCTGCAGAGTATCCATCCTTGGAGATATTAAAAACCCAACTGGATACGGCCCTGTGCAGCTTTCTATAGATGACTCTGTTTTGAGCAGGGCAGTTGAACTAAATGGTGTTCAGAGGTGCCTTCTAATTTCAGCTGTTCTGTGATTCTGTGATTTTGTATTCCTTCCAGATCACCTGACTGTGTTTCTACTTCTTATACGTGTCCTTTTCACACCTGAGTTTAATCAGGAGCTGCTTGTTCATCCACGCAGATCTCTTGTCACCATGGCTTGATTTCCTGCTGATTGGGAACCAATCAACTCCTGTAGATCACTCTTCTCTCTAGCATGGTTTCCCATGGGATTCTTGCAAGCAGGTCCCTAAACAGGTCAAAGTTCACTCTCCTGAAGTCCAAGGTTGGAATCCTGCCTTGATCCCTCCTCTCAGGATCCTGAACTCCACCATATCATGGCCACTGCAGCCAAAAGCAAACATGTCCAGCCAGTTCTTCCTTGTTTATAAGGATCATGTCCGGCAGAGCATGTCCCTTCATTAATGAAATTGTCACTCATGTTAAGAATTTCTCACACCAATACACTCAGAAATCTCCTGTGTTGCCTGTGATCTGCTCTGTTGGCCTTCCAGCAGATATTAGACATTTTATGGTAAATTTCCTGCAAAACAGAGCAAAAGGAATCATGTCTTTGGGTCTGCAATGTTGGGGTTTTTTTATAAGACTGTGTACCTGGGTAATACGCATTGTATTGCTTTTTTACAGCCACCATTTCACACAGTGCCAGTTATCTTGTATATTATGGTGGTGCTGTTTTAGTAGTCTTGTTGGGTCTTTTTATCTCTTTGTCACTAATTTTAGGATTTGGTTTTCTGCAAAAAGAGAAGTGAGCCACTTTGGTTTAAAATTATATTCTCTCAAAAGTCACTTGGAGGTAAATTACAAGATTAGCAAAATAAAGTTTAATTTGAGTTTGAATGTTAACCAAACAGACATCTTTTTGCCATATGAATAATTTAAGAGCAAGCATAATGTGATGGAAAAAATATAGTACAAAATATGTTTAATGATGACCTTTCACAACTCAATCATAAATCAAATTTGTGTTAAACTCAAATGAAGATCATTTCTATAATTTTTCTGTTGTTTACCTGAAAAAGGTAAATAATGAAACATGGACAAATGTAAATGAGCAGTTGAATGAAAATGTCCTTAAGTGTATAAGAGTATATTACCTCCTGTGCAGGTGAAGATTCATCCAATAAAGTGAGTCCTCCTGCCTTGAAGTTTAAAGTGAGGTGCTACTCAGAATAAATAAATGGTGGTCGTATATAGATATAATGAGGTCAACCTATAACGAGGTCTATTCAATTGTGGAAAAAAATGAAATGCCACTCAAATTAATTTGTGCATATGTGTACACTAGGCACATTTTTTAACATCTCCGCAAGACAAAATAACAGTTAACAACATTGACAATCAAGATATCATGCTCATCGGTTTATTTTATCTCACTTAAATAAACACACTTCCTGTTAAATATTGTCGCCGCAGGCTTTCTGCAGATAAAGGCAGGCATGTCTGAGCAGTTATACTAAGCTTACCTTTTCAAAGACTTTTCAACTTTAAGAACTAAAAATGCTTGATTGTAATGAAAGTTTAAATTATGCAATAGAAAAGAGAAACCACTGTTTAAATCAGAAAGACTGACATGAAGAACCTGGAAGCTTTTCTTTGCTAATCAGGATGTTTTGGTCTTGAAGCTTAATGAAAAGTCTTCACAAGGGATAGGTTTCTTTGTATGCGAGCCTATTTGGAAGTGGAGAGGCATGTTGTGCTGTTATTCATTCAGGATTTTTCAAGCTTCTGCGTGCACGCTGTGGATGAAATGGTGGAAAGATCTGGGAAGATTAGTTCCTCACAGCTGTCTAATCATGCTGGAAGCATGAGATGGAGCCAAGGATTGGACAGATGAGCAGAGCTGGTGTCCTGGGCATACCAACTACGTCACATGACCACCTCTGCCTTTGACATAACATGTAGGTGTAAAATCCAAACTATATGTTGAACATCAGCTCTTCATCATGGATTACTCTTCCATGGGAATTCTGAGTTCCAGTAGTTCAGACATTTAGGACAAATTGGCAGAAAGGCTATGCTGCCAGAGAGGATCTGGAAAATGTCCCTGAAAGATTCTGAAATCAGAAAGACTTTCTAACCAGAAATATGAATTTTAGATATGACAATATTAGCTCTCTGACCTAGAAGGGAAATAAAAAGCTCCCTTGTAATCATACTAGCAAAACAAAGGAAAATTGAGGCTGTGTACTGCCTTGCTTAACATCAAGAAGCCGAATTTTAAATGTGCCAGAGATTTACAACTCTCACACACATAAGTTATCAGACTAACTCCTGAGGAAGAGCAGTGGGGTTTAGCATACTAACAGGAAACTTGACCTTGACTATTACCTGTTGTGAATAAGGAGCACAGAGAAAAAAAAAACTGAACAAAAATATAATATAATGTGACTTCTGCAGTATTTAGTTAGAAGAGATTTTATTGACAAGGTGTTGTTTCATATGAATAACAGCTAAAATTATTCTTACACTATTTATAAGGTACAACACAAACAAGTAGTGTTTGTTTTGCAATAATATGAATTGGCCCATGTTTAATGTGGACTATATTTATTTGACATAATCTTGGATATCTGCTGTACAGCCACATTTGTCTGCACTGGTGACCCAAAGTTTTTTTGAATAGTATGAACACTCTTTCTATGGATGATGATTTAGGGCATGTATATAGCTATCTTCAATGTAGATTCCTACCTCTGGCTAGAGGTACAGTTGTAGACTGTGGTAAGCTAATTGACAATAACTTCAATAAAGCATTCTTTTTAAAGTGGTGATAAGAGCTTCCCACCAACACTTTGCAGACAGTCAAAAACTAATCCATCTGTAGACCAAACAAAAATGAATCCGTTTGAAGACAGAAGAAAACTATTCATCTTGAGCCAAGTTGTCTGCAGAAAGACAGCTGGGATTACCTGTCTTCCAGTCTGGAGCTGACTTGCAGTCAGAGCAAATTTGCACCACCAAAGCAAACAGTGAGGTGCTCGCTGACCACTATGTTTTCCCTTAGCGATCATATGTATGGTAGATCAACACAACGAGGATGTAATTATGTAGTTTAAAACTAGCATTTCTACTTTATCTTTTCATGCAGCAGTTTATCACTAACATTTTCTTTCTCAAGACATATAAAAGTAAAAGTATGTTAGTGCATTCTGTGGTTATCCAGGAAATACATCTCACACATACACAGAAACAGCAGAAATCCAATAAAACATTATAACAAGGCATTAGTAAGACCAAGTGCATTAAAGACCCTCAGTACCACTGAATACGCCTTTCATAGATATACATTAGAGTAAGAACACAAATAGACTTTTTAACCAACCTGGATTTGTAATGAGCTTGGGTTATTCAAAACGTGTATTCTTTCATGCTCTAATCCCAGGTTTAAGTTCCACTAAGTTATTCACATGTTTTTGCTTAAGAAAGATAATCCTGAGCAAGTGATTGAATAGCATGTTTTATTTGAAATGTAAAGAAAGAATGTATTTTATATAAAGATGTATTCATGCAAAAGAAGGGCTATTTGCAAGAAAGTCAAATAGCCCTTCTTTTGCAAAGACTGACTGGAAACAATTTGTCATATATTCACTCCATGACACATCTGTCTTCACAAATTGTGCGCCACATCCTGCTGTCCCTAGCTCTTCTGACTATGTTGAAACATTTAAATGCATGGACTGAGTAAATCCACTTGAGAGGTATCTATCTGAGTCTCTAGACTGCCTGAAACAAGATGACTAGAGGTCTTGATTTCTAGCATCCTTTAACGTATAGGGGTAGGATTCACATCTCCAAATTTAGACATCTGAAAGGAAGGTGTCTATCTTAAAAAAGTCATCCTGGTCTTTCTATAGTAAATAGGGAGACCTAGACACCTCTAGAGAATGATCCATTACACAAAGATAACTGTTTAATCTAGATAAGATGAATCAACTTTACAAGTGGTTCTTTCTCCAGTGATTATGGAGAGAGTCTATATAGGAGTACGCCTGAATGGCATATGGGGTGGCAAGAAAGGTGAAAGTAATTCCACTCTGAGGGTCCTCACCCTTGGCTCTACCTCATATTAGTTGGCCTGCTGCATGCAAAATCTCTTGTTTCTCACTGCACAAGGTGTTACTAATTGCACTAAACAGTGAATATTGTGCAAATAATATGAAAAACAATCAGAGGCAGCAACATCTCAGTCATACCTTTGCTATTTCTATATACTGGTGTCACTCTATACATATAAATTGTATCTGTAAAAACAAGATCACTAGGTTCAGGGTAATTCCTTACCAAAAAAATTTTTTTTTTTTGAAAGTAGAAAATATGTTAAAAAATTATTTGGAACAACTAAATAAGATAATAAAAACAGGTCCCTTACAAAATGTATTTTGGCTACCAGTTTTCAGATGATTTAGTTTTATTCTGTGTCTGTATATATTTGCTATGTTAGCTACTGAGTGACTAGTCACAAATCCTCACTGACAAAGGTTTTGTATTAAGCGTGTATCAACAAAAGCATGTGTTTCAAAGTTAAGTAAGATTAATGTTATCCTTTCAAATATGACAGAAATGCCATATTTTATCCCTTTTCAAGGCCTCTGCCACTTAGAATGTGCAGCATTTTCTTTATAACAGTTACACTGTGTGAAGCATTGCCTTAAGTATGATCATTTGAGTATTACTTCCGTGGATATTTCAGGTTCAGAAATGTGCTACATTCATTTATTCTTGCTATGATAGGAAGAAGCAATGCAGCATTAGGAATAAGAGTTCCTATGAAAGAGCACAAGAATATTAAATATAAGTTGAAATTAAATTGTCTATTATGATTCAACGTACTTATTCTCTCTGTTTTTTCAGAGAAGATGTAGGTTAAGAAAGTCAGGAGAATTTGAGAAAAGCAAATATAATCTTTTGCTAAAAATTTTCCTTGCAGAGCACAATTTGTAAAACTGCTTAAACTGCTTTTGAGAGATTTGGAAAAGTCTGAAGAGGGTTAGTAGGCAGAAATGCTAATAATTGAATAAATCCCATTCTTACTTACATGGGTGTCAGGAATTAGACAAAAACAGCTAAAGAATTGTAAAAACTTGCTAGTTCTCTGTCAGTAATCTGCCAGACTGCAAAGCTAAAACAGTGCTTCCAAGTACAGAGGAAGATTAGCTACCTGCCAACCCTGGATTCTGCCTCTAACAGAAAAAATAGCACTGCTTCATTCTAGAAATCTTGGTTTATGAAGAAACGTGATGTCATCCTATTGAAACATAGCTGAATGAAGGAAAGATATGGATAAAAGCAAAGATACTGCCATTGTGTTAAATGAAGATATAGTGAAATATATTAAATACTATTGTATACATATTCTCCCTAGGTTTTGTCTGTGAAGACGGTCTCCAAGACTTTTGTACTTTCTATATGGGACCAGTTAGCTCATAATCATTTCTGGTATTTTTAGAACAAGCAATAATTATCAGTCCAAATTGCATGGACTCAAAAAGCATTTTTGCATGATTTGAGATCAAATTGCACCATTTCCTATAGTAGCCATGAATAAGCACATAGTTAAATGAAAGGTTTTCAACCAATCTCTGCAAAAGTGAAGTGCTGGGACAGCTTTCTGACTGAACTAGCATGGAAAACATATAAATAGCTTCAAGATGGAATGGACCCATTGTAGGAACAAGTGATTATATATGTGTTATATAACGCTTTATACGATGCAATTACCTGAAAGAGATTTATTGACACAGCCAAGCCATTCCATCCTTTTGTATGCTGCTCAAATGAAAGGATTAGAGTTGCTTGTTTTCCATGTGCTCACACTTTCCTAGTTACACAGAGACTCCTAGGTTAATAGAATACCTATAGCTATGTGTATCTGATATTTATGGCACTATGCATATGATTAAGGATTTGCTCTGGATTTCAACTTCCTTCCTTTTGTTTAGATTCTCACCAAATAAATATGAACACTGGGTTGGTGACTGCCTTGGAGATACACTGATTTACTCCAGCAGAGGTCTAAATCTAAGCTATTGTTGCCTCTTGCAAATGTATAAAGAGTTTTTTTAAAGGAAACAATTTGGAGCTGTACTTCATTTGCCATTACTCACTGTGCATCCAAGTAAATGCCCCATTATCCGCTGGAAGGGCTGCTGTTGGCCATTTATTGCTTGGCAGGTAATGTCATGGGAAATTACTTCTTCCATTGTCTGCCTGTGCTTCTGGTGCTTTATTCACAGTCAATAGTTCTGATGATCATTTCCCCACTTATATTCACTTTAGCCACTGTGTTGACTTCCCTTTTTCTTAGGGGTATGCATATATCAATTTCTTGTTAATTCATGTCTGGAAGAAGCAGTGCCACTTTTTGTTTACTAGGCTTTCCCACTTGTACCAGCTGCTATGAGACAGAGAAGAAATCCTGCTTAAAAGTTCTCCAATTATGCCTCATTATTTTATAACATTTTCAACAGCTGGATGCTTGATTACACGCACTACAGAGCAGAAGTCTTTTCTCTCTTTGGCAAGTGTGCAGCTGCAAATCTTGTGGTTTTAGAATGGTATCCTGGAACACATTAATCATCCTTCTGAAGATTCCTACCAGCAACAGCAATGGAAAATAGCTGAGAATAAGCTATTCAACAAGTACATGATCGATTACATACATACTTTGAATATTATAATCTGCAGCACAAAGAGCTGTACTGCTAGAAAACCCCTAATATTATGAATCAAATAACAACTGTTGATTGTTGAATGTTTATCATTGCAACTATTTTTAATAACACAATTAAAATAATAAATTTTACAGAAATCTATCTCAAAATAGACCACTCTTTGAAGGAAAGAAAAATACACATTCATAGAAAAGGCATTTTTCATCTGTAGGACGTGAAACTGATATTTGAAAAAAGGTTTATATTTGCTCTGATTAATTTTTTTTCAGTTCATTTCAATATAGACAAATACCCATGAAAACACTGCAATAAATTTCAGTTCTGGTAAATAAAACTAATATCTATTTAAAGTATTAATGGATTGTTTTATTCTTAAGAAATGCATGAAATCTCAAAAAATCTGAAAAAGTACTCTTTAGATTTAAAATTTATTCCATCAGCTCTGTGAAATCTACACAGGATTTTCCTTGTACCTGAGGGGATAGGTTAAGGCAGTGTTAGAGGTGACCCATGTGATTTATTTAACTCAGACGTTTTCTTTGCCATCATAGCTGGACGCAAAAATCCCTGCTTACCAGAGCACCACAAACACAGTTGGTCAGCTGGTACCCTGGGCAGATTATCAATATATGGGCTGCATATGCCACACTATAAACATTGCACAGATTTTAAATCACACAGGGAAATTACATATAAGAATTCTTTCGTAACTGTTTATCATGATAGAGGCTGGCAAGGAGCACCTGCAGAAATTCAAAGATTTCTTTATTCACCTGTTCTGCTAGGTGGGAACACTCACTGGGTGGAAGTTTGGATCTGTAACACTGTGTGAGTTAGGAACATGGTTCTCCTAAGCAGAATCATTTAATGACACCCTTTCATGCACTTTACTTTTCCATTCCTCAGGGGAATACACTGAGAGAAGGAAAAGGACAGGATTCATGGGAGTGACTACAAAGAAGGGATAATAAGTCTCAATTTAATACCTTTGGTCAGCTCTCATAATTCTTTACTGACTTCCTACTTCTCAAGAGGAATTCAACCCAAAAATACTCCGCTGACAGCTGCCTCTCTATCTTTCAAAAACTGAAATATCACTACACTAAAATGTCATTAATTGATCCTTAAAAATGAAGATTCTAATTAGTCTAGTAATAGTAGAACTATGAATTTTATGTATTTAGTAATTTCCAGATGTTAAAGAACACACAAAACAGAAGACACACAGAGTGAAAACAAATAACTGCTCCAAGGAAGAGATAGCAGTATTTTCTGATTAAGACAAATACTTTCTACATATTTATTATTCCAAAACTGTTTCTATCAGTGGTTATTGATTACTTTTGTAAAGAAGAGAGAGGGTCATGAAGAGCAATAAAAATAAGCAAGCAGTGGAAATGTGTTTTTATAGGGGGAAAATAAAGTAAACAAAAAAAGACCTTAAAAAAGACTTTACCTGCCCTCCAACTGCTCCCTTGGGACAGCATGACAGCCGTACATCCCCTGGTATCTCAGCCTGCTCTAGTCACTGTATCCTTCTCATAGTTACATGGGCTTACTCATTTCCTAACTTACTCTTCAACATCTTCCTCTCCTACCATTACTGAACAAACATGTCTTAATATCACTGACTGCAAAAAGTCCTTAACAATACAAGGTCTCTCGACCAACTGTCTTATCACCCTTCTTCTCATTGCCTACTAAATGTGCTGTTCGCAACCACAGGCTAGATTTCCTCTTGTTCTAATCTGTCTGAGGTGCTTTCCAACCTATCTTCTGGTCTTCATAGCTGTCTCAGGTCTAGCCAAGGTCTGTGTCTGTCTCTTGTTAAATTTCGATTGCATATTGGGGTGTGGACGGGTCTTGACTCTATTTTCATAGTATCTTGTTTAAAGTCAGTATGACACTAATAATACAGCAAAAAGTGAATTAAGTTGATGGCTAAAATAAAGTGGTGCAGACAAAGTAAACTTACTCATATCACCAGTAAAGTTAACCAAATGCAACATAAGTAATTTTATTTTGTGAATAGTTATCCAACTGACAGAGAAGAAATTGGACTGCCTGCTGTGACCAACAAGCTGATGTTTCTGAGAGTGTCTTGCAGGGAGAGAAACATTAAACACCAGTCACTCAAAAATAATTTTCAGGAGTGTGCAGAGCATTCTGACTACTAAACAGTAACCACTCAAGCTTGTTAAAAACATGAAGATTTTGCATCATGTCTCTTCAAACTCAACTTATTGGAGACAATCTTCTTCAAGACTAAAAGCAGATCTCTAGCCAAACTGCTATGCTCTATGATCTATTATGATAGCATATGAAATGAATTATGTATCATATATAATGAACTTCATGTACACACTAATATATTTTCATCAAGTTATGAATGATTTAAGGTACTAGCAGAGTATTGCTAGCACAAAGAAAACATTAATTTTGTGATTTCCCAGTGACACTGAGTTTTAATCAAAGAAACATGATCTTTTCAAAGGATATACAGATGATGGAGGAAGGTAAGCAGGTGGCAAAAGCCATAAAAGATTCATTTGGCTACATAGTTCATTTTCTGGAGGAATAAACCACATCGTGATGTTTAATTCCCCTGTCTATTACAGATGATCCTTTAATACATATGAATGCATTAGGCTTCACATACTTGCCTGCTTGTCCAGCTGCAAATTTAAGCCTATTATTTTAATTATAAAGAAATTTTGTGGCACAGATAATTTTTGAGACAGTCATAGCATAGTGTTACAATGCAGTAATTACATTTCAAAGGGAGCCTTTTACTGTGAGTAAGGGTGTTAATCAATAATTAAGATGTGAGGATGAGTAAAGCAATAAGCCAAATTCGTTTCATAGCTGGTTGCTAATATTGATGACTCAATTACAGGTGAAAAGTGAAAGCATTTTGAAAATGTTTTTGATTATGCTTCAGCACTTAATTTTTAATGTATTATGAGTATAAAACATCACTTTAGAGAATAATGTATGAAAGAGTTGAGGAGTTGTTGTAGCAGGAAGAGGATTTTAATTACCATGGTCCATTTTTTTTGTACTTTAAAGAACTTTTAAATATACTCAAGATCAGCATCCACAAGAATAGCAATAAAGATGAGTTTCACCAAAGGCAACTAATAATTTAAAAAATCAGACCCCACCTTTCCACCAAAGTTACATTTCATGTTCTGGCAGTGATAACATAAAATTTGCATTAGTGTGAGAAAACTGGAAAGACTTCAGTGTTATAGATATCAATCTTCAAAGAGTTTTGCAACAGGCTTGCTCAGAAAAAAGTCAGAACATACTGATAAAAAAAAAATTTCAAAACACAAAACAAAAAATTCCCACAGAGACATGCCCGGATCTCATTGAGGAATATGTGCACAGTATATTAAGAGATATTCTGGTTTATATTTCTGAAAATGCCTTAATGGAATACACTGGTGAAGCAGAAATACATGAAAACAAAAACGTATTGCATTAAACTGCAGGGAAAATAGTGTTTGTTGTTCATCTAAAAGCACAATGCTTGAATAAATCTTTCTCTGAGATTAAACTTCTTCAAAATTTAAAATGGGAAACTGCAGATGTAAAGTGTCATGGATAGCATAAAAAAGTGAGGTATCCAAAATCAATTGCTGTCATGTTCCTGTGAGTTACCTTCTTAGCAAGATCAGACAGCTAATTCAGATGTCAGGGCATTTGCTTCGGCATCTGATGTGACCCATCTACTACCTCGGAATACAGAAAGAGATAATTTTATGAATGAAAAAGGATTCACACTGGAAGAACAGAAGTATGTGCTTGCTTACTTTCAAAGCACAGGGAATATCAAATAATCTAGTAGGTTGACGTTCACCCCATGAAAACTCATTTCAATATGCCTTGCTCTGAAAATTTTCCCTTTAGTTCAGGACTACAGTCTCATAACCTCATAATCTCAGTAACATGTCACTGCAATTTGCTTCTGAAGAGAAAATCTCTCTTAACAGAGATTAAGACAGGCAGCCAGCAGATCAGAGCCCCACCGTCCCCAGCCAGGCAGCAAGGCACAGGGTTGTGGCAGCATCTTCCCCTCCATCCCCAGGGGAAGGGGGTTGCTCTGGCAGGCAAACCTCTCAGAGGGGAAGATGCACTCAGGGCCTGTAGACAAACACCTGAGAGTGGGATTTGGTCCTTTCAGGACAGCAGCAGCTGGTTAGCACCACTGGGAGAGAAGAGCGGGATGGAGCTGCACTGCTCCAGGTGGAGCAGGGGCCATCCCTGGCACAGAAGCCAGCTTCCTCCCCACATGCCCACACATACATTTGCCACTGCTGTACAACTTCATGGCTTGCATGTGACTTTCCAAGAAACTTTGCTTTATGGTTCTGTTGTGGTTTGGTTTTTTTTGTTTGGTTGGTTTTTTTTTTCCCAGTTCTTTCAATGCCTTTTGGATTCTTTAGTATTACAGGATTGATAGATAGAAATTTCTGTAGGGGTAGGTGATTCATATAAAGAGTTCCATTAAGGACATATGCAACCCTGTTCATAAGTTAGTAGGCTTAATAAAGTTGTTATTCACCACTAATGGTTTCTTAATACCATGCAGTCTCCAGGGATTAAGAGAAAATCTGCTCTTCCATGGAATAGAGACAGCAGTAGAATTTGAGATACTACAAATATATGCAGTAGTTTTAAGAAGATGGAATAATGTTGAATTATGGATATATTTGTCATAAGTATTGAATACTTAATAGTGGTTAGTGCCTTCGGTCAAACTAGCCAAATAATAGAAAAGATTAACAATTTACACAACTAAACGCTCTCTATGCAAAACTTCTACCAGACAGCCTCGTGCATTGATATCAGGACACATTCAAGATGTATTAGGTCCTTCAGGAGTGAGAAAAATAAGAAAATGAGAGAGAAGAAATTACAACATGCTTAAAAAATGTCAAGACCTATGCAATGCATATAGAACTATCACATTACAAAAGAGTACTTACAGCAACAATAAATGACACCTTTGTGAGTGACTAGACCCTTCATCTTCAGATTTGGACAAAAGCATACAGTCCTGTAAATGTGAAAATCTAGAAACGCTGGCATCTTATACAAGGTAGCTTTTTTATCTTACAGCTGATTGATTGCTAAATTAAGTTGGACTGCTGTGGGAAAATTACTTTAACTTTCCATTGCACAACTGAATTTCGGCTTTTCTGTTACTGTAAGTGATATAATGCATAGTTACAGAGGTGAAATTCATAAAGCTGAAAAAAGCATCAATAGATATTGAACTTGAATATAGCATAAATATGGTATAAACCTAAATTTGATGGTGCAAATTGTGTAAAGTGGTACTGGCTACTTCTACATCTGAACAAAAGTGCAGGCTCTGGAAAATCTGAGGTTTACTTCCCGTCTGCATGGTTGATCAGGATCAATAAACACTCTGTGCACCATCTCAGGTGGTCAGTTTAGTTACTTTCTGACTCATTTTGTGTGTTTGGGACCCCAGATTTTGGAAAGGATGTTCTGCCATGCCAGAGGATATAATTTCAAGAGTACAGTATGGAAATGAAATGAAAACTGTTCCTGGTTACTACTAATAGAAAGAGTCTGTAATAATAAAAAAAAACTGAGGCCTCAGAGTCACTCTAATCTCTCCCTGGAGCCAGTAGAAAGACACATGCATCTCTAGCAGGTGAATGAACCCATGTAAGATCTAACTATAATTCTAATTAGTCATCTTGGAGGAAATAGTTTCATAAATTCCAGTAGTGTTTAAATCATCTTGTGCAGGTTCCAGTTTCTTAAATGGAAAAAAAAGGAGGAGAAATACACATTAAGAATTTGTGGAAATTCTAATTTCAATGCTTCTTACCAGGACTGTAAGCATATTTCTGGACATTTCTATTGTCAACTGTATAAACAGTAAACTAGTCTGCCCATAATTTTTCTTCAGTTACATAAATTATTGCAACATTTATTTATCATTACCTATGTTTGTTATTGGAAAATTATTAGCAAACAAAAAAGGATAAAATTATTTTTCACTTTGGATATGATAATTTTACTGTGTTTTTGAAAAGTTTTTCAACTACTCAGTGATGTTTATTTAGCTTCTATTGTAAGACTGTAAGGAACCATAACTTATGACTTTCAAAAAGTTCACATGCAAAAAATGCATTATGTTCTGCTTGGAAGGTAATTGTCAAATTTGGTCCTGGATGACATTTTCACGTATTTGCTCCAGGTTAAACGTACCATTGCCACATTAAAATCTGAACACATTTCACAGCAAAATACCCCTTTCTGTCTATGAAAATCAACCTCTGTGTTTGAAGAAGACACCAAGCCACCTGGAAAACTTCAAAATAATATTTTATCTGGTACACTGATTTTTTTTGTGCATGTACAGTGCAGAATTCTGCAAGCTTACACTGTCAGTTGTAATGCTGCTTTCTACTTAATTGCTATTTTCATTACAGAAATGAATTTAACACTTACAAGACGAACTTCAGTGTCAGTCTGTACTGACAGTCTATTTTCTTATGCTGAAACATTTGAATCTTCTTTTTCAGCATAAAATCAAAAGGAGAAAACAGCCTTTCACAAGGAAAATAGAATATTAAGGGAAAATAAAAGCAGCTCAGTAAGCTGTTCCTCAATTACTGTTTCACTTGCTAGGGTAAGGTTCCTATACTTGCACAAAGATGAAATACAGGTCATTCAAGTATTAAACAGGATTATGTTTTGTGTGATAAACAACAGACCTGTTCACTTGCTTGTTGGAAATGGTATAAAGCCAATGCCTGTTGTAACTATATGAATGTAAAATTTTGAGAACTGAATTTAATGTTTCATAATCCCTGCAATTTCAAAGAATAAACAAGCTAAAGCAAAATTGTCAGGGGACATTCATACTCTTATATGAATTGACATTATCAGTAAAATCCAAAGTAGTGTACATTTAGTTCCAGTACAACATGGAAAAGAAAATTTTACTTATTCTCTCTTCCTGACTGTGAAGTAGATCTGACTTTCAAATAGTCTCCCCGAAGAAGTTGTTAAGATCTAAATTTAATTTAAAACAATACTACTACATTGAGGACACAGTCAAGAGAGAATCTGAATCATCTACTACAACTATTCCATCTCAAATACCCAAAGAAAGAGCCAAAACAGGCAGAGGCTTGATAGAGGTAAATGCAAGATGTAATGCAGACAAATATCCAGTGTTAGATCCAGTGAAAGATACTGAGCTGGACAAGAATTTTGGAAATCTGAGCCCACAAATGAACACTCAACATACTGTCAAGTGCCTAGGAGTGTTGTACAGTGGGAGAGAATAGGGAGAGAAAATTGATCCACCGAGGAAGGTAATTTTTATGACTAGCACCTGCAGTTGTTTTGTCAAAGAGATAAGACAGCTCACTGTTTTCCTTTTCACACAGGGAAAAAAGAAGGCAGTGCTGTGGTCCACTTCTAATATAATTGCTTAAATAAGCTGGGCACGAGCCCAGGAACTGGGGGAGAAAAGCTCATTTTTCTCACCATTGTGCTTACTACTGGAGAGGGAAATCTGTTAGGTACTTCAGAATATAATTCACCTCCTCCTGAAATAATGCAGTCTGACACCCCCCCACCCCCCGCCCCAGGAATGGAGGCA
Organism: Tringa tobata; assembly: GCA_033628505.1. Lineage (NCBI taxonomy): Eukaryota > Metazoa > Chordata > Aves > Charadriiformes > Scolopacidae > Tringa > Tringa tobata. The sequence continues at coordinate 13,935,730 of JAHREE010000367.1, forward strand.
GGAGTCAGGATACTTGGTATTTACACCAGAACAGTTCTAGGCACGTGTAGAAGGGAAAACACAAGTATTTGTCTTAGGAGAACGTGGTTCATGCTTTAATGTACCTTTTTCTCTCCATTATAAAGGAGTCTGTTGTGACTAAAGTCGATGTACTAGCTTTCAGATATCTGTGTTAGCCGGGTAGGTGAGATTTGTGGGTAGATGATGACTTCAACCCATATAGTCTGCCTAAACCCACTTGTTGGTATTGGTACTAAATCCGGCATAGCTCTTGAGTGCAATGACCAGATATATTCAGTTGAACTAAAGACAGGGTCGGATCCAAAAAAGAACAGTGTTGGGTTTAAAAGGGTCTGTAAGTCTCCAGCCCTCAACCCACTATCCTACCACCTGCTAGCAGCCTCTTCCTGGCTGACATTTGCCAAGGGAGGACCTCTCTACTCAAGCCTCTCACCCAGAATCACCGAGTTTTAGCCATATAGGCTACTGGATTGAAAATCATGGTGAGTGCTAGCTGAATCTCTTTGACAGAGAGTAGAAAAGTAGAAGGAGAGGTGGAGATCCAAGGGCTTTTCCAAATCAGTCCAAGTCCTTCTCTCGATGTGCTGAGGTCAGCCTGGGGTGTCCGATGGAGTCAGTTTTCTCTCTCATTATATTCATGTGTTAAAAGTATTTATTTTTTTTCCTTCTCATTTTCTCCTCCTGGCTATTAATTCTTTCTTGAGAAACAGAAATACTGAAAATACACAGGCAATTAAGACAGTCTGTGCTACAGAAAATGCAAGGATTAACAGGTAATCTTTTCCACTTGCTTCCTCGCTTTAGCATTGCACAGGAGCATATCTAAAGACCACAGGCACTAAACAGATACTAAGCAGATCAGGAGAGTCCCCAGGCCAGTGGTCTACTGGTTTACCCTTGCCTCAGAGGTTCCTTGTCAGCATCACTAGAAACCAAGGTATATCACATCCAGAAACACTGCACTGTCTAGGTGTATTCTCCAGAGTGGTTCTTACTGCCTGAAGTCATACCAATCTTCTGTAGATGTCTCCTTCAGGTGCTCCCTAGCTTTGGTCTAGGTTAATTCTTCCTTTGCCATATGAGACTTTGCCCTTCACTGATCAAATGTTACTATCAACCTCTTTTGCTTTCCTTCTGTCAGCCTTCAGAGTAAGGAAAAAAACAGTTATTAGTTATTTCAGTCTTCATATATAAAAATTTTAAAGTACGATTCACTGTAAGTGTTTTGCTTCTGAAGATCCCCAAAGATCTGACATACACCCTATTTCTTTCCCACACACATCACAGAAAAGTAAAAGTGACAAATAGCATTAGTTCTAGTCTGACATGACTGCAAAACCTCATTCATGGTTATCTGTGTTAGCCATAATGATGGAGACTGTGCCATGGGATGGTGGAAAGCTGGAAATGGAAAGATAGAGATGGGAAATTCCATGAGAAATTTGTAGGTGGGCCTCTTAGACACCATTTTATGGTAAGATTTTAAAGACTTTAATGTTTCACAGCTTACTGTGTTTAAGCCTGTAGATAGTAGGCCGTACTAAAATACCACAGCTGGGTAGTAGGAAGGCTGACTGATTCCTCTGGATATTGCAGTCTGTGTCAGGTTCACTTCAGAAAAAGTGATGGGAGAGGGGGTTGTGCTTTCCCAACAAATATCTATGTATGCTTAGACTGGAAACCTGTCTGCAGTGGAGGACAAGGTATGCAGGGAGGTAGCAGGGATCTACATTTTGTGTAGGGAGTGGGAGACTCCTGTGAGTAGCAGAGCCTCATTCCGCAGGGAGCTGGAAAGGGTCTGTCTCAGGGAGCCACAAATGTGTTTGGAAGCACTTAAATTGCTGGATTGTTAATCCTTGAGGAAACAAACCTTCTTGTAAGGGCCAGAGAGAAAGCTCTTTTCCAGCATTCATTTTATCTCATTCAGGATATCTGATTTATTCATCATTTAAAGAATTTTTCTTTTCAAACTCATATATTTGTGTTTAAATAAAGACTAGTTTTGAAGACTGGAAGTCATTGGTATCTTCTAGTATTAAGACAGTAAGATTCATCTGCACTAACTAAATGGTATTCGGTCAAACTAGGCTCCTTATGTATTCCCTAGAAAGAAGCAAGCGCTTCCTAAGGTCATCTCATCATAGGTCTCAAGGACAAGTAAAATGAAGTGCCCTACAAAGCAAGTCTAGAACGACCAATTCACACTTGATAGCTAACTCCTAGTGTCTAAAACTGGATTCTATGAATCCTTCCCTGCTCATACTCCTAATCCTTAATAACATTTTATTTAAGCATAATGTATTATACAAAGACTGTATTTGGTTATGTCCCACAAGTTATGTCAGCAAAAATTATTAGACTAGTGATATCTTTTAAAGGAGAAACAAGCCTCTTGTCTACTCAGTTGTGTTCAATTTTTTCATTTGTAATACAAACTGCCATCTTTTCATAGACATCACTAATAACACTGGATTTTTGTGAAAACAGAATACCCTAAACTAGAAACCGAATAAGTTCACACAAGAAGGCTATAACTTCATGACTCTAGTGCAGCAGGCATTAGATTCAAATCTGATTAAAGTTAATATTTTCTAATGTTACAAGTAAGAATTTGTAGTATTATCTAATGCCAATGATAATGTTTATTCAGCCTAAATGAAGAAATAAACCAAAATTGGTATCAAAGAATTTGATGAACTGTTTGAAAGAGCAGCAAGCTTTAAGAATCTCCCTCATAATTATATGAGTCTGAACAGAACTTCTCTGATCCCTCAACCATGCAAGGATGCAATAATGTTTGCAAGTAAAGTAAAGCTACATTTTTTGCCTTATTAAATTTACATGTCATTGAATAGAGTACACATACAGAGTGACTGCATTTACTGTGTGTATATAATCCCAACAAAATCTGACATTCATAAAAATCTATGAGCTGCAGCCATTCATTTCTTAAATTATTTGTCCTACCAAAGGCACTCATGAGGCACTTTCCCAGAGCTATCAGTAAAATTAGTCACTGTTGCTCTAGAACCAGGCACATGAATACAAAGACAAGACAAAGAATCCACCAGATGAACAATGCTAAGATTTTATCTTGGCATTCGTGAATCACGGAAGTCTGAAAGACTGTGAAGTCAAAAGAAATATCTAGGACTACATGGATATATAACCATGTTTCTTAAGACTGAAAGAAATCTTCACAAAACACAGAACAGATGATCACTGTTTTAGTAACTGAAGGTATTAGAAAGTGTAAAAAGGAAAACACAAAAAGCAAGGATATCAATTGTGATCCCACTAAAGCCAGCAGATAATCTTGCTATTGTTAAGGGATGCATATGGCTCGGTCATTTTCTTTCATTTCTTCTCCAAAGTACCAATAAGTCTATAAATAAATCTGACTTCCACTAAAAGTCCATGCTTACAGAAAGTTTGAATGAAATGAGATAGAATGTGAACTTTGACAAAAAATGTAGGAAGAAACATCAAAGTGTTTCAATCAAAACACATTTGAGGCTTGCTCTGTAAAGCCAGTAACATTCCTTCTGTTACAAAGGGCTTTTCCAATAGTTCACCAGAGTTAAACTTGCTGGTCTTATCTGTGTCATTAAGATAATACATTTTTAATCATTCAGATTGGTGTCCTCAGGTCTCTACTGCAGTTGAGAAAATATTTTGTTCAGTCATAGAAATCTGAACAAGTTTCTATGCCTCATCTCTGCAACCTGAAAGTTCGTGGAAGCCTTGCCAAGTTTCTCTCACCAAATGACTAGTGTGGCATTAACCTCGTGAAATGTTAGGGCTTGGAGAGAACTGTGGATAGAAAGGGTGATTTCTTCAGGAGCAGCATGGTCCAGTTTGGGGCTTGATATTACAAAAGTAGAGCTTAAGAGGGGAAATTCATCTAGTGAGTGAATTCTCAGTTTAGAAAAACACTTGTAAACAAGCTGGCAATATAGAAATTGCTGCTCACTTCCTGATGGACTGCAAGAAACATATTTATTTATGTGCATGTGTGCTTTGAGCCCCACTTAAAAGGTATCCAGGACAAATGAAAGGCTTTTGTATAGAAGCACTTTTTGCATTTTTTCATTTATCTAAACAAACAGCTACACTTCGAGCCTCAAAGAGGATTTGTTCTATATTGAAAACTTGTCTTCTTGTAAGAAAATAAGAACAGAAGATTTTTTAGCAGGTAAGAGTGAGAGAGACTTGTTAGACTTCAGCATATATTTAATAGATACATTTGATTTATCTGCAGTCTCTCAGCATTTGTTTGCTTAGCAGGTAAATGTGTCAGCTGGCAAATATCACAGTAGATTACAGAGCACAACAATGAACATTACTTGATATTAATGAGGCAGCTTCTGAGGAAATAAGGGTTAGTTCCCCGCAAAGTAATATCAACAAAGCTGGACAAGAGATATCTGATGACATGAGTGTTACAAAAAAAAAAAAGGAAAGGTTTTCAGTGCTAGAAAAGTGACTTCAGAGAAGAAACAAAAGAATTGACTTAATAATCTGAAATTTCAAAGCATGAATCTTTACCTTGCACATTATGTGACTGCTCCCTTAAGAAAATTATTACTCAGAATAGGGGAAGAAGAAAGTTCATTGCAGAGGTAGAAAACATGACAATGGCAAACACTGCTTGCACATTTAAGAAAGGAATGGAAACCCCCTACAGACTGACAAGAATAACAACCTTTCATTCAATGAAGCCTCAGAAGGATTTGAAGCTGTCATTTTGCTGGATGAAGGACTAGTGATGTATGCCTCTAAAGTAATGGGAAAAATACAGAAGTAGTCATGGAAGAAAGACTGCTATGAGCATCTTGTAAATATAAATACATACAGAGTAATCTGAATTATCCAAACCACTAGCTAGCAAAATTCTCAATTACTAAAAATAAAATATGCTTCCTGAAGCAAGAAGAGCCAACTAAAGAACACAGAGAAAGCGGACCTCCCTGAATTTATGAGCAGGATATGATGCGGATGCTTCAAAGGTGGGCTTTGGTATCCTTTATTCCCCTGAGTCATGAAGAATTTTGATTTCACACTGGAAGAAGCAAGACATTTTGTAAAAACCCATGTCAGGCATTATAAAAACAAATATGGACTATTCCTGGGAAACTCTTTGTACCTGATGTTACTTGATCTTGCTGTTGTAATGAACATGAGATCTCCCCAAAGATAGATCTGCTGTGGTCAGAAGTTATCCAAATCTGCAAAAGTGTAGCTGTGCACAACAGTTAAGGAAAACTATTTTTTTCCTAATGCTTGCTGAGGTGCAAAGTTTAAATCCATGATGAGATTTTATGTAATGAAATACACTGTATGAGGTAACAGTCACTAACATTGTGTGCCACAAAATCCTGAAAATAAGTCATGAAGCACAAAGGAAGAGTAAAAGACATAAAGAAAGAGCAAAATAAGTAAAGGCATTGAGTAATCATAAGAATTAAAGTTATTTTATTTAGTGTAAATACTTTAGACCTGTGGAGACAAAGGGGACTGTCCATATGCTCACATACAGAGAAATATCCTGTAGAACCCAACTATGACAGACTCGATAAATACAAGAAGAAAACATGACAGAGGTATTAAAATTATGTAGGTTCCCTAAGCCACCTTGATCCAAGGTTGACTCAGTTTATTTGAGTATAGCAAGGCGGATTTTGCTGACAGGCTAAACTCTATTTCAAAACTGATAGGCTGCATAATACAGTACATCAAGTAGCACTGTGTTAATGCATTTTAAATGTCAACTTACATGCAGTGGCAGTGCAGAATGAATAAATACCAGAGAGTGCTTCATCTTTAAACATCTGATTCTGAGCAACGATGATCCTTGCCAGAGGGGCAACCTCCTTTGCTGGCCATTGGATGTAATGGAAGATCCAGATCCACTCCTGTTCTTCACAATCCCCTCTTCCTTGAATACAACCCAGAGAGTGTGCAGGTCTACCCATACGTTGTACAAGTTTGGAAATAACTACTATTTTTTCAAACTCTGACCATTTCAGTTAATTTACTTTCCCATTGCTACTGCTTTTTCTCCTAAAGGCCATGCTTTCCAGCTAGGCATCCAATATGCTATAGCCTTGTATGTAGTTACTTTTGATGATTGTAAATCAGTGATGAAAACTCAGACTATGTTTTCTGTTTGGGTCTATTAGAAAGTCACATCTGGTCTGCTTTAAACCCATTGCTAATCAATATCTCCCAGGAAATTAATTAATGAAATCCTTAAAATCTGCTGCATGCCTTTTTGAACATACCCTTCCTTTTTCCTCACAAATCAAAAGGAATTAATGGAATGGAATATGTCACAGTTCAGATAAGAAAAGAAACAAAAGTAAAAAGACAGCAGCAGCCTTGAAAGTCATCCATCACAGTTTCTGAGGTGTCATAAGCTCTTTGAGCATTTTTTTTTCCCTGTGTCAGTTTGCAGGCAGTGGCTCAGAGACCATTAGGGCTGGCAGAAAAGTAGCTAGCTATCTGTCTTGTTTCCACCTGAAGAAAACAGTAAAGATGGAAGAATAAGGATGACAGAAAGACTAAAAGCAGACACCTAGTTAAATAAAAAATTGAAGCATCAGTGACAGATGTTCTTAAATTCTCAAATGTGTTTAGGTCTTTTCAAAAAGAACAAATGATATTGCACTGGAAACAGCTAAAAACATGTGGATTCTTTTCTAGTATTCCTGTTACAGCTGCCAGAGAGATTCCGATCTCAAAGTCACAATCTACTGAAGGTACCTTGGACAGAAAGAAAACCTCTCAACTATTTTTTATGTTCTATGTAATGAAGCAGCAGTCCAGACACCCAATTCAAAATAGTTCTGAAATTAGAATAAAAGCATTATTATAACAAAAAGTTCCAGAATTACTGGGTGACAGGCAATTCACATGATGGACTTGCACTCCAAAAGAACAAAAGGAGGTAGCACTTCCTAAAACTAATCTCTGGTAGACAAAACTTATTCAACTGTGGTACCTTTATTGGAGTGTATAATTAGAAAAACAATGCATCTTTCTACTTAGTTTGATAGTACAAGTCTAAATAGATCAGAATTAACAGCAATTAAGCACCCACAGCAGTGTTATAAGTTAAAAAGAGTTAATCTTAGACTTACAGTAAAATGTTCATAACAAGGAAGCAAAGATGGAGAAAACAGTATTGAGAATTGCAGACAGATATATGCCATAAATAAGCTTTGTGAATATAAACTGACTGCTTTCCAGTGGATGAGCAAGGGGAGGAGTAATCGTCTCATCTGTTTGTAGTGTTTCAGGCAACAACTATGACCTTCTTGCCTTGTTCTATGTTTGGAAATGTCAAAGCAACTTCTTAACAACATGAGATTTAATTATTAATTAATTAATCCTTGCCTAAAAAGAAACTACAGTCAAGGAAAGCCTCATTAAAGGATTAAAAAAGATCTGATACCCTTTGCTAAATATTCTGGACTCTTTTCCGGGAGAAGCAAAAAGGTTAAAATTCTTGCAAACAAAGACGGGGCAAAAAAAGTCTTTAGAGTACTGTATCTGACTTGTTTGAACTTACGCATCCACATGAAACTGTATTTTTCAGATTTTACTGCTTTTTACTTTCAAAATCTCCTTTCCTTTTCATTTAAAATCAGTTTTTAAATCAGGCTACATTATTAATAACCTTTCAAATTGATGTTCTAAACCAACATAGACCAATTTATTAAACTGGAAAAGTTTACTTTACAGAATGTTTTAGGAATGTATCTATGATTTATGGCAGGTGTGTTTGCACTCTCCTCTGCCTTTCTTTTTGGGCTTGAATGAGCAAAAAACCAAAGCAAACATTCCCTGAGCTTCTGCATTTCATCTACTGTCCTGTAAAGGTAAGATAATTTACCCATTTCACCTCACTTCGAATTAAAACTGTAACTGAGCTGAAACTATAGTGAACTTCTTTGTAAAACTTATTCTGAATTTTACATACTCAAGGGTATTTCAAGGGACACAGGATTGGATTTAACACTGACCTACTGTTTCATTGCGTTATCTCAGATCAAGAAATTATTTTTTATTGAGAAAGTTGTAAAATGCATAAAGCTGAATTATTTCTGAGTGCAATTTTTAAAAGTTATCATGTTTTGAATTCCCAAAAACAAGACTGTCTAATGATATTGACTGGTGGGTATTAAAACATTTACCTAAAATTAGCTCAGTATGAAAGTTGGTTTGAAGGCAATCGGCCTCACTCTCCATGTTCTGCAAAAATCATGGGTTATTGTTGTGCAAGTCAGAGGTAGTGCTGAGCTACCTAAGTGGCTCTGCAGGTTCATTTTGCAAAGAAATATTTGTGTTTTCTACCTCTTGTCATACTTGTGCTCAAAAGATAGCCATGGAAAACATTGCTACAACTGAGGCACTTCCAATACCACAGGGACTAGTAATTAGCAGGACAACTGACTAGGTCTCCACAAGGATGTCTTGATAGGTGGGAAGTATCTGGGTGGATGTATCAGAGTGATGTCGGTACCAGAAAGAGAGCAGAAGCACATTTATGCAACAAGCATACTCTAAGAACGTGTAGCAAACACCAGTAAGTTTCACAGGAATCTACAACAAAGGAGGAAAGACATCAATGGGACACAACAGATTAAAAAAAGAAACAATGAGAAGGCTTGTTTTCATCAATGATAAAAATATCACTTTTCTCCTAAATTTATCTCTTTCCCTGACTTCATCATTAATAAACATATTTATTTCTAGAACCAACTTACTTTTCCTCCTTCCTATCTGGCTTCCTACTACAGTTCTAAGAAGCAGTCTAGATGCTATTAAAACTATTCATTTTTATAAGGCTAGATTTAACATGCATGAGTGTCCACACACCTACCTCTCACTGTTATCAAACTATTTCATTCTACCAACTACAAACTATATATTTTTAAATCTATTTTTTAATTAAGTCCTTATTTGTTAATCTCTGATGATTCTTACTAAGTAAATAAGGATAAATGACTTAATATAATCTGCAATTAGGGCATTTTAAATGCTTAGAATTCACTGCTTCATATAATTATGCAATTACAGGGTGAAGAAGTAGATTCTTGACATGATGTCTCCTATTCTGTCAAGACCTACTGAGGAATTAGTTTACAGATATTTGACCTTAGACATTCTACATCATTAGGTACAAAATTCTTTATCAAATTAATTTTCATTTATGCTCTGAAGTCCATAATAATATGAAGTACATGATAATAATATGAAATGCACGATAATCTGAGCATCAGTTATCTTTTTCTGCATTTTCTCACAAATGGACATTTTCCTCAGTTTTCACCATCTCCATGGACTTTTCTGAAGTTATGAAGCTGAGATTATGAACTAAATCTTCAGTTTCAGTTGTCTGAGCTCAGTCTTGTTACTTCATGTAAAGGTCTTTAGATGCAGTAGTACTGACGTAAGGAGTTCAGTCACTTCTGAAGACATTTTTCTTTATATTTCAAAACACAAAGACAAAGTTAACAACACCAACAGAGACCTTTTTAGTGAAAAGATAAACAAGGCCAAAAAAAAAAAAAAGCTGCATGTTGGCTTTTTCTCTAATAATTTTGCTAAAATGCTGAATGAGGGCTAGGAAAGAGCACTCACCGGGATGAGGAAAACATCTGAACTCACGCTTTTCTTCCAAACAAATGCTTCATTCCTGCATGATCCGGAGCCCAGACTTCTCTGTTGCACAGAAAGACTTAACCAGGGTAATGCTGTTTATAAATCCACCCTTTGTAGAGATGCTTATTGTACTTACCCAAGAACCAAAAATCCTGGGCTCAATATAATTTTCAACCTGAAGAAAGCCATTTCAGGTTATTTATAAATTATTTATATTTTTAAGTTATTTGTAAGTAACGAGCCACAGAAAAAAACCCAGGAAGATGTTATCCTGAACACAATCCTCACAGTTTCTACAGAAGTGGGAGCTCCGTGAAGCCAAGGATGCCGAAGTCATGGGCCAGAAGAACAGTATGCAAGTGAGCGACAAACTTTTAATATTGGTTTATGTGTAGACCTACAGGGTAGAGAGCTTCTTTATTTTCTCTCTCACAGCATTCAGACCGCCCTGAGCTTCCTTACACTTATAGAACATCATACATACTACAGGTAAGGATAAATGCAACGTTATAAAATATTATCTGCTCTATGATGCTACAAAAAAATAGTGCAAAGATGCACAAATTTCGTGGAAGATTCAGAAAGTTCTAAGTTTAAGGGGAAAATGTTTAACAGAAATAAAACTGCAGTACAAAACATTTGAAGTAATCTGTTAATTATTAGGATTGTTATTGTTTTATGTATATATAAAAGCCGCCATAATGCTTTATTTCACTCTGCAATATTATCCATCAGTTCTTTTTCATCTCGTATTGTCTGCTTTGCATATGCAAAAGCTTGGCCCCACTCCTATCCATTTTAGGTCAATGGGAGTTTAATGACTGCCTTGAATAACAGGATCAAGCCCATAATGGCTGTCAAGCTAACAAAAATGGTTAATGCCTTTAAGTGAAATGGATGACCTTCTAACTTGCCCTCATGAAAAATGAAGCTGGTACTCTGATATACATACCATACATGCTCATATCTTGAATTACCCTACGATTTTGCTCTATAGAGTATCCATCATTTGTCACATTACGTTATTTTAAGTAGGCAACCTTGCAATCAATAGCATTAAACATCTTTCTTCAGAAGAAGTGCATTATACTATAAATCTCAGTCAAGCTGACAGAAGGGATGTTTAACCGTCAATCCCTCAGATACCTCTGGCCAAAGTTTTAAGACCAAAGCCAAAAGTTAGGCAAAGTAGTACAAAATACAGGTGACCTCATTTTCAGGAGGGTTTAGCAACCACAGCCTTTGCTGAGCTCAGTGAACAGTGTGAACTGCATATTTAACACCTGACAGCCCTAAAAAGCAGTTGCCCAAATAGGGATTTAGGCCCCAAACCTTAGGCACTCAAGTTGAATCATTTAGATCTTTTTGCTGCGGTGGCATAATTCAAGTGATTTGCATATATTGACATATACCATATTAACCTACCTTTCAGCTGTCATACACTTAAGCAGATGGCTCCATATATCATTTGTTTAATAATCCATACACTAATGTCCATTCATTAATAGTTAACTACATGTGTTGGACAATAAATTAGTTGAGTGATAGCATACCTTATAGAAAATATGGCGGATAAACTTTAAGATGACAAGTGACATGTCAGCAATATCTAGTTAGTTATATGAGGCTATCAAATATTTTGGGAAAGTTTCTGAAGACGTAACTTTGGATTTTCTGAACTCCAGAACTGATATTCCTACTATTTTATTGTCATAAAATGTGTGGATTAAGAAATACATAGTAGGTCATATTTGAAATCTGGAGAAACTATGCCTATAATCTCCCTTTATAAATTTTCGCTGTCCAGTCATGACGAATGTCCAGTGAGAGACCAGGCAATGGGTATGTTGTGTTTTCAAACATCAAGCAGTTGTGACAAACTTAACCAGTTCAAGCTCATTACTATTTTACAATACCAGATCTGGGACATGCACAGCCGCCTTCTGCCTCTCCTCACCTGCTCTGGGGTAGGTACCAGTAACAAGAATGATGGTAAAGCAGCTGTATTTGCTGCGTGCAGCATACTGGTATCTATTGTCCAAAACATCCCAGCAGGGAAGGGCGACCTATAGTCCCTTAGACCTACTCTCCTACCACTTTTCACTGTGATTTCTGAGTACCTGGAAAAAAAAAAATGGACTAGTGGGAGAGCAGTGTTTCTCAGTTAAAAATCTGTAAAGAACTATCTTCTGTAATGCACATGACAACTATGAACTTGATACTTGCATTGAGTGCAGATTTGTAACAGTGGTATGAAAGCTGTCAAATCCCAGCTAGTACAAATATTTTTCAGCTCAGTTTGACATGGACCTATCCACGGACAGCACAAAACCTCTGAGACATACAGGCCCAAAACAAAGCCTATGTCCCTCCTTTATGTATGGCACAGACAGCTTCACAGGCAGGAACTCCCCAAGGGCTCAAGGGTGACCGATGACATGCGCTTACCTTTGCCTTTTCTTTACCCTACCCAGTCAGCACAATCCTAGAGCAAGTCATGGTCCATCAGTGAACTACCACAGAGGACCGAGTCACAGCAGTAGGAGATGGATCAAGGAAAGTTTTTGATAACTCTGTGAAAATAAAATCAATTTACAGGTTATTCAGAAACTTTTCATCTAGATTCCTTTCCTAAAGAAACAGGCAGGTGGATAATTCGTATATGAACAAAGAAACATATTCTTATTGATGTTAGAGATACAGGACTATAAAGTATTTCTTATACACTAATGAGGAAACCTGTGATAAGCCCATATCTGTCAGAGTAAAGGTTTGTTCCTTTTTTCCTACTGAGATGGTTAACTTCTTGCAGACTTTCTTATTTACATTTTAAATAATGAAACACCCACGAGTACCAGGCACTTTTTCATTGCTGCTCTATGCAAAAAGAATATTAATAACGTTATTAATAATTCTGGGAAGACTGCAATAAAACGTCTCTGCACTTAAAACAAAGGAGCATCTTGGAGAACTCAGCAGATTTTCTGCTTTATGCAGGTTTGATAACACAAATATGATTAAAATGTTCTCTGCTAGTAGATTAGAAATGCCAGTTTATGTAACAGAAACTGCCTGAAGTGTAGGCACATTTTTTCAAAGAAATTGCATTTCCAGTCGGTTACCAACCACTTGCTTCATTGCCTGGTTCTCAAATCCCTTCTCACTTAAGCTGCTGCAAATCAGGATGGAATAAATGCCGCTATGATATTCATCAGTGGAGCTAGAAAATATAGGATCTATAGAGAATATAGGTCCCTCATGCAGAACCAGAGATGTAATCTCAGCACTGTGCCAGAAGATACGCTGCTAAGATTGCAGCTTGACTTGTCCCCTCACCAGCTGCAGATCATGTTGATCCCACAGCATCTTTGAAAATGCGCTCATGTGATCTAGTTATAATTGATGACAGGCATAATACATATGCTGCACAGTGGATTGCACAATACATTTCAGGACTGAGGACATGTGGAAACAATTGGAACAGTGCTAATGTATTCTGACACCTTCATTTGGGGGGGGGGAGCTCACAGGTTTTTTTTAAATACTGCAGGTTGTCATCAGGAAAATAACTAAAAGGACATATTAAATTCATGCTTCACAGTCTACACATAGCGTTTTATATCTTTCCACAACGCTAGAGGACACATTAGCTCGGGACATCAAAAGTAATTTCTCTCACCTTATATGTGCTCTGTATTTCGCCTGGTCTGAAAAAAAACATTGTAAAAGCCTGAATGGCAGCAGGAAAAGGTTCAGAAAATGTTTCAGATTTTAGCTTCAACTGTATACTTTCTCTGAACAATTGTGCACAGTGAAGAGGGACACAGCTTCATCCAGGACAGAGATAGCTATCCTCACCTACTATCAACTGGTTTATAAGAAATTCTATAGAAGAGGTGGGAAAACAGGAGTCAAGCCTAGAAAAAAAGGTAATAGTGGGTGCAGTCCAGGAGTAAATTATCAAAGGAAGAAGAGGTGAAGGAGGGAAAAAAGGGAGTGATGCTGCTCTCCTGCCTGAAGAAAAAACCAGTTTTGTAAGACAAACATGCATTTTTCTAACTCACCTTGATATCTACAAATTGCTTTCAAAATTGTTAAATTTTCTTACTCACTGCTTTTCTTTCTTTTCATCCCATTCTTTATTGTCAGGCTTCTAAAATACAGCCACTAAGTTTCGTTACTTGGAATATGAACCTGAATTAGACACTACTAAGCCTGAATGTTTGAAAATCACTGGAGTCATATATATACTGTGCTTTCTTCTCAGCAATAGTTTTTAACACTTGTAGTGGAGATTTTATCACAGTTTTAGATCAATTACTGTAAATACATATTTTATCAAGTTCTTTGTATAAACAGTCTTGTATCATATGTGTATATATATGAAGCATAGAGTAGAAACACAAAGAAAAAGGGAGATGAGATGGCCCATGATCTATTACTGCATCCTATGCATGCTCTTACAGCTGCTCTGCAGATTATTTCAAAGCTGCATTGAATTTTCCTCTTTTCCTCCTCTGAACCACAGCACAGCCAGTGCACAAATCCCTCATGTATTCAAATCCTAGATCTCAGAGAACAGAGGAGAGAGATCAAGACTCAGAAAAGCAGATCAAGACTCCGAAACACACAAGAGATAATACACTGCTGGCCCCTCTCATCACTCCTCTCTGCAGAGTAGTCTGTGGGTTGCATTTATGTGTTGAATTTCTGCTTGGATTGTTATACACATTCAAAATACAGCCTGGCAGAATCTATCTAGGACCCTGAACCTCTTCAATGCTGTCATATAAACAAAAGTAAGGACTGACTATCCAGAATTGTATGTCCAAGGCTAAACTCCTTCAAAAGTACATGCAGTGGAAGAGGATGAGCCTCTGTAAGTCATGAAATCAGGTTGGTGTTGCAGACTCCACCTTGTTCTGTATGCTGACAATATCACTAAGCTTTGCTGGAGGTCAGTCATAATACAGTCCTTACCTGGACACTTGGTGCCAATACCTAAGAAAGGTGATGGATAATTCACTGAAGAATAGCAACCTGAATGTGGGAGCCCTAGTGTAAGACCTGTCCCAGCTTTGTGCCTTAGCCTTTGATTTAAAACCAGTTTCTTTGTTTTCTTTCACATCCCCCTTCAACAGAACAGGCCAGAGGATATCCCAGAGCCTGGTAAGGGAGCCATTGGCTTGAGACATAGCATCAAATATCCCAATGTTCCAAAGGTCTGAATAAAGCCTAAAACTCAGCTTCTCGTCTTCATGGACAAGTGCCTAGTCCTGGTTCTAATGACTCTGCCCTAACAATTACTACTCATACAAAACTGAACAAATTTAGCAGAAGAGAATAAAAACACTAGCAAATATAGAAGATGGAGCAATCTGAGAGCATCTTAAGGTTCAGGAGTCTGCAGTTCAAACCCTCATACCAAATCAAACATAGCATGGACATGGTCCCAAAGCCACCTATATTCCAAGCAATTGCTACTCTGCAAGTCAGTCTCAGGAAAATTCCCTCCTACGTAGCTTGATTACCAATCCAGAGCTAAAAACTAGCAACCAGAGCATTCTAGTCCAGCTGGCCTCAGAGCACAGCAGGCCATTATCTCCAGAGAGCAAGGACTAGGTGAGGTTGTCAGCATCCTTTTTTCAGTTCCTCATGAGACAGTTCAAATG
The DNA here is from genome assembly GCA_033628505.1 of Tringa tobata. NCBI lineage: Eukaryota > Metazoa > Chordata > Aves > Charadriiformes > Scolopacidae > Tringa > Tringa tobata. The sequence continues at coordinate 13,951,092 of JAHREE010000367.1, forward strand.
AATGAATAAACATTTGTGGGAGGTTTATGGCTTTAGATCAGATAATCAACAAATCCCACGTGTCCCAAGCTCCGACAGACTCTACCCCAGAGGCCAGTGCCCTCAGTGTGCAGCACTTTCTGAAATGACTTTATGGGTAACATATGTGTCTCCTAGGCAAAGAAAAAAGGCTTTCGCAAGAGAAATATACTGAGTATTTCTGCTATTAGTTCAGGGCCATTCAGAAGGAGAATGATAGTGCATTAAAAGGGGGGAGGATTTCACACTACAGTGAAAAATGCAGTACACAGATGAATGAGTGATATTGTTAAAAACAGTACAAAGCTCTGAAGCTCTTACAGGTAAATACAACCAAAACATGTGGGTGGGATGAAGTTTCAAGTGGGAGCTGGGGAGAATTATTCTTGCAATCAGATAAATAGAAGTCTGAAAGGTAAGCTATATATGGCTGAGTGACCTACATTTTTAGTCAAGGTTGTCAATCTGTCTGGGTTAAAATACATGTAAAGACTGTAAACTACTTCCAGAAATGCCTGAGAGTCCACTGCATATCTTAACAGTTCATCTGATTTAAGGACTACAGAAATACCCTTCTCCCCTAAACCACTGCAAACAATGCAATTCAATAAAATAATAATGGCATACAAGTCATCTGCAAATTTATGTGTTCAAACTGCTACGATGTTCAATGAATTACATCCGTAAGTGACAACATATATATGTATGGAATAACAGTGAGCTAAAGGAAAACCCTGAGAATACTCTGAATGTGTATAAGAATGATAAACAACTGCTTTAGGGCCTGTTTTTGATGTTCAATGAAAACACTGGATTGGTGAATACTTGTTACAAAAGCTGTAGACTTCACCGCTTTGAACACACAGATTCACAGCCACTGAGGAAGTATTAAAATCAACAATAGAGAGAAATGTCTTCAAAGCAAGAGAAAGTCTCTTGGATGCTTACAGAGTGCCTAATGACTTCTTGTGAAGCACAGTAAGGCATAAGAATTTCTTTCTACCCACCTCAGAAGAAGAAACTCTTTTGTTTGACTAGGTTCAACATTCACAGACACAAACATTATTTTTTTTCAGAAATATTTCATGCCTGTAAATATGTAGACATGGCAACTTTATAAAGTATGTAGGTGTGTATGACTATGCAAAGGAATACAAACTGGAAGAAGAGAGCATGTTTCCTTTCAGCATGGTGAAAATAAGAGCCTGACTGCATGAGGATTCATTCCTGAGTAGTGTAAAATCTTCTGTGCAGTGTTAGTTAAATGGCTCTTGTGTCACCATGACCAAACTACCCAGCTCTCAAATCATAAATAGCTTTGCTAACTTGTGTTAATTGAAGATGTTCACAATGCTTCTCCAAGCACTCGAAAATGCAGCAATAGGTGCCAGAGAAAGTCCATTAAGTAACACAAGAACCTGTATGTACTCAGAGTTAATAATCTACCTTGTCAAAGAAGAAAAGATGCCAGATATAATACAGTGTGACAGAGAAAGAGCTTTGCAACAATTGTAAGTTTTCAAAAGAAGATTTGTACATTATAACATCAGATAGATTGTTATGATCATCTAATCTGACTTCTTGTATACCGAATACCATCAAACCTGATCAAGTCATCAAGCCCACAACTTCCTGGTGAGCAGGAGTGTAGCTTTCTGAGACACTTAAGCTAGATTTAAAAACATCAGGAACAAAATTCCTGATAATTACTCTTATTTATACCTTTTTTTTCCTGTTTCTGATTAACTAGGGCATCCTCGTATGCTTTTTTTAATAGATCAAAGGAAATTTTGCTTCTGAATTCTCTTCCTTGTTTAAGTACTTCTTGACCCTGGCAAAGATAAAATAAAATTTCTCTAACCTCTTCTTGAGAGCAAGCTTTCTAGGACTGATGCTGTTGTTACAGCTTTTTCCCAATTCTATCCAAGACCTCAACTTCCCTTTGAAGTGTTTAGGTGTATTGTGGGTTTTGTTAATGCCAGAGAAATAGGAATAACACCTTCTTATATCTCTACTTGATGTTTCCCTGCTTTCCCTGCTTTCATTTTTAACAACTGTAGCATCCAGAAAATTCATTATGAGGTGAAGCACCATTTTCATAGAATGGTGCTCAGAAAGATGCAAGGCCAAGAGTAGGAAAAACTGGTAGTGTGTTGTTCTTTCTGATACAGTGTGCTAATTTCTTCCTTTTCCGCATTTTTTCACCTCTTTTTTCAAATCCTATAATCTCTCTGAAACAGTTGGAAAAGTGTCCAAAGTGTGTGCAATTTGGAAAATGGCAGCAACTTTTCTAATGTAAGGCTGTAGCTCAGTGTCACGATCAAGTCAGGCTTGTTTTTCTCCCTGATGCTCGTATACTTTCTGCCTCTGGAGTACTCTGAACATTCCCTTTTCCACACTTACATGCAACTGCATCATATTTAGCGCTTCTACTAGTAATTTTCTTTCCCATCTACTGATGTGTAATTTCATCCAAAGGAACAGTCTGTTTTTCTGAAATACCTCTCACATCAAGATCTTTTTTAATGATCCCCAGCAACTTCCTGAGAAGTACATTCTCTCTTTTTCACTTTCTTTTCTTGTTCTGTTCTGCAATTGCAAGTGTCTCTTTTTAACTTGTTTCTTTTCCTCAGTGCTACCCTCCCTTTACTTCAGCTATTCTTTGCTTTTTCTTTAAACACTTAAGTTTTCAAATTAACTTTGATCTCTGTGTGTGGGTTGTCCTGGATAGTACTGCTTTTTATCTCTGTTGTATGTCTGCACCTTTTTCTCCATTAATCTTCCAAACCTATAAATTATTGCGGAACACATTTCTATTTTCCCCTCACTGCTTCCAGCCACAGAGAACTCACACTGACTTTAGACTTACTATTTTAAATTGTCCAGGACTTTTTTCATTCTCGGATTTTTGAGAAAAGCTGTTAATATTTTAAGGCTATATTTTGACCTCAGAGAAACACTTGTAACTCCAAGTGTCTTCAGTGGGAATCTTTAGGCAACTTTCAGGGATGAGTTTGGCCTTCAGTCAGCAAACTAAGTTAAAATATGTTCTAGTGCACTGTTCTCTCCACTGTCATGTTATATCCATATATGAGCTCAGTTATGTTGTGTCTCATTTTGGAACATGGGGAGCTACATCTTCTTGTAAGTTAGACCTGTGAAACAGCAGAAGAACCATTCCATTAAAAGATAAAAAATTGGGCAAAATCTTATTTGGAATGTCTAGAAATACAAATAAAATATAAATAACAAACACATCAAACTATACAGCATAATTCTTTTATCACTTACCATTTTAAGGGTGTGGATGAATTTTAGACTAGTGAGAACATAAAAAAGTTGAACTCTTCAGCCTAGGGCTCCATTGGGAGGCAGAATAACTTTTCACAGCCTTGATCAGTTTTGGTACATGAAAACATCCTTCTCATCCACAAAACCCTCCAGTGATTTAAAGTGGGAGAAATATATTTTGGATACACGTACAGCACTCTGTGTTAAAATATCTAAGGGCAGGTCCCCCTGCGATGGTAGCAGGTATTGAGCATTGACCCATGCATAATTCCAGTCCCTACCAGATAAACCTTTACGTATGTTTGACTTGCTTGTTCTCAGCTGCGTGTTGTGTTCTTCAAAAAAGAGGAGTTCACATGGAACTTATAAGAAAAAGGGGAGAAGATAGCTTTTTTTCTGAAATGCAGTGCATGATGGAGCAGCCAGTCCTCAGTCCCTGGAAGCGGTGGTAAGAGTATTCATCAGGACCAGAAGGGACAGTGCAGAGTTTGCTGCAACACAGAAAGTTTCTGAGCTGGCTGAATGTAAGCCTGAATGCAAATACTTGCAGCAGGCAGAGAAAATTGTTTATAAGACATTTTTATTGCTAGTCACTTTGAGATTGGGCTACTTAAAAAGCGATCTCAGCTTGTATTTCTAATACAATCCGGCTTCGGTGGCTTACACTCAAGCCCAGCTTTGGGAGCTCACCAAAGGGAAACATCTAAGTGGATCCCCTTCAAAGTTCTGTCCAGCCCAAGGTCCTTGTTGGAAAATCTCTCCCTTCACCACTCTTTATGTTTTATTACTATGTGACAGCCTGTGAAGAGGAGTTCCATGGCCAAAAAGCTGGAAAAGCTAAGTTAGAGAGAATTTAGAGTCTTGATTCCCTATGGATCAAAGCACTAAGGCATGATTAATGTAGCACACAGGTTTGCAGCTCACTGACTGTGCAAGAATAGACACAAGCACATGCCCCACATTCAATTTGCCTCACTGACCTGAGGTTTCAGCCTCTCCTGATCTCCCTATGTGTTTCTGCTATATGTGATGGCCTCCCATGCTTGAGAGTCAGGACTATCTCTATTAACTTCTCCATTTGATGACTCCTCCAGGGAAAGAGCAGATTCACCCAAAACATTCAATGTGGGGTCTATACTGCTCAAAAGCTCTCCAGACAGCAGCAGGACTATTTTTCACAATTATTCAGTTTTGGACATTACCTTAATATTACATTATGTTTTCCTTGAAGAGAAAAACATTGTTTTATGCTAATTGTAACCATAAAACAAAGAGAAGGCACTATAATGCAAGAATGGGTTCACATGCAAACATACCTTGAAAATAAAAGTGCTAAATTACACTTTATTGCATTAGCTAACTATGTACAATGCAGTTTTTATAACAATGATATATTGAATTAATACAAATTTTCACAGGCTTGAATGAATTCTGTGCTGAATCAGGAAGGTAATTTTTACTATTTTCGAAAAGTTACTTAGCTTCTGGTCTCTTCATCAAGAAGGCAATTAATACTTCCCTGATTGTTTCACAAAGTTGAGGGATATGCCATACATAAACAAAGTCTGTTCATTGATCTAAGGATAATTTTACCCCATGTTATCTCTATATTCTGAGACAGCTTGAATACAGATTGCTTAAGATAATAACTACATTTAAAGAATAACCTCTAAGCAAGTTTGTTCTAGCAATCATCACTTAATCACTCCAAATCCATTTACTTTTGGGGGGTGATACAAATACTGTTTATCAAATGCCACGGTCCAAGATTATTTCTCTTCACAGTGGACTTCAGAGCTCAGGATATCCATCTCTCAATGACAGAGTGAACATTCTTAGAACAGGCTCAATCTTGATGTCAGATAAAAGTTAGTTCAATTCAATTATGATTTGGGATTCAGGAGAGATGGAAATGAATGCTATTCATGAGTAAATCCTTTAAATTGTCAGATTATGCTTGTTTTGTTGACATCTTTAATAAATCAGATAGGATATTTACATTTTTCTATTCAGATTGGAAACTACTGAATATTTAAGGGATCTGTGTTTGCACCTTACTAAAATATTGTATTAGATAAATAAAGCATAATCACCCATTCCCTGTGCCAAACCTGACTTTATGGTTACCAGATGAAGACATATTTTAGAGGGAAAATAATAGTATCTTGGCTATACTCCTGGTTCTATAGCAACATTTCCTAAATGTAAAATTGATAGTATTTAGTTTTAGGAGCAAAAACCAAATTAATCATAGTTTGAATAGGACATGAACTCCTTTGAAATTCTTACCACAGTTGCTCAGTCCTTGTAAATCAGCCCTTGATTTTTTGAAATATTTATTACTCCCTCCAACCTAGCCACAGACACCAAAGAGTTGTTTTTAATAATAACAACAATAATTTCAACACAGTCCCCATTATCTTCAATGTCTTGTTTACTTTTGAACTCAAAACAGAAACAGAATTAATTTAAAATAATGTTTAATCCTTTTTTTCTGTCTTCTTGGGATGATATTTCCATTAATATAAGAGGAAATAAACCTCAAAAAATACCAGTTTGGCATTCACTTAATCAAAAAACTATTTTAGTCATTAGCTCACTTGGTTTTGTTCATACAGACTTTCAAATCAGTATAAGGGAACAAATTTTATCTACGGTCAGTTGGTAGGGACCAGCTTATATTCACATTGTCCAGACCATCATACTGTTGTACTGACATGGTTCATGTATATCCATGGTGTGCATCAGGTGTCACACACGGTGGCACAGGATTTGTTATCCTATAATCTTTAGCACCTCATGACTAGAAGGCCCTCCGGTACAGACCATATGATCTCTCTCTACTCACCCATTTAGCACACGACATCACCCTATTCATATTTCCTGTGTGAGAGGCCCACCCTCTCATGCAGGTATTTAGAAAATATTTACCATCTATTACTGGACTATATTGTCTGTCGCCATTTTTCCAGTACCTGATGTTGGGAAAGCCTTGGCATGATGTGGCTCGTCCTTCAGAAAAGGGATTGACTAAATCAGAATGGCCTTATCAGCATACCACAGAAGTCCGGGGTGCTTATTCTGACAGTGGCCACAATCAGATACAAGCAGAGAATGTGAGAAATTAAAAGCTAGCAGCACTTCCCAAAAGTGCTTTCCTTAGCCCCAACAAAGGGGATATCATTAGACAAAGGTGCTTATATCTAATAACTTTGGGTGGAAGATATTTTTTTGTTAGTGTGTCAAGTTGCTTTTGAAAGCCATGAACACTCACAAGATGCTGTAGCAAAGCATTTCACAGACTAATTACCAGCTGTTTGAAGAATGCATGCCTTTTATTTACCTTGGGCCTAACACTTCCCAACTTAGTTTCATTCCCCCAAGTCCTTGTATCAAAAGAGACTATGATCAGTGACCATCTACCCTCTCAGTGTTACTATCATACAGGCTCCTAGATAGTCCTCCTCACTTGTCTCTTTTCCAGCTAAAAGAGTCTAGTTCACTAGTCCACTCATTCATTCTCGTATAGAAGCTGTTAGATTGTTCCAGACTGCTGGAGGAATCAACTCTGCTTCACCAGTAGGAAATGGAGGATGTCTTTGCTGGGGATGTTTCCCAACATCTCATGCCTTTGGTCATGGTCACAGCTCTGAGCAGTCCCCAACCTCCTTTTTCCCGAGGCTTGGAGAAGTAGTTCCTATGTGTGGGAGTGTGTTGAGACACCTAAGTAGGAGGGCAAACCATGGGTGTAGGACTGCCAGGAAAGCAGGACAGCATCACTCAGTGTCACTCAGGATCCAGTGGTTGCAGTAATGATGCATTCCTCTCTCAGTTGCCAGGAAAGTCACCTGGGATAAAAGGGCTGTTGCTGATCAAAGCATGGCAGTCCTAGCTCTGTGCCCCTTGCACATGGGTGGTGAAATGTAGCCAAATGGATACTGTGCTCTTGCAGTGCTCATCTCCTGTCCATTAAAGTCTGTTCCGTTGCCTAATCTGTCCTTTAGGGAGGTGTCATGGGCTCCCTTTCATGGCCTACTGAGGTATTATTGCTGGTGAACTCTTTCAGGTACGAAGAGTGCGACATGGTGCATTGTCTGCAAGGTGCACCCTGTGGAAGGAGTAATTCTCTGATTCACAATGACATTTTCCTGCCAGCGGATCCACTTGCATTGTTCAAGCAGAAACGGAGATCAAACTAAAAAGTCTGTGGTATGGACATCCAGGACCGGAGCCCTGCAGAGAAACAGAAAGAAAAACAACATGACAGTGAGGATAAACTGGCCTTGTTTCAGAATGCTACAGAAAGAGAAAAATCAGATAGACTGGCAGTTACATGACCTCTAAGCCAGGTATCTGCGTGTGGCAAAAAGATTTGTCTCCTAAGACCAAGAAGGCATTAACTTCTCGGTGCCCTCACAAGCTCTCTGGCTTCTGGTGAAATGACCACCCATCAGTGAGCGCATCTGTGTAGTTCTGTTTGCACCTTAATTTTGTGCACCTCCTATCCTGTTTTCACTCCCTCTGCCTTTTACCATCCTCAAGTTTTCAGAATCAGAATAGGAGACAGAAAACAGTGTTAAACACTCTTAAATGCATACACAGGATTAGGGCCACACAACAAAACACAGATCTATGAGCTGATTAAAATCCTGTAAGAGGACATTTGATAATTTTTCTAGTGTGATTACTCTCACTAAATAGGTAATGATTTATCTGTGTGTTTAGAAAAGAAGAGTTTTCCCTACAGATCCCAAGAATTAAATGACAAAATGGCTGTGTGGGGAAGGAACCCTCCATTAGATGTGGCCAAACAGGAACGTTTCATTGGTTGCGTCAGGGCCAGTTATTGTCAAATCCTTCTGAGGAAGAGACCTATGCATTTAAAACAGAAATCAAGAGGCTGAATGGCCTCGACAGCCTTTTTGCACTGAGGTTGCTAGTTTAAAGCAAGTTCCAGTCAAGAATAATTGAACTCAGTTCAAATTAGATTGTTGCTCCTTAGCTCCGTGAAATGAGGTAGATGATCACAGTCCGTTTCCTATTAGCCTAACTGTCTGCTTTACTAAAACCACCTGCACAATTGAAACTAATTGGTGCCCTCAATAGCAGTATCAACAAAGAGGATACGATTAAATAGTAATGGATTATGAACTATATCCTCCCCCTAAAGACGTGATACCTTTAGACACTGGCAGAGAGCAAGCTCACCCGGCTGGCACTTGGAGTGGGGCTGCATTTACACCAGAGGGCTGCCAGTCAAGATCCATTCACAAGCAGAAATGTACGTTTATGCACAAATGAACATTAATAAGGATATATTTATTCAACTAGAATCTAGGCAGGCCTAGAGCAGTGGAAAACACATACTACTCTATTTGAATCGAAGGGATCAAAGTGATATGAGCCCTGGAGCTATGAAAAGGCCATCAGACACAAATCTCATGAGGGACTCCTAAACTCCCTTTCCTCCAAGGAGTCATGCAAAGTCAGTGCAGCAATAAAAAGCAAATGGCATTGACTCATAGAGCAGCATATTTAGAGCAGGCTGAGAATGCACTGACACCGTGCTGCTGCTGGTAAGGGCAACCTCTGACCAAGAACCTGGCTACTTTCACCCAGCCAGTGGCAGCCAGACAGCAGAAGTCTGGTGCAATTCTGACAGAAGCAGTTCCTATTCTAAGCTTTCACTGCTGTTAATAATGAAAATTATATTGTATTAGGGCTACAAAGATGATGAAGGGAATGGAGAACCACTCTTATGGGGAAAGGCTGAGAGACCTATGTCTGTTTAGTCTGGAGAAGAGAAGAGTGAGAGGGGATCTTATCAACGCTTATAAATATCTAACAGGTGTAAAGGGTGTAGAGAGGATGGGGCCAGACTCTTTTCAGTGGTGCTCAACAACAGAACAAGGGGCAATGAGCACAAACTGGAACACAGGAAATTCCATGTCAACATGAGGAAAAAATTCTTTATTCTGAGAGTGACAGAACACTGGAACAGGCTGCCCAGAGAGGTTGTGGAGTCTCCTTCTCTGGAGATATTCAAAACCCACCCAAATGCATTCCTGTTCAGCCTGCTCTAGGTGAACCTGCTTTGGCAGGGAGGTTGGAGAACATGATCTACAAAGGTGCCTTCCAATCCCTATCATTCTGTGATTATATGAAAAGGATTTATCCTAAAAACAGATTGCACCTTGGCCTGGAGCACTGGTTCCATCCTTTCCCAAACCTGCTGCTCTCACATTCTCCTCTTTTCACTGCTTGCCCAGACTTCTGCTGCTACCTTCCCACATCTCAGCTCTCCTAGGCAGGACATGCAGCTCTGCTGAACCATCCGCCCTCCATTTGCTGCCTTCCTTGAAAAAGGGTGCTCTCAGGATTCCTTACATTCCCTTTTCCTTTGAGATACCCCTGCCATCTCCTAACGTAATCTCCTACTGCCAGCTTGGCTGGTGGCTCACCTGCTATCAGTGCCCAGGATGCACAAACAACCTTTCAGTAACCAAGAATAACACTCTCCATTTGATTAGCTTCTTCAGACAACTGTCTCACATATAAAGGCAACCCCGCACGAACAATGTTGCATGTAGAGATTGGAGAGGGAAGGTGACTGGGGTCTGAGTGAAGTTTGTGGTCTTCTCTCTTTAGTTAAAAGCACTAAACTCTGGCCAGTTGCATTCATCTTACTCTGTGCTCCACTACTTCTCAAAGACCAGTGTGCATGAATGGTACAAACATGTCATTCAAGGGCTGGATCTTAAGGAATTGTTTTGTAGACCCATTAAGAAAATGCTGTCATTGGCTTTTACAGATATAGGAGCACCTTCTCTGTTACTCTTTTTATATGGCAGTTTGTACTTTCTAAGGGTGCTTGTTTCTAAGGACTGTAAAATGATTAACAGGCAACAACAAAGAAAACTTCATGGCTAGGAGATGGAGAAGTAAAACTTTTCTGTGTGGGTAACTATTTCTCCCTCACTCCAGTTCAGTTTGGAGTTCAGATCATCAACTCCAGAGCCTGGATTGAATGCCAGGTATCCTTCCTTGCACTCTAACAAATATTAAACACTTGCTCTAGCCTTGCTTGGTGTCTCGAAGGGCTTGATGTTCTGACACAGCAGAGACAATCATTTACTGTATTGTTCTACTTCAAAATATGACAGTTCAAAGCATACTACGTTGTGCTTCTTCAGATTTTCCTGTGTTCATTCAATAGGGAATTACTACTCACCCACAATCTTTGTTCAATAACATAAAATATCTATAACACAGCTGGAGTGATATCTGTCGATGTATCGACATGCACAAACCATGAAGTAGCTCAAAATAAATTGTAGAAAATGTGAAAAACAGCTTCTGATTCCAGATAATGATTATGCAAGACAATGGTTGCTCTCAGAGATTGTTTTAAGATGCATCAGACATGTGGCGCTCTCTAGGATGCACACAAAGACCAGATTTCTCAGAAGTGGTGAGAGTGCTCACCTGCTCCTGATGTGACTCTTCCAGTCAAATTTTCAGATGACTCATTTAGCAAACTGAGCTGCTTTGAAAATCCAGCCATGGATGTGGATGAGAAATTGATTTTAAGCCCCCACTCTTCTTTATAAAAAGGAAAGTTTGAGAGAAGAAGCCAAAGGTCAATTGCAAATTGATTTTCCTTAAAAAATAATAAAAAAAAACCCTGCACTTCTGAAGAGGTGTTGTATTAAGCACCTGTAGACTTTCCCCTACATCCACTCCCTGATTATACTAGGATAGAGAGATTGTTATACTAGTGAGTTTTCTAAAGTATAATTCTGCTTCTCATCATCCCGCATTTAAAAAATTTTGAGTAGAAAATGCCTAGGCTTGAACATGAAAAATTCCCCACATAAATTAAAAGTGAATGACTTTACAACTGTATGCTCATCCACCTTTATTTCTTTAGACCTTAACATGATTCCCTTTTCAACTGACAGTTTCTTTCATCTACCCTGTAGTGAATGTGGATGGTATCCTTTTTGGTGGATCGTTTTGGTGTTAGCAAAGAGATAAACAATCACATCAGCAGTTCAAGTTTAAGTCAGCTGTGGCAATGTTCCTGCTATTTGGAATTTTGCATGAGGAACGACTGCTGATCTATTTTTTATGATTTTTTATTATTTTATATCATCAAAGATAGAGTCTGCAAGCATTAACAACTTACGTCTCTCCATTCATTTCCTGCAGCAGAGCAGAAAAAGAAAGAGACAGTATTACAGATCCAATGTTCACGTCTTTCTTCAATTGATTTATCGAGTAAAAACTTCCCTCTACCGTGGTTATCAAACTATTTTTCTGCAACCAATAGATGTGTGACTTCAGTTTAATCAGATCAGAATAAATAAGAGGATAATTTATCTTTACTAATATTTTCAATTAAAAAGGTACATTTATATGAGCAAAGCAAAAATGTATTTTTACAAGACTCCTGCTTTCTTGTTTGCATCTTACAACAAAATATGAACAAAAAGACAGTATTATCTAAAACGAAAACTTAGAGGGCTGATTAAAGCAAATACATTTCATTGAAATACATCTTTATTTGGGATCTCACTAGATCACACAATCGCTTTGCAACTATATTTGCAGCCTTTATGAACTTCTTAACCAAGCAAAATCTACATGAAGCTTTCCCCAGCATACTGATATTCCTGTTTAGTGAGTCTATATATAATATTATTCAAGTCTGTCCTTCACTTTGATTAAAGTCCTTGTTTAAGAAAAATGCACTGAAGTCTAATTGTTCTTTTAAAGAAACCAGGAGACAGGGTAGCAAAAAACCCTGATCAACTGTTTCAATTTAAAGAGCATGCAGTAAAACCATTACAAGATAGAGTTATGTGTCTTTAGAATACATGGTAATAAATAAATTAAATCACCCAGAACAAATAGCACCAGCTGCTTCAGAGATAAATATAGTAACTTGGAAATATAAAGGATAAACTACTTCAATCTAAAATAAAAAGAAAGAAAACAGTAAGAGGCAGTGAAATGTTGTCTTAGTCTCAAAAGCCTTATGTTTCCCATTTATTTTCTACTGCATCCATTTACTTTTCTCTCATGCTCTTCTCTCTATGAACTCAGTGCATACTAAACAGTATAACATGAACTGTATCATGATGAATTTACTCTTGATGGTGCCTAAGTTTACCTGTGGTTTTTAGAGACAGGGATTATATTCAGTTTTTGAAAATTCTTTTTTCTTTCCCTCTCCTCCCATTAACATCTAAATGTCATTTATGAGTTGGCTTTCCCCAGTCTTTATTGACCATTCTCATGGTAAAAAGAAGAAAGCTGAAAGATAATTAGATTTTTAGTCTGGGTGAGTAATTTTAAGAGCTTTGCAAGTCACACTCCAGGATATATTTTATGTCAAACTCTGCTTTATTCATTCAGTATAAAAGGCTGCGTATTACAAGACAGGATGGCTTGACTTCACATGGTTATGGAAAGGCAAGGGTGTGACATATTCAGAGCTTAATTATATCAGCCTTAATTTGAGCTCCATCATTATAAATAACTGTAAGCCAACATGTTTAAAGTTGACAAAAGAGATCATTCAGTAAGTAAAAGTAATGAATTGTTTGAAAAGATGAAAGTTAACTGAAAATTACAGTATTGAGCCCATTTACACCAGGAAATGTACACTTCAACCAAAAAAAAAAATAAAATACAAAACCCAAAACCAACAACAACAACAAAAACGAAAAAAAAAAAAAAAAAAAACCAAAAAAAAACAAACAAAAAACCACCAAAAAGCCTCATCTTGTCAAAACTCATGAAAAGACTAGATTTCCAATTTTGTCACATATAAGTAAAAATTTAAATAAAAAACCCCGGAGTTTTCTATAAAATGTCAGTTAGTAAAAGTCATAATAGTTCCTTCATAAAATATCACAATGAAACCCTGTGGGTTAGCATATCTTCTTTGCACTTGCTACGAATAGAAGGCAAAAGAGCAGAAAATCAACAGTTTTGCCATAGAAAATGGTTACCCAGAAAAGTGGTGCTTTTCTGAGAAACTTGGTGTTGTGTGCAGAGTAACTGCTCATCTAAATTTTGCCATGACACACAGCTGCCATATTCTTAGGTAGTGAATCAGTTTAAGGAAGGCACCTATTAACTGGCTCTCTGAGTTGGAACAATTTGGATATCCTTCCATTTTGCAGTTACACTGATGTAAATGCTTTGACAGGGCTGCAATACTAAATCAAAAACTGTGAGAAGTTGGAGAAAAAGAATTATCTTACTGGAGGTTCAAACTTTCTCCCTGAGGCTTATTCATTTCCTTCATCCGAGCTGGACTGTGAATTCCCTGTACAAGCTGCAAAATACCAAATCCCCCTCAACACGCTTTAATTTTCCTGGTTATATTCATTTATACCACCTCAAATATTTTTTCACATTCCTCAAAGTTTTCATTTTTCCTCTACTTATTAACTGCTATGAGGTTTTCTGTCCCTTCTCAGTACTTTTTCAAAAAGTCCAATCCTTTCTAGACCCTCTAGACTTTTCATGTCATTCTCATCTTCTCAGTTCTTTCAGGTCTTCCAGTAAAAAAAGAGTGTGATTCAACTCTCTAAACTTTAGCTATGCAAAAGTTCAGCTGTCTAAATTGTCACCGTAGAGTCACTCTATGCTTGTAGAAACAGGCACACCCAAAGGATGACGTGTCTGTTCTTAAGAGAGGGAGCTTATTTTGATGCGTCAACTAAGTTTTACATGTGTAAAGTTAGGCAAGAAGGGTACTACTCACAAGGCCTATATTTGACCAGATCCAGCCCTTCACCATTTTTGCACGCCATATTTGCAATTGTGGTTGTAAGATGGGCCTATAAACATACTATAGGGAAAGTTAGATGCCAAAATGTTCGATTCATTGATTTGGAGTATTTTTATAATGTACTTCTTTTGTATAAACAGCTCAACTTTCATTGCCTTGTTTTGCTCCCGTATCAGGTTACAAATTCATGTCTAATTTGCTGTCTTCTCTCTTCCCCAAGGTCTCTTTTAGCTTACTGCTCTTTCCATCCCACTTAATATATGTTTTCCAGTTTATTTTCTCCTGCATGTTTTAATTCTCATTTCTGCCAGCTGAAACTCTGTTTTACTGTACTGAAACCCTTAGGTCTTTTTTCCTTTTTTTCGCTCATGTCCCTTCACAATGTAGTTTGTGTTCTTGAGAACACACTAAAAAGACTACATATCTTCATCTTCTGTCCAAACTAGATTTTCTTCTAATCAAGAAATTATACAGGTTTGGCAAAATGCTAAAATGTTGTTGTTGGAAGGTAAAGTTTTTGATGGAAATCATGATCAAAGCTACCTTTACCGAAATTCATCACATATGTCACAAGCAAGCAGAGCAGTGCAAAACATTCCTGACCAGTTCTAATTCCCATTTATTTTTCAGCAGCAGACTGGTTTATTTGTTGTAATATGCTAAAATTTCTAGTGACAGCTGGAATGTGGGTTTAGACAGCCTTTGCACTGTAAAGTTCATTTTTGCAACAGGGAATAGAAGTTGTTTTCCCCCACTCTGAAGAAGAATGTTTTAAACCAGAATAGTGAAGAAAATCCGATTTGAGAAAATCTAGTGGGGGGGAAAGCAGTGTCCTTTTCCCAGCTTTCATCCTTCCTACTGTCATAGCGAAAAGTGTGTTAGTCACATCTATACATATGTTGATAGTCTTTGCCTGTCATTTCGGAGTCCTTGGACAAATATGAAGAGCAAGAGGTCAGAATTATTTCCTGTTGCATTCACAACTTCATGATGTTTCATGGGGGAACTTTATGAAAAGCATCAGGAATACTGCGAACCATAAATTCTCATTATGGTATCACCACACTATCACAGCACATAACAGACAGAGATGAGATCTGGAAATTATGGTATAACTATTGGCAATGTTGCTGGTTACCTGTGGACCTCTGATGAACAGACAGCGGATGGTATTTAACGTACTATGTGTGATATTTCACAGAATGTCACAGAAGGGATTTTTTTTTTCCTCTCGCCAAATACCTGCTAGAGTTTGTTTTTTTTTTAAATGGGTTAGCTGTTTCAAATATACTTGAGTTGCAACAAATATTTCTCTAGCTTTTCAGATCACATCATCTCTACTGATGCAAATCACAAGAAACCTAGTTGTATAGTCCAGCTGTGAGATCTTACTTCATACAGGAGGGGGTTTTGTTTGTTTTTTGGATTTGAGGCTCAAAGCAGTGCTAAAGGCAGGTGTCGTAGACAAGTACTATGCAATTTTCTCTTTTCAGCTTTGTCAATAAACTTCATGATTAAGCTGGCCTCCATGGGATCCTTGTTCAAGGCTTTGTAGGAGCAAAGGCTTGTCATTGAGAAATACTGATTACATTGTATTCTCTTTTCTCCCTTTATTCCTCAGAATCAAAGGCAAAGCTCCCATTTAATGTGTCATCCCTTGCCTATATAATCCTATAGCGAGGCGGGGAGTACCAATGTGAAGAAAAATGAAGGTTGTTATGAAGCAGAAAGTCCATAAGAAAATGGTTCCAGAATTATAAAATTAAGGAATGCATATGACTTATTTGTTTCCACTCTTAACACTAACTTTTATTTTCTTAAAAAGTTGAATTTAAACATTCTACTTAAAATAGACAAGATTATTACCTTATTTAAGAACAAAGAATGTGAGAAATCAGCCAACTCATAGAGTCCAGTTTCTCGAATTTCAGGCAGCAATGCAACAGCTGCCTGGTTTTAAAGGGTTCCAAGAACATCTGTACCGTGTGCTGAGGGAAAAAAAATTCTTCCCAAAACCCTATCACAAAGCCAAGCCTGAACCACACCCTAGGTAAAAGCAGGAAGAATCTTGCTGATATCACAAGTCCCTACTCCTTAGTTGCTACATAAAACTCATAGAGAATCCTGAGTCACATACCTACACTGCAAGACTGCTGCTAACTGAAATTCAGGAAAGAATTTCCTCCTGAGCTCATACCTGGCAATTGGTTTTACACTGACTGTGTGATCAGGACACATCAACCAGACATCTGAAGACGTAATGCCATTAAAGCATTATGCCATGCCATCTATGGCTACTTGATCACCTCCAAAGCTTCAGAGGACAGTAAATGCAGACCCCAGAAGCCAGATTACAGATCAAGATAGGAAATTTTCTATTTCTAACCAGTACTGAATAGAAACTCAGCAACGTGGATAAGATTGTATAATTTTCTGGCAATAGCATTTCTAAGGGACTCTTTGGGAATACTGACATACCATGTATCTGAAAATTACCATTACAGATTTATGCCGTGGGACAAAATGGCTTCCCAGGATCCTATGACAAATCTCACTGTGAAATCTCCTGCTTAATTATGTGATCTCTTTCCTGAGCATTTACTTTTAAAACAGTTTAAATTGTTCAATTCCCTCCCCCTTTGTCAGACAGTTCCAGAAACGTACTTCTTGAACAGTTAAGGAGCCTTCTTCCAATTTCCTCTCTAAATTTATTCATGGCCAATATATAATAATGTGATCTTATGCCAATACCATCCTTTAACTTAAATAATGATTCTTCTTCCTTGGTATTTACCTCCATAGTATGTCATTCATTCATTTAATTCATTCAGTTTAAAATAATCTTAATAAATGTGAAAATGTTGTAGCTATAAAATGAAAATGCACTACGATGACCTTTACTAGAGTCTGGCACTAACCTGATTTTATTAAGTATCAGAAATGTTATAACAGATATTAAAGTGTAGTGACATTCCCACATTATGCAAATCTACCTGGACTCATTTAAATTCTTTTTGTCTTTCCTCCTCCATCTTTTCCTATACAGTTTAGTTTTACAAATTAAGAAGTTTTAATATGAAGCCTAGATTTTTAGAAAAGCATTTACGTCTTCATGTTTGCAAATAAAAGATAGGAAAGGACAGCTTGGTGGCTTATGTGACTGATCAGCTATTTCTGTAGTCTCAGGTAAACAATTATCACAGTTGTCTGTACAAATTAGTCACTTAAAGGTACAGACATTTGGCACCTACTCAGAAGAGGCATGGAAATCTGGACCATGCAATTAATAAGTCTGCACAAATCTGTCAATGTTATTAATATGTTCAGAAGACTAAATACTCAGCAGCAAACTGACTTTCTGCTTTTGCTTTCCTGTGGTTAGCGCACCTACACTGAAAAATTTTGTCTCACCTATACAGTGAGTTCCACGTATCACATTTCCACGTATCACAGTACTGTCAAGTTTACCTATAAGAGTGCATAGGGATAATAGTACCAGTAAAACAGTTCAGTGAAAAAATCTGTTCCTCTGTCCCAGAATATAAGAAAACCTGAATTCTATGGGGGTATGAACTGATGAGAAAGATTAAGATGAAGTCTTAAGGTGACTGTTTGGCCTTGTAGTCAGAAAACAAACATGCATTGCCAAGAAATTCTGGCCACATCACAGCCTTTGACTTTAATATTACTCCTTGTACTGGGAGCAGAATGATGTGTACATTAAGACAAGAAAACTCATTCATCATCATACATGATTTCTAGGACATCTTCAGAGACATAGAGCCACAGAATGGTTAAGGTTTGAAGGGACCACTGAAGGTCATCTAGTCCAACCCTGTGCTCAAGCAGGGCCCAGATTTCCCAGGGCCAAGTCCAGAAGACTTTTTAATATGTCCACAGATGGAAACTCCACAACCTCCCTGCGCAACCTGTACCAGTGCTTGCTCACGTTTACAGTAAAAAAAGTGTTTCCTATGTTTCTGTTTGTGCCTATTGCTTCTTGTCCTGATCTTCATCCTCTTGAGTCAGAAGATCCTCTTTGCAACCTTGTGATCAGTAGCAGGTGGGAGGAACAGGCGCTTGAAACTCTTTTAACTGCTAGTAAAAGGCTGCTGTTCTCCATATGCAAGTTTTCAACCTTCTCCATAGGCATGTTCCTTCAAGCTACAGATGTGAGGTTGAATACAACACTGTACTACCCAGAAGCATTGCCGGCCACATGCCCTTGGGGTTCTACTGAGTTATGCTCATTGTGTCTAGCAGGCACTTTATCTTTCTTCCTATGTAGAGCTATTGCTAGACCATAAACTATTGCTAAACCATTTGTGTGATTTGTACACACAAATGGACCTTGTCACCTTTTAGTGGCAGAGAGCATTCATGGAGGAAAAAATTAGGTGTGTTTTGAAATGGAAGAATTTCATGTAAAGGACAAAAGATTAGCCCTCTAACCCATGTGATCCTCTAGCAAAAGAATCATCTTTTACTCTAAGTGGCCAAATGGTTAGGTGTGTAACATGGTAATGCTGATATAGGAAATTGCTCTGACATCAGCTGAGTTTTCTGTCTATACATCCTATGGTTTCTCTTCAATAATACAGAAGAAGCACATAACGCGTATTTCAGCACAGAGGTCACCCATGAAGTACTGTACTTCCAGCAAATCCTTTTATAGACAGCCTAAGCCATTATTATTATTCAGTTGCACTATGATATTTTCAGCTATTAAATATCAAACTGCAACTTCACAAACATAAATAGGTGATTTTAATTATCATGTTTTGTTCATAAGTGAGACTATTTATAAAAAGACAATGTATTTATAAATGAATCTGTATTTATTTATTTAGATAGAAGAGTATTATCTGACTTAATAAAAATTACTCAACTGATTTCCACAAAACCCTTGGAAATAAAGATTGTTAAATCCTTAACTCCCACAACAGCAAGCCATTCTGAACTTTAGGAATGTTAGAGAGTGGCTTAATTACTCTTGGCTTTGTCCTCAGCTACAAACAATCAGCTCACAGCCCTGAGATTTGTGCAATGTATTATAGCTGCTGTGTGTAGACATTCATCCATCCATCCATCCATCCATCCATCCATCCATCCACCCATCCATCCACATTTGGTAACATTCAAAGCACTGTGCAGTATGTTAAAAATTATCTATATTGACTTCCCCTCATTACTCAAGCCATGAGGCATTCAAGATTTCCAAGACTTCTTGTGAAACAGTGTTGTACTTGCAGCTGTACCATCCCACAGGGATTTTACCACCATTTGTCTGCATTTACAGCTTTATTATTACTGCACATAAAAATATTGTCCTTAGTTGCCCAGAGAAATAAATATTGAACTGAAGAGATACACGGCATAGCTCTTTTTTCTGGGGAATCCTAAAGTGTTTAATACATTTCTGTGTGTTCTGTGTAACATAATGGATAGGCTTTATTTAGACATAAAATGGCATTGTCGCTTCCCATGTTTTCCTTAAAGCACAATAATTCTCAACTTTTCCAATAATCATTATCTCCTTTCTGAAATTCCTTCTACTCTTCTAACTTCTCAGGTTCTTATTGCCAGGTGGGAAATGGAGAGCATTTTTCAGCCTTGGAGGAAAACTGGCCCCACTCTGAGAGCTATTCTCTATGAATATCACAGGGCACGTTCCCAATAAGCATTTCTGTAATTGCTCCAGAAGACTATATTATTTATTATTTTTCAAACAAAATGTCAGTTATAATCATCCAGAATATTATCAAGCTGTCATGCTTGCAATATGTTGTGAAAATAAATATTTTCATATTGCCATCCCTTGGTATTTGAGTGAAGTAATAATACTATCATTTTCTTTGAAATCTCCACAGTATTTATTCTGCTTTGTTATGATTCAGATCAAACATATTACATATAAATTAAACGCCTAAGTATATTGTTTAAGGGGCTAATATTACCTTTTACTATATCTGGCAAACAATATATTTTTTGTTGTAGCTTGATAATTCCTTTATTCAGATGATGCTCTCACATGGGAAGAATACTTAAAATCTCATCAAGTTTTGAAAATGCACAAAGGAAATACTCTTACTGGTTTTGAGACAGAAAGAGAAAAGGCATCATAAAACAAACTGTCTACACTCTGGAAACATTTTCAGAGCACAGTAAGGCACGCAAGATGAAAAAAAATATTATTCTGACTGCACATCCTTTCCTTGCCATCAAATTTTTAAGGAGCAAAACCCAACCAAATGAAAAGGTCCCCAGTCCATTCTCTACCTATGTTAATTTCCTTTTTGCTTCCTTTTGTTTCGCTAGGTCCAAGATGGTTTTGTTCAATATAACTATTCTGTCTATTTACACCTTTTAACACATTGTTTCAGGTACCCAGAAGTGCATCTACTTTGGCAAGTACTGGCTCTGCCTTTATTACAGATCCTTCAGCTTTCACATCTGTATAGAAAAATTGAAATAACATTTGAGTTTAACATTTACAGTTTGGTCTTTATATGGTAGATTTCCACTAACCAAATCTCCCTCTAACATGAGCAATCAGTGCAACTGCTGCTGTACCAGTTCATAATTTCAATTTCCTTCTGGATATCCTCATTGGCATATACCCTCTTGGCAGGATACACAAATTAATTCATCTTTTAAAGTCTTTTGCATTGTAATGGAATGCGTGAGTGGGGATACGTTGGATTCTCATCAGATTGCCTTTCATAACTAATATTATCTTGCTTGAGATGCTAGAAAGCCCTTTGATTTCTGCCAGTGTGTCAACAAAATGTGAAATGTCTAGTGCATTATTGTAGTGCCTTTAGTTGTCCAAGTTTTCTCATAACAAAGTTAGTGGCAAATCTGAACATGGAAATTATGTCTCCCTCACTTCTGTGTCCACAGTCTCGATGATAATGGCTGCAGTTAATGCATTTCCAACTGTTGTCAACTGCAGTGTTGGCCCTCAAACAATGCCTAGGAGCAGCTCCATCTCTGCTTCCAAATATATGAGAACTAGTCCCAGGAATATATCACTGATTCCACTGCATTTCTTCAGCTGTATCTGAAAGGCAATGTCTAATACTGAAAACTGAGCAACATATGCTGTACTATTAGAACAATGATTTTAAAAAAAAAAAACAAACACAACAAAACCCATAACAATAAGAGACAAGACTAAAACTGGCTAGAGCATGCTATTGCTTATGGTTTTTTCTCATTAGAAATTCTCATTCTGTATTTCTACATATTTTAACTCCAGGGCTCTTTACAGCATATGCAAGATTACAAATAATGCTGCTCTGACTTTCTCAGTGATCCTTTAACATATTGCTGAAGTTCAACTACTATTCTAACCATTCTATGGAAAAAAAAAAAAAAAGAAAAAAAAAGGCAGAAATATTGTTTTGAAAAGAAAGCCTGAAATGTTTGGGGTTTACATTATTTTAAAATTTATTTTGTTTTAAAGTATAAGAATAACCTCATGCACCTCTATACATAAGAAAAAACTTTTTCTTTCCAGATTGGTCAAACATCAGAACAGGATGCCTAGAGAGTGTTTGGAGTGTCCTCACTTGGAGATATTCAAAAGACATCTGGACATGCCTCTGAGAAACCCTCTGTAGATGATCCTGCTTTGAGCACAGGGATTGGACTAGAAGATACCCAGAGATCCCTGCTGACTTCAGCCATCCTGTGATTCTGAAGTTTATAGCATGCTGAGAATAACACCCATTAACTCACTTGACTCTAATGAATACTGTTTTGTTTGCAACATGTGGTGGAAGGTCTGAGGGTAGCAAGAGAGGAAAACCACTTTGCCATTTTCTTCTTGAAAATCTTGAAACCATAAGTTTAAAGAAAATTCTTATTAAAGTATGTTTTATACAACACAACATTTTTCTAATTGACAGTATATACTGCCAAGTTTGAATAAATTAAAAAAATAATAAATCTGAATTAAAATCTTCTGGCATACAACACTACTTGAAGATGTGCATTGCATATGTAAGGCACCACTGAACATTATATCTTTTTTCGCTTGTGAACCATCTTCTGTTTTCTCATGGACATCTTCACTTGGGTATTTCACTGCTTTGAAGTGGCCCTAGAATTGCTACTATGTACCAAATACCCAAAGTGCAAATTTAATAAGGAACTTGCAAATCGGCACCAGCATAAAAGCAGGGTACAATTTAGTATAATATACTGTGAAATAAAGGATCTGATTTAGCAGAAAGGACAAAGTCTAGTCTGGTTACACCAGTGTAACTCTGTGCTAACAATATACAATGTCTAGATATGTAAAAAAAAAGAATAGAATTTTCCCCTCATATTTACTGCTGTGTTTTTCCACCTCCAACTGCATATTCTAGTCTTCCTCCCTGCTTCAGCTGTATAAATTAAGGGTTTGTGGGCGAGGGAGAGAGTTATTCAACATTTTTGGTGTGAAAGAGGAGTAGAGAGCAATGAGGCTGTAAAGACAACTTAAACAGGAGAGAAAACAATGTTGGCTGTTTCATGCGCTCCTGCTATAGGTGTAAGTACAGTGCATTAGTACAAATTACCTTGATTTCTATTGGAAGTTTTACGTTAGATTAAAAGAAAGGTCAAAAAGTATTCTACTGTTACTGAGCAAACCTTTGGTCGAGCTCAGTTCCCTAGTCTTCATAAATAAAAATGGCTACCGAATTTCTCTTCCACAATAATTTCATGTCTTTTATTAATGCCTTTGTAACTTGCTTCATTCAATATAGTTTTGCAAATACATTGCTTTAATAGCACATCATTCATTATGGAAATATCTGCTTATGTTGTGCCTTGCAGTGGAACATATCATGACATGGCTTTAGTTCAGGGGTTTTCATTCTCATTACTTCTACACTTCACCAGTTTTTACACTGTGGATGCCATTGTGGTCTGAAAGTGTGTCAGCGACAAGAGAAATGAAACATAACAGTACCAGAGGCTGGATGGGCTATAGCAAGACTGTATCATGTCTCCAATTAAATTAAGTATCTTGAAATTTTGCTTTGTCTTTATATAAGGTTTCAACAGCAAGCAGTGTATCCTTTTCATATTTCTCTCTTTTCATGCGCTAAGAGACACCATGGTGATTTCTTCATATGTCTATATTAAGACAACATTTTTGCACTGTAGAGGACTATTAACTACATTTCATAATAATCTTTTCCTAAGCACCATTAACGTAATTAACAGCCTGTTAACCAAGGCATTAGACCTTCAGCATCACATAGTAAATTATGAGTTCACAGCGGGTAGGAGACCCTTTCAAAAGAAACACTGCCCAGGAACACAACAGCCAGAACTGTGCAAATCTGTTTGTTCAGTGGTGGAGAACATCTAGTGTCCATTAGAGAAGAACAAATGTCTGACTTGAATTGTTCCAAAAATGTACTTAAATAAATATCATGCTAAGTACCTGTACTTCCATCAGCTAGAGCTCCATCAAAATTGGTTAATTATTCTTTTAAAGACTACTTCCTTAAAGGACATAATCTCACTACAATAACTATATATTGGGTCGTTAACTACTCTTCAGCAACAATTATTTGGTATTATGTTGAACTATTCAGAAAAACTTTAAAGCAGAGAACAAAGATCTTGTTGGACAATAGCAAGCATGTAAGGGAAGAGCTATCGTGTCCATTCATCTTGAGATATCTTCTTTTCAGTTAATAAATTTCTAGTAGCCAGTATCCTACAAGTTTTGTTAATATTGTTAAAGAGAGCGCAATAGCCAACAGCTATAATTCTCAAGCCAGGTTTTCCATGAGTCTCAAGTTTATTAATTTTAATTTCCTCTCCCCTGCCACTTTAAAACACTACCACACTGCCATAACACAGCAGCATTAAAGGAACATCGCTCAGGACTCTTTTTCACATACACCAATGCCTTTTCTTATTTGTCTGGGGAACGAACTGCTGTTAGACCAAATTAACTCACATGGTGTGACATACCTCACTCAGCCTTTGCCACAAGAGCTGCTACAACAAAAGTTGCTGTGCCCTACTTAGGAAATCAGCACAGAAACATGCAGCATAATGGCACCATTACAGGAACATTAATAAGCTGTCATCCACTTCGACCATTTTAGAAAAGTCTAGGGGCTACACGGCTGCCAAAATGATTGCCACTATGTTGTCACAATGCACCAGAGCAAGACAAACAATCAATATAGCTTTGTAAATCTGAGATGAAGAACTGTACTGTCCATCCTAAGCTTCAGATCCTAACACTTCTCCTGCAAGATATGAGTTGAAGAAATACAAAAAATACATAATTTGCCTTTAACCATTCTTTACTTTCCCACTCATTAAAACAATCAATTTCTGTGTCAATCCAAAAGTGAGCTGTTTTACATGAAAACTTTTTCTGTTCCTCTCCTGAGCTGTCATGCTTCTCTGTTGTATGCCTTTCATTTTTCTTAGCCTGGTTAAGCAGTAAGCAAGCAAGAAAAATTGCTAGATTTTCTAGGGCTGGCTTCGTGGGTCTTTTGCAGTCACTCAGTGTATTAGCAACCAAGGATTAATGCAGAGAAGAGCAAGAAAATGAAGGTGGAAAAAACAGAAAACACTTTGCTCTTTTAGTTGCTGAATTTTCTTAGGCAGTCACAGTCTTGGTAACTGAATGCCATTGTTTTGCTAAAAGTGTGAGAAAGAACAAGAGCATCTTCTGCTTCTAACCTCAGCTCAAGCACCCTTATCTAGTATCTAATTTAAATCTCCTCTCTTTCAGTTTAAAACCATTGTCTTCTAGAGGCTTTCACCCTTTCTTCATTGCTCAGAAAGGAACAAAGCTTTAACTTCATACCTGCAAGTCGCTCCTCAAGATGTGCTTCTGTAACTATCAGGGACTTTGCAGGTGTGACAGTATCTAGCGCAGCTGAGCAAAATCCTGATCACAGCCTCCAACACCATCACGACAGCAAACCCAACACATCCATGAACTAAGAACTATAACCCAGGAAGAACATACAGCCAAGACAATACTGTAATTTACCTCAGATTGGTTCTCCAGTATTAAAAGAAAAAAGAAAAAGAAAAAGAAAAAAAGGCAAAGAGTTACAGATAAACAGAAAACACAGTACTCTGGGCCATCACGTTTCAAAGAGAGTCAGAGCACAACAAGGTTCCCAACAGGCTGCAGAGCAAGGAGCATTTCACATTACTAGGACTGTGAATTTGCTAACATCTTCAAGGAAATCATTCAGATCCTAGCCGTACATGCTCCCTGATGACTGCAAGCTCATATAAATCTGCATCTTTCTAAGTTAAGCTTCTGCTCTCTCCTTGTTCTTAAAAAGCATAGAAAGATTTTACTTAAAGGGAATCAAGGAAGTTAAATTGTCTTGCCCTGTTTCCACATTTCTTAACCTGAAAATCCCAAACATTTGTTACATTTCCAGAAATCCTTCTTCAGGATAGGAATGGAGGAGGTGAAGTAATAACATGTGTAAGAACAGACAATTTTTCTGCTCAAACAACCTGACACCGGATACTGAAACCCCAAGGGGCTGGACCTACTCTCAAGTTTGCTCACGCGAACGCTACGCAGTTCAACACAAGGAGGTGATCTGAGGCACATCTCCTGAGACAAAAGGCTATGAAGCAGAAAAGCCTTATGAAGAAGGGAAAACATAGGATGAAACTTACATTTTGGGGTTTTTTTTGAGAATTTCTTCTTCCATCCATCTTCTTGATATACAATTGTGTTAGAATTAGTACATGCTCTGTTCCAACTCTATGGATAAAAGCCAAACAGGTTATTTATCCTATATTTTTAGTACAACATAATGAACACACTGTTCCCCAATATCTGCCTTGTAAATAACCACAAAAGCACTCCTTTTTCAGATTTTCATCATAAATATTATTGTCTCACTTGACTCCCCCCATCTTCCCCGAAGACAAATAATTTTATCTAGCAGGGAAAAGAATTTGAACATAAAACAGAGTTCATGCACGCAGGGAAAATCACTAAGGAAACCAAATTTATGATTACTGTATTGGGAATAAATAGCTCTTTGATACATGCTATAGAATGAAATAAATATATCAGCTAGTTTGTTAACACTTATTGCACAGGTAAATACAATGTATGATAAAAAACTGAATTCTTACTGAGGAAAAAATATGATTTGCCATTAACACTCAGCAAATCTCTCTGTCGAAGTAAAATTAAAATATTCTCTACACATCTTGACCTATAGTGATCTGTCAAAGTGGTCTATAAATCATTATTTCTTGATCATGACACTATGGCTAGACCTTCCATTTCACTGATGTTATCAGTGACTGAGATTGGGGTCAGCTCCAGACTTTTACTGAAAACAATTCCCAGCTGAACTGGGTAATGCACAAAGACAGTGAGAGGCTTTAATGATCAAAACTGACACCCTGAGCTGCACTTTGAAGAGGCAGCAGGTCATTTAGGGTCTGATATATGAAGAGTAGATGCTGACTGTGCCAAATAACATAATTTCCGGGCAGGCCCATCCATTGAGATGACAGTGGCCTTCACTCTGCTTCCCCAGGACTGGGCTAACATGGTGCAGAATGACTAACTCACTCGCTACACAGTTCCCCAGCAGCAACGTACTGTTCCCACAGCCCTGTGCTGCTCTTCTTTGGCCTCTCTTCTCAGCAGGAAAGAAGTGATGCTACCTTTGCTCCAGGGGCAACCACAGGTGCTTTCTCTAGGCACTTTCAAGACCAGGTTGGATGGCGCTTTGAGCCACCTAGTTTAGTGGCAGGTGTCCCTGACATGGCAGGGGGGTTGGGACTAGGTCTTTAAGGTCCTTTCTAACACGAACTGTTCTATGATACCATGATTCTCTACTGAGGGAGTGGGCACAAGGAAAACCCTCTCCTTGTACCCCATGCAGATCCCAGAGCAGAGCCTGACAGCAGCACGGATTTGGGACACGTGCTGCTCTGATATTGTCATGGACCACCCTAAATTTTCTGGAAAGTCCTGGAAGAAGGAGTTCACCTTGTTCCTGGGAATTCATGCAGTTATGTGAAAATTCATCTTTATGATAACAAAAAAAAAAAAAACCACCAAAAACTGTTAACTTGGTATCCTTTATGCTTTATGCTTGTACTATTTAAATACTGTAGAATTCAATTTTCAAATGCTTTAATATAACATGACTGGGGGAGCCCAACTTGGATATTTGAACATGTGGGTGTGCACATGGTAGACAACAGGGCAATGGCTTGGAGTTTGCCGCAGAGAAATTTGTGCTGCTATGACTGAAACAGAATATCTATTTGTGTGGAGGCAGTGCTGTGATGCTGTTAGAAGAAGCTGGGGGCTCTAACAGACCAGTAAGTGTGGCTGAGGGCATTATCACCCCATCTGTCCACGCCCCCGCTTTCTCTCCAAAGTCAGCGTTCCCGTAGCAGAGGCATCAGAGGCAAATGTACCTGCTGCTCAGCAGAGATCGCACTCTCAGCTCATCAACACTTCAAGCTGCAAAGCCACCTGACAGTTGCAGCGACGGAGCGGATCACGGTGGCTTCTGTCACCCTGCTCCAGGGTAGCAGCTCCCAGCAGCACAGGGCAGAGGAGAGCTGAGGGTGGTAACACCTTGGATCACGGCTGCTCAGTCTGACAGAGCCCATCTGTCAAAACCCAAAGTGAGAAAGAGAGATATATTACACAGGAACTGGGGTTGTATTAAGGGGATATGTAAAGTGACGCTTTCCCAGGAAAATTATGTAATTAAGTCAGTTACCGGGCTTGGTACTTGTGCACAGTATCTATAGCAGCACATTCAATTAAAATTAAATAATAGAAAATAAATCTCAGCTGGAGCACTGCCTGGATAAGTGCCCAAGCAGGAAGTAGAGTTGTATTGTCTGAACTATTTATGTTTATGAGCAATTCATGAAACAGATTTTTCTGTTGATTCTGCACTTTTCACTGATAATTATGGAACATTTTGGGGGTAAGGAGCTGTCACTCTAATTGAAACAAATTTTCCACTCCAAACAAACAGGAGGTAAAAATAACCCTGTATCTTATCAAATTTTTAAGGAGAGAAGAGTGATTAAAAATTAATTGTCTGTTTCTCATCTATTCTGAGGTTTCTTTTGGTATTATAACTATGATTTATAATACTTTAAAGTGGATGTACTTTAAAGCCCCTACTGATTGCCAGAACAGATGAAAGAGACCCTTGCATAAAACATGTCTTTCACTGCCAGTACACAGTTTTAAACAATAGTGGTCACTGCAATGTGGAGCCTGTCACATGCTTTCCAGTTTTTCTACATTATTTTTACATGAACATGGGCAATTCACATCACCTCTCACCGCTTCATCTGTGAGGGCAGGGAGGCATGGAAAGTCAATATAGTCTTTCCTTACCTTAACAGGATACTGAGAGGAGAAAATATAGAGAGTGGGGATATCTTTACATATGGTTATGTCTATAGTAGTAAATTAAACAAAGTCAAGACACAGGTCAAGAGCTGGTCTGCAACTGTCCCTTCAGTTAAGCTGTTATTGGTCCCTAACACTGGTTTTGGCTTTGCTGCCTCAAATATTGCCTAGGAAGGGCTCAGGGGTAGTAAAGGTCAGGGACCTCTCTCCATTGGAAGACTGCACATTGCAGTCCTGTTTTATGGGAGAAGCAGAGCAGGTTCTGGCTGGACACATACCATGCGGCACCAGCTCACCTCAAGACTGGAGACCTGCCCCTGCCTGTTTTATTTACTAGTATTGACATAGCCTGTAAAAACCTCTGATAAAGGGACATAGCTTCTAGTTACAGACAATAAAAAACTAGATTAATGGTAAGAGTCAAGCACATACTGTTCTTTGTCAATTTGACCTGCAATTAGATCTACACAGACAGTTTCTTGGCTGAAGTCTTCAGGACATGAACAACGTTTTGCAAGTACAGCCATAGCCTTTGCAGAGTCTGATTCTGTTGATACATGCTTTTCAAATGATTTTCTGTAAAGACTAGACTCAGGGTCAATGACCCAAAACTCAATAGCACGACTTCCATCTCTCTAGCAAAGTATGTGCTGCTGTGAAGACCTCTCCTATTGGTGTGAGTCAGGCAAACCAGACTACCAAGAGGTCCTGGAGAGCTGCAACCCAAACACATTAGACTGGGAAGCACACAAACTGGGAAACCACTTCTCTAGCAAACACCTAAGAAATAGGCTGTTGGAAGAATTTTTGGTGAAAGATACGGTTGTGTAACAAAGCACTCCCCAAAGAGAGGAAGAGCAAAACTGGTTTAAAAAATTCCTGATTGAAAATTCTGTCCTACTTAAATCAAAGCACTTTTGCAGGAATGTTTCCATCTGTAGATTTTACAAAAATAGTCTACTCATTCATTTTCAATATAGCTGAAACATTTCATTTTGAAAAATCCAGAGCATTCTCCTTCACTGCTAGTGATACTGTGTTTTATTGCAGAGTTTCTCTGAACTGACAGGCTGGGAGTTGCCTGAAGACAGCAACTGACTGTCCATTCCTCTGCTTTTTAGGTATGATCAACTTAAATAGAGCATCCCTGGCAGAGCTTTGCCTAATCTAACCTCAGAATGCTTTTTCTCATAAGTTCTGTCCTGCTTACCAGTCAAAAAGTTATTCCTAATATCTAACATAAATTTACCTCATCATTTTGGAAATATTATAGAACAACATCATCAGACTCTCCCCTCCACCTGAATATGTATAGTAGAACCAATGACATCAAATCAAACTGTTTGGTCCTTATTGAAACAAAGCATCTGTATGTTATTACAAAAGAAAAAAAAAGAAACTACCACATTTTGTGATTTTTCTATTCCCTAAATGACTTTTCAGAATGTTTTTCACAAGCAGGATCACAATCAGATGTTCCTTTCAGTTTGACACTCATGGATAATTAGAATTTCCCGCAGAATGACCATCTTCCCTTGCAGCTCTGTATTGTCTCTTAAATGTGCAGGACTACTTCAGTGCATGTCTGCAAATGTAAGCAGAGGCCATGGGGTGCTTCTTCATCTTTGTCTTAGCTGAAGACACCCTTAGGTGAACTCACAAGTGTGGCACAGGCTGAGGAGGGAAGAGATATCAGGAGGGACCACAAGAAAAGCATGTTACAGAAAATTATTGAAGTATTCTTAAATCATGAAGAACCTATTATCATACCAAAAGTTGGGGCAGTGAGAACAGCAGGGAACTCTCTGCAAATAGACCTGAATATTGGCAGGGGGGATTTGCTATTGACATGTTTGCAACATAAGACATAGCTGCCTTCTCTTTTCTGAGTATCAACTGGGAGTGCTACATTTCCCAAATTAATGAAAATTAGGAGTTAAGTTAAATGACATAATAAATTCCAGACATTGATTTTTATGTTAGGAATCATCTTTATGCAAAGCATAATGTATCATCCTAAATGTCACTCATTCAGTAATACTATTATAATGCTATTCAATGGTGGTGGCCAGGAACAAGCTGTCCAGGGCATTCATCAACACTGTCACTGTGTCATTTTTTTGTCTACTACAAAAATGGACTGTAAGAGATCGCAGATATTGGTTGAGAGAAAAACTGGGAGACAGTTGCTACCAGAGCTGGTTCAGTTTTGTGTGCTCCATTCCTCTGCTCTTCTGTGTGCTCAAACACAATTCACCTCTCACAATCAAAGGCAAATGGGGAGCTTCAGGGACAGAATGCTAGTAAAGGGTTTTGTAACTGGCACCTCCAAACAATGCTTATGTAGCACTGTGTGTATCACCACTAGCTCCCAGAGGTGCCTTATGAAACAGTGCATAAAGGGTTTGCAAATGGCATTTGCAACAAGGTGGGGGCTGGTGAACTTTCCAGAGGAGCAAAGTCCTTTCCCAGCTCCACCCGAGATCAGTCCAGGCAGGGACCAAGCAGACTCTGAGGGAAGACTGCCATCTACTGAACCACAGCCTTTCACTGGGCTGCCTGCCCAAACACGGCTCTCTCAGCCTGGTTGTCCCATGTGTTCCCACCTACAGACTTTCCTGGCCTCAGGAGATGGCCTTGCACCTCTCTTGCCTTCCTTAAATACAATGCCAGCAGTAGAAGTCTATAGAAATACCATCAAGGTACAGAAACAGAAATCAAATCCCTCTTTTATTTCCTGTTTTATAAATTTCTTATTTATATGGCAAGAAAAATAACAGCTAAGCGTACCTGTAGTGGTTGGATTGTTCTGGGGGTGATTAACTAGAAGATGTAGACGTCCACATCTCTCAGCAGTGCTGCAAAGGAATCATCCTTCTTCATAAAGAATAAGAAATTGATCTATCCTCTTCCAAGACTAGAAAGCATTACATCTGCTGAGCAACGTCCCTATTCATCAGAACAGTAACCTGCTGCTACATTATCTGGGCCGCAAGGGTGCTACAGTATTTTTTCATTTCATTACAATAAATTAGCTGCTTGGCTATTAACATGCTTCATGTTTAAGAGAGATAGTCACCAGCTCCTAAAGAATCAGAGCCAGTCCAATACGTAAACTGTCCCAGAGTTCATTTAATTACTGCAGTGCCCAAGTGTTTAAATGAAACTTCCTCCTTCAGATATGCCCCATCAACACAGAGTGGAATCAATAAGGCTCATTTGAAGCAATTTACCCACCGTCATCTATATTCCAGGTAGCGCTTGCATTCATCTGGGTAGTATTAGTTTATCATATGTCTCTGAAGTATTTTCCTGTCGAACTTTCTCGTTCCACGCTCATACAGATGAATGAACAGTGTCAAAACAATTTCAGCTGGTTTTATCTTCGCGGGAATTTCAGAGCTGGGGGTGGGAGGTGGGGGTGATTATCTAGGTCCGTGAGGGCCATGGAACAAGGACAGCATTCTTTCTGATTGTCGCAGACATACTTTAGTTGCTACTCAGCCTTCAGCCACATCACCTAAATAAGAGAAAAAAGCAATTTGCTGTATCATCCCAACAGTCTTTAAGGTCCTTTTCTCAGCCAAGGCAGTTACCTCTGTGCTGCCTGAACGATATACAAAAAAAACATATTCTCTTTTGCCTCAGTACCTCAAATAACAGTGAAGAATTCGGGAAATTGTCACAGTCGTAACTTGCATGGGTATTAGTTTGTTATTGTTCAGTTGTTTCAGCTCGTTCCTGTAGTCAGCAACTACAAAATAATCAGGAGATCAGGCAGCGGAAATCATCTTTATCAGCAGTTTTAATCTGAAAGAAAGGGGTATCAGGTAATAAAAGAGACAAACTGAAGTTTCTTTGCAGTCTGCTTTACTCACAGAGATCAGAGTGAAGGAGACATCTGTTCCCAAGTGACTATTTAAGAATTAACCTTTAAAGAGGGCATTTGCTAGATTGAAAAGAAATGAGAATTCATTACTTACAAAGATGTGGCCCAGACTTGTTCCTTTTCTCCTGGTGAGGCATCGCTCCCTTAAAGAGGCTTCCTTTGACTTTCAGATGATTAGCTTGATTCAGATGATTCAGTAATACCAATAAACTCAAACACACGTTTACTAACAAGAGTTGTCTCCTGCCTCCAATCCCAGCATCACGGGCTGTCCTACATACTTAATACAATTCCAGCTGAGCAAAAAGCTCATTTGAATTTCAACAGCCTGTGGCCACATCAAGGAACAAGCAATTTCAGGTTTCCAGGAATTTCTGGACAAGAAGCATGATGCAGCTGTATAATTATGGAATAGCAATATGTAAAATATGCAACTGAGTATTTTAAATGATGCTTGTAACTCAAACCAATGCATCCACTTCATATACAGCTTGATTGTCAAGGCTTGTGTCAATAAGATGGAGTGGAACAGACAAGAAGATAGCTGCTCCTGTCTATAATTAAAAGAAAAGTACAGAAGAATTGTTTCAGTGCCACAGAGACACTGCCAAGAGGGTCTCTTTCCATTGCACTAATGTATGCGTAACAATTATAGAGAGGCTTTTTGTTTGCTTGTTCCAGCTGTAGAATGCAATGTGACACTTCTGCTCACACTGTTGTGTTCATGTCTGTTGCAGAGGATAAAGGCTTTTTGGAAAGAACCCCCAAATTCGCCCAAAAGAAAATCCTGACTTCATATCTCAAGTAAGCATCTGCATCATGCAGTTAAGGTTACAGTAAACCGATTATTTTTTTCTGTTAAATTTCAAATGAGAAAGTCTACAGTCTTATTTTAGGCTGCTTTTCATGCCTTGTTTTTTTTTTTTTTACTGTGAAAATAGCTTCTCGTTTCTTGAACTCCTTCACAAACCCAAGCATGCAAACGGCTGAATGTTGTTTTTCATCAGAATGCACTCAATAAAAGACCCTGGTCTTGCAAAGAGATCAGTGCAAAAATGTCCTTGCCCTTGGGGCAAAACCAGGAACCTCATTCATGGGGAGATTAGCTAAATCTTCTGCTCCAATGTTTTAGAGAACTAGCTGGTTTTGGACTAGGAAACAAAAATGAATAAATGCATTTCCAGTACATTGACTTCCTTGCAATTTTGTATGGAAGAGGGCAGTGTACCTCATTTGTGAGATTGTCCTTGGTCTGCAAAAATGACATGTTTTCTAGGCAAAATTCTTCACCCCACAGAAGGTATGCTTGATTGAGAGATTTAGTGGTAAGAAGATGACCCTTCCAGTTCCTATGTTGGAGCTGTGAAGCCCATAAATTCTCACAAACCAAACAGCTATGGGCAAGACAGGCAAGGAAACCCAATTACTTTCTTACATAGAACTTGTTCCAATGGCAAAAAGCTAAAAGTGAATGAAAAGGAAACAAAGAGAAAGTCCATCCTGTGGGATTTTGAATGCCGTTCTTTCCACTCAGTTCCCTCAGAGGCAAGGATGCTCAGTAGCTCATATGTTTCTTGGGTTTTTCTATAGTTCATGTGTGGAACATTTAAAAAAAGAACACAACCTTTGCACGCTAGTGGTGTCAGCCCAGAATCTTTCTTGAGAATGAGATTCACTTTGAAAAAACAATCACAAAACACCTACTGTTCAACAGTGCCTATATACAGTGGGGTGGATTGAGTACAACATGTCAGCTTTAATTTTAAATGTGTCTAATTTCCAGTTTTTGTATCATATTTTCCTGGTTATTTATATAGGGTTCTTTTCATTTTTCTTGTGTCAGTGCCCCGATTTTTAATTTCTTTAATGCTCATTAGGGTACATAAGAGTTGATACAGTCACATCATAATGTCAGGCATTTGCAAATAAATAAGTATTTATGGACCTCAAAAAATTAAATTATGCAAATTTAGTTCAATAGATTGTGAAAAGATATATTATTCTTCACACTGCATTGTGCGCATCATCTTTAAAAAAATTCTTTTTAACTGATATTATGAGCTTGATAGAGCATAACACTTCCACTGGAACCATCACAGTTTAATTACGTGGCACCATATGTATTCCAAGTATTTCTAAAATGGGTAGAATTTGCAATGGTAATGCATATCAAAACAGCTATGTGACCTGTGCAATAGCCACTTTTCAGAGCTATACAGTAATCCCATCCAGAAAACATCATAATGTTCTAAAGAAAAAAAAAAGGATACACCATTTGTGCACATTTGGCTGAAAGAAAGGAGTCCAGTGCATGCGGGACCAAACAACATTTGCCCACAGTCCTCATTGGTCTGAATTCAGTTTTTACAGGGCAAGAAGAATTTTAATGAGCAGGAATGTCAATTTTAAAAATAGGGGCGTTTTAGAAAGAAGTGTGTACCGATTTAAAAACAGCTTGTCTTCAAGGTACAGGTATGTAATGGCAATGCCAGTTCATATCTAGATGGAATGAATCTGGCAAACATTGTGAGTAAAGCATGCTTTTTCAATTAGAGAAACCAGTAAAACCAAGCCTGAAAAGGTGGAGGGTTTTCTGCTAGAAATCTATGCACTCTGCCCATCTTTCAAAAAATATAGCCACCAGCAATTTTAAAGCAAGGCATGTGTCTGACTTCAACCTTAAAGTGGGTCTGTTTTCAGAAGAGATCTGGACACTTAGTTTTATCAATTTCATCAAAGAAGCTGAGAATAACAAAGTAACCTATTACTCTGGAAAATGCAGGCCATTATACATCTCATTTAAAAATTTAATTATATAAAAAAAGATCTTAGCTAATCAAAGTCATACAGGAAGTCTGTGCAGGGTGACTCATGCCTTCCTCTGCATTGTGCTGGCAGAAAAGGGAGCCGGTGGAGGCAATGCTTTCCCTCTCTCAATGCAGTGCACTCATCTGGCAGCTGCGATGGACTCTGGCCACTCCGAATTCTGGCAGGGGAACAGGCAGGGTGTGCCAGGACCTCACTTTGTACAAGCCAGAATGTGACAGCAGAAGTACCGCAGCAAGAAGCAGTTATGATTTTCTACAAGGCATAGATCCTTGTACCCAACTCTCTTCTTTTGGTACCCACTAGATGATTGTCCTGGCAGAAGTTGAATAACTCCTATAGCCGTGTCCATTTTGACACAGCTTCTAAAAGGCATACATTAGACTTGTATCTATAGTAAATAACAAAAAAGACCTTCATAATCAAATTATGGATGCTGTGGTAATCACGATGCTCAATTATACAACTGCATATAAAATACCTAATGCTCCAAGAAGTAACATTTTTCAACATTAAATTAAGTTTACTAAAAATAAAGTACACTTCCTGAAACTCCTCTCTATATGTCAGAAGACTAATGCTGTATTTATAGTGAAGACGATACATCTGTTAAATCTTTCAATCAACTAGGGACCGAGAGAACTGGCAAAATTTTTTTAACTGTTATTTAGTTGGCTGGATTTTAACCACAGTTAAATTTTACAACACTGTTTCTCCCCCCAGCCTTCTTTTATTTGATGTTATTGTATCTGTTAATCTTGAACAGAAAGATGCACAGAGAATTTTAAAAGTTAGTGTTTCTTTGATCATTCGGAACCTTGATGTGGTGGCAAGTACAAGAAACTGCAGGAGGCGTCTAAGAAAGAAAACATTACAATTATGACAGATGGAAGATGAGGTATCTGTTAAATCTTGCCATGGTGGGTTACTGATCTTTAGTGGTTTGTTACCCTCACTGCACCAAAGAAATTTCCATCTACCAGTCCATAGAAGAATGGCACAGGCACTCAGCACAAGGTCAGCTGTCTGTGGAGGAGCGTTTAGCTGGAGGTGCATGGACATTACCTGGAGAAGCAGCACATTTTGTCCCTGCCAGCTGTGTTCAGGAGCAATGGCTGAAAAATGGGTAAAGCAGAAAGTTTAAGCTTGTGGCATGAAGTTAATGCCACATTTTTTTAGCTCTCATGTGCAGTGGAATTCATAGCAGTGTCAAGGTCTGTTTCTTGGGAAATACCTTGCAAGATAAAGAGTTTGGATAGACTTTTACAATCATAAATCATAAAAGGTACAAAAACGGGTGCATGATTTTTCACTGATTCTTTTTCTGGACTATTGAACCTCTTGAAATGTAGCTGGTTGACCAGCTGTTTTATTCTGTACGCTTCTGGAAATAACGTGGGAAAACATTTTACATTTTCACAATGACTGT
The DNA here is from genome assembly GCA_033628505.1 of Tringa tobata. NCBI lineage: Eukaryota > Metazoa > Chordata > Aves > Charadriiformes > Scolopacidae > Tringa > Tringa tobata. The sequence goes on from JAHREE010000367.1 coordinate 13,987,765, forward strand.
AGGAGAAAATGTTAACCTTTTTCCTCCAAAATGATACATTCATCTCACCTGGTTTTAGCCATCTCAAATACAGGCATATACTTTAAGGCATAGATTCACCCTATAACCAACAGAAAAACCAAAGAAACTCCAGAGATTCTTCCATCCTAAAATAGTTGGCAAAGATGACTAGTGCAGAGTGAGGTGATTTTCCCTATTAGAAGCACAAGTGGGAGGTAGGAGGATTTATATTCTGTTTTAATGTTTTCATAAGGTACAAATCTTCACCATAAGAACTATTAAGAGAGGCCAGCTGGAAACATTCCCACTTAATATTTTAATATGGATTTCCCCAAGAGGAAATGTTTCACTGCCGCTTAAGAAATTTGAAAAATGCTTGTTTGAAAAGAAACATTAGGAGGAAAAAAGTGATTTTGCAATGCATTACAATAATACAATTGTTAAGTAATGGGCTAAAAAGCTTGACTGCACACACACACAGAGGAGCACAGAGGCACAAATGTAGGAGAGGGAGCTCAAACTACACCCTGTTCCTCCTCATTGCAGGTCCATCCCAGCCATCAGCCCATCAAAGACTCTTCTCCACACCCATGAAGGAGCAACGGGGCTCAAAGCAAGTGGAGGAGCCCAAATAACCCAGCCAGAGAAACAGTGCCCAGGACTGCCCCAGGAGAGCCTCAGCACCATGGGTTGGGGACACCCATCACTATGAGGCAGTGAGAGCTGCTCTCCAGGTCACCTTCCCCACAGGGGAGGACCACTGCCTAGGGGCATGGAATGCAAGGGAAGAGCATTTCAGGATTGTACAGGACTGATTATGGGATGTTTAAGACAGGAACCAGGAGTGGGGAAAAGGAAGGATCAAGGTGATTTGGGGAGGAACATGCATAAGAAGATGGAGGAGTAAGGGGATAAAAGGGATTGGTCATATATAAACAGGTGCTGGTCAATATGCTGGCATGGCCATGCCCTGTGCTCAATCACTGCAATCTGTCCTGTCTTCTTGCCAACCATCTTGCACTGTGTGTGTGTGTGTGTCAGCATGTGCATGTGCAAGAGGGTCTCTACCAGCAGCTGGAGCGAGGCTCCAGCCTTGGAGGTCATACATACAAGTGCCAGAAACTGGGGATACTGGGACACAGGGGCAGCTACGGGGTGTCAGAGCCCTGCTGCTGGGGAGATTCACATATACAAATGTATATATTTCCACCTGCAAACCTCCATCCTGCTCAGACAGAGAGGGGAGCAGGATGAGAAAATAGAATTAACATTTTCAATTTTATTCAAACACGTTACTTCAACTGACTCAAACGAACTGTGGAATTTTGCTTTAAAAATATCTTCACGCTGTTTTAAATGGGTTTTTCCTCCTGTTTTGAAGCACAGTATTCCCTATGATACCAAAGATCTACTTCTATTTATTGCCTTTAGAAAAACTTACTGGTACAGATTCTAGAAGTATTCATATCAAGAGTAGAAAATGTCTGAATGCCTTCCTGAAACTACAAGTTTGGGGAGTAATTCAGAAATCACACAGGGGAAATTTTATGGCCTCAGTAACACAGTAGGACAGGTTAAATGATCATGATGTTCCCTTCTGGCCTTAAAATTTATTAACTTCCTCCCATTTTTCCTGTTGATAGGTTCAGTGATACTTTCTAACTGCACAGCTCTCTGTGGATATTATATGGTAGCTGCATATAATTACTTCCATCTTAGAGCACAAAAACCTGAGATTCAGAGGAGTTAAGTGACACAATCATCATGCAAGAGTGCACTAGAACCCACATTAGACCTCAGATTTACTGACTGGCCATCCTACTTGTAGTCCATCAGCCTCCCAGTCTCTGACAAGTTAGTTAAGTCCAGTGTTCCTTTTTCTCCCTTTCAATAAAATAAGAGCAATAACACCTTGTTATTTCTATTTACCTATAAACTGCTGGGAAAAGTGATTTCAGCTCATGTGGAAACTCCTTCAGCTATTTCTAAGCAAGCTACCTTGGGCAACATTAGCTGTGTAGCTGCAACAAGAAGCTCCTTGCAAAATAACATATTTTCAATATCTGCTGCCATACCCAGTACAATGGCATGAAAACTGTACTAAGTACCTGTACCAGGGTGGCTAGTTGAAAGCTAGCAGAGGCATTCAGATTGAATTTGAGCTATTACTGCACACTGTTACAGGTACCTCAAGTGCAGCTGTGAAGATCCACCACGTTTTTTTTTTATTTCATGAGCACCTGACATCTGTACTCAGAAGCTCGTGGATTCTTCAGGAGGTGTGATTATAACTTGCATATGCACCAATCTTATCTTTGATTGTCATTCTCGGTTCAAGTATTTACATTTTAAATGATGCATTTAATATGCATAACAAATAATTATGACAAACACTCTTCTTAATAAATAGTAGAGAGCAAAACTTAGAATTTGCGGTCTGAAATATAAAGTAAATTGGATTTTAATACTTAATTAAGTTGTTAAAATTGAAGAACACATTTTACAGCTCATTTAAAAAATACATTTCATGTGTAAACTCTCATAAGCAACTTAAAAAATGAAACACCCTGCAGTGGCACAGGTTTCTCCTCTCCAGTTGAACTCAGGGCTGATTACAATGAGCTGTTTCCCACATCAGCTCTGTCCTTTTCTCCATTTTACTCAGTATCTACAGAAGTTTTAGGAAGAGATGATAGGATAATGTACACAGAATTGATAGCACTATGCATGTGACAACTAGTACCATGAGCAGTTCTTTCAATCACCTCTCCTAGCAGCAGCCTGTAAGCAACGCCTGAGCAAAGACAAGGAAATCAAAAAAACTGAGAAAATGCAGTAAAGAACTTGCCTCCTTCATAGCAATACCAAATACGAAGGGCATCTGCCCCCAGAAAATGCATTCAGCACACACACAACCCTGGATTGTGTGACAAGCAGTACGGCTGTAAAAGTGTCCTCCAAAGACGAGATTGCCATCACTGCTTTGTACATAAACCCGAGGAGCTCTTCGGTCTGCCTCAATCCTACCAGGTATCTTAAATCTTGCTAATTCCCAGAAAGAAAACCTACTTACCAACCTTCATATTAGCTATGCATGCTCAGAAGTGCCTTTTGAGGGGAAATGAGTGTCTGTTATCTAACTGAGAACTCACATTTAGATGAACAGGCACTTGGTTCCTGTCTAAATACCCTCAAGAACTCAAATGGTTAGAGGTGGTCAGAGATGTGACTAACTTTACATTATATCCTTGTGACCAGTTCCTGACTAATTTTCTGTAGATAAGAGCATTTACCGTGTCCTTCCTCAGTTAACTCTTTTCCAAAGTCAAAAATGCTAGCTTACTTTTTTCTTCTTAATATAGAAATCATTCTCTACTTCTAGTTAGTTTTTCTGAAGGGGTTTCTGTGCTAATGCTGAGTTGTTCTTTAGTATATACTTTTAGATTTTCTATGGACAGAAAAATGAACACATAGTGATTTTAATAATCACAGTAAATAAAAAACCAAGTAACTCATCCCTTTCATTTACTTTTGTTCTCTTACTTTGATTTTTGTCTTTTTTTTTCTTATTTGTTTTTCTTTTTCATCCACGACCATTACCTTCTGCTGAAGTGTACTGATCTGTAAGGGGGATATGCTTTGTAATTCTCAGATACAAATCTTATGCCAGGTGAGGCAAGGAACTGTCTTCTTTCACGAAGAAGAGACAAAGTACAAAATATACCTGTTTAAGTTTTTTGGGGAAAAATACTTTCACACACATCCTACTACATTAATCTTGTTATTGGTTTTACAAACAGCAGGGAAAACAAAAAAAAAAGCATGAGTTTTGCTATTATTTCCATTTTTAAGTATATGATGTGCTTAATTTATGGAGATGTGGCACTCGGATATACGAGAGAAGAAGGAGAAAAATCCAGGATGGAGGAGAAAAAGGAAAGAGAATTCTGGGGTTTTAATATAGTATTTAAAGCTCATTTATATATTGCAGTTTTTTCCTTTCACTGAAGCAAGCTTGGGCTTTGCAAATTAATGATTCTGTGAAGGATTTCACAGAGAGAGGGAATTAATGTGGAGGAATTGTGCATTTAAGCCAGGATTTTATTACCTTTACCAACAAACCAATTGATGGCAAATTAGACCAAAGATCTGCATAGAAGTTATTCTGAGGAAGCAGGGAGGAGAATGGCACTAAGAATTTTGGCAAGTCCTAGTTGCTTGGGAAGACATAAAGCACACCCATCTCACAGAATTAACACATGTATCTTAGCACGGAAAATTCAGTTGTCTTTTGTGGCCAGGATTTTTGCCAGTTGTCTCCTCCTTTACCCACAGGAGGGGAAAAAATCTTCAGTATTAACATATTTGTTGAATGAGGCACATAATTCTGTCTTTCACTGTACTCCATTTCTCATAAGGCACATAAACTATTCTCAGATTCCCAGCTGAATGCAGCTCTGAGCTTGTGGAAAGGATTACAGAATTTTATTTGAATAAAAGCTAGTAGTTTCATTTTGTGCCTGGTACGATTACTGAAATCACAATATGTTCCTTTTTGTGTATGCAGTAGATTTATACCAGCATATATGGTAAAGGATTTCTCTGCCATTGGCAGAGAAGAATATCAGCTGGAGCATCTCCTAAGGCCACACAGTTGAAGTACACCTGTTATTACATACTGTAGTCTTCCTCCACAGCCATAAACACAAGGCGTACATTTTTGCATATGCATAAACTAATGATAGATGACTCATATTCCAAATTACTGTTGTGGAAGCCAAGCCCCAGGCACCAACCCATTTTCATGCAAGCATGCCAAAATGAGATTATATCCTTGAGCCAAAATGGGATAAAAAGACCCTTAAAAACACTAATAACTCTGACTTAATCAATGACTATTGCTGGTTTTAGATGGAGTTTAAAATTTGTGCAGTGGTTTTGATTTTCACTTTTTGCTAAATCAAGCACTGTTTTTGCCAGTATGGAAAATTTGCCACATTGCACTAACACTTCAGGTGCATAAGTACAGTTTAAAAACTGGGCAAGTTTAGCTTTAATATGGGAATGGGAACTAATTGTTCTTTTGCTGTAATACCTGGGGAAGCTGAAGGCAGTTCATATTTTTGTGTGTCATCATAGTAGTTTCAACCAAAAAAAATCATCCTTCTCCTAGCTTTTTTTTTCAAGGCTCTATAACACCCCTGAGTGTGACACCAGCCCAGCAGAATTCAGGTGAAGATGGTACTGAGAGATGAGATTCATGGAAGAATAATTTATTTGAGAAATTATAGTTTGCTAGGCTGGATTTAACTCAACAGGACGTACCACAAGAAGGCATTTCTATAGAAACCTCTATCTTTCTCTTGCCATGCCTTTTAATTAAGCCTGAAGCCTTGCATGGCTGTAATCAATGTACGCAAAATAAGTAAGCAAGCAGATGCAAATACAACTGAGGGAAAGAAAGGATGTCATGGGTTTCTAAACAAAGATGTGACAGATTTACTGGAGGGAGAAGAAAATAGAAAGAGAGAAAGAAAGATTACAACCCAACAGGATTCTCTGATTTTACATTCTTCTTCTCTTCCATTTTCATTCCACTAGAACATGGGATGGATGCCAGAGATGCATCAAACTGTCCAAGTATAATTTAAGTAGTCAGGGAACAGATGTTCACAACAGTTTCTGGTCAGTGCAGGGATTTTATTACCTGCCCACAAGCTTCTACCCACTGTGAAAACTGTATTTCTTGAAGATGCACTATATCAGGTTATATCAAATCACGTATGTTCTATAAGGTTGAATGACCCTAATCAGCTAGCAATGTAATACAATATCTCCTCCATTCTGCTTATCCTCCCTTTCTCCAAGACTGGATAGAAGTTACTTACATTGGCCAATATTATAACGCGAGCTTCAAATGCTCAAATACTTCAGGAATTTGACTTTGAATGTTAGCGACTTCCTACAGCGTGAACAGGTGGGAGAATGCTGGAAACTGAAGGTTAGCAACGGTTCTCCTTCCCTTCTCCCTTGTACGTGCAGCAAAGGTCACTACTCTAATCCACCTCTTACTCTCTTTCAAAGGAAGAAGACAGTGTGCCAGGCCCAGAAATCTCCAAAACTTTTTTCCTTTTTTATTTTTTTCCATAAAAAGTAAGAAAATGGTAATTTCTCTAAGTTGATCATCAAGGTATATTGGTTATTTTCATTTAAGAAGAAAAAGCAACCAAACGCATTGATGGGATTTCAACATATCAGGATTTACATACAGAATCCACTATAGTGACATGACTGGAACTGGTAACAGAAAAAGAAATTACTTTAACCTAGAAAAAGGTCACTGGCAAAATGCTAGTCAATGAATCAAGTATATGACTTCAACAGCATAAAATGTTTACTGTGCATTAGGGATAAGCTTACACAGCAACAATTGTAGCCCACATACACACACTTTTTCTAGCTTTACGTGGGTCAGCACCAGCAGAATAGCTGCAGCTTACTGGACTTTTGTATCTGAAGTTTTTCCCAGCTTCCCTAGAGCCCACACCAAGAGTGTACTATCACAGCAGCACTGCCAGCAGATTACAAGAAAGGCAATTTTAAGGTAGTGGAGGTCTGTCTAAACATGCTGCAGTATAGTTGTAGCCTCAGCCTTCATTGCAGAGGGGAGAATTCAAGTCTCCATCATCACAACATAATTGTCTGATGGTGCTTAGGGGTATTTTTGACTTACTTGTTTTCAACAGTTTCTTTAAGAATGAAGGCGTTTCTGGATTAGGTCAGGTAGAACTTCTAGAAGACAACAAAAGATTGCACATTTCCTTGGAGAGATTTTGTGCATATTCGGGAATAGAAGGCTCAAGCCACTGTATGCTATGACACATGAAAGAATCACAGCACAGGGAGACCCCAGAGTCAATGGAAAGGAATTTCCTAAAACCAAAGGGGATTCAGCAGTTTTTTATAAGCTAGCATTACAGTGTTAACTGCAGTGAAGCTTAGAAACAAGAACCCATTGGCTAGGACACAGTGGGCAGGCTCAGAGTTGTATGTAAAACTATTATTTTGGGGTTTAAATTCCAGTCTGTGTTCTCCATTTTCTTAGAGCTTTATTTGAAAAAGTGACGTTCCATTCAAATAAACCAAAACTTTACTAATTTTGAAAACTTCCTGGTCTCTTTGGAGAGCTGACTTGGAGCCAGTCTGAGGATATTGACCTCGGCTGTGGCCTGTTGGTGGCCATCCAAGACCATCTCAGCTATCCAAGAAGAAACAAATTAAGACTAATGGCTCACTCAGGCAAATAGCACTTCTATGTAGAGTAGCCAGGAACACTTTTTATATATCCTTTACTATAGTAGAGAGAAAGGTTGTACACTTGTTCTTTAAATGCTTATCAAATTGTATATGAGTGGTAGATCTCTTTTGTTAGTCCTCTTTTTTGAACAGAAGGACAATATAATGTTGCCTTATATCATGAGGGTCCATGTGGTACATATGTTCATTCATGTCTAAGAGGTCTCCTAAAATAGTCCTGAAACAAGTGTTCTATTTGGCTCTCCAAGCACTGTCATATCACAACAGACCTCTGTGAAGAAACAAAATAATAATAATAATAATAGAGTAAATAACACTTTCCCTATTTTTCCACCATCATATAAACAACAAGAAATTCTGTTCTTTCTTTGCTTAAGTGAAAGTTCCTGAAGTGTCTTGGGAAGATAAAATAAGGAATACACTAAATAGCCTTTTTTTTTCGTTCTGTTCATGTTCTTCAAATATACTATGTAGCTAAGAATAAAAAAAATTTAAAGAAAAAAAAAAACAACAGAGAAACAAAACACTAAGCAGAATCCTTTCCCTGCTTAAAATGCACTAACACTCAGATGTTGTGTAAATGGTTCCACACCATCTGGCAGCTATGAGGAGAAAAACAAAACATCATTTGCAGGTACTATACTTCTCACATTTTGAATAATGTAACACAGTGTACTAATTGTCATAACATGCAACATAATATACAAAGGATTTAAAGTGCAGTATGTTCCCTCTCATTCATATTTATGCTACACAGTTCAGGAATGCACTTACATTGTGTGCAATTACTATTCTGTGTATTGGCTGGCTGTGTAGATTACATGAGATATACGAGAGAGAGAGTAGGTTATACAGAAATGACATACTTTCCACAACGCAGTGTTGCATGGCTGGAAGTGTACCATGGATGATAATCACAGCAACTCTTTCTTGCTTCATAATGATACAGGGAGCCTGTCACCACCTCCTAGCACGCTCCAGCATTCTCGCAGTCTGTAGCCTATCCTGCAACCACTTTCACTGAATCCCTACAGATCTGCACAGACAACACAAAGAGCCAGCTCCCGCAGCACTTGGCCAAAACTGAGGTCTATATAAGAATCAGCAGACCAGTTTAGGATGTGTCATTCTATCCCTGAGAGAGTCCTGCATCCATTCACCTGCTGTAGTGATGCTGAACACAGTCCCAGTACACCTACACCTAGTGTTCCATTCTGGCACAAGGAGATGTGTTCCTCTCATTGCCCTGCACGAGTATGGCAGTCGCTGGAAGCACTGGTGTCTGTGGGAATGAGCCAGGAAGAAAGCAATGAGAGTCTTCGTAGTAGCTCATACAAGGTCTCATGCTGCACCTCCCTGGGTTGCTATTTTTGAAGCCAGACAGAATGGTAGGGTAGCCCTCTGATTCCTTGGAAACACATGCCTGTTCTTACACTATTCCACTGACAAGAATTTAGAGACAGCAAGTGAAGGACATTGTTGAACATCTGGACCTGCTTTGACAGGGGGGTTGCCTAGATGATCTCTGGAGTTCCCTTCCAACCCCATGGGATTCTGTGATTCTGTGATCTAGAAATGGTGACAAGCAGGACCTTTCCAGGACTTGGTCCTGTCAAAGTCTTAGAACTTAGATGGTAACAAACTATTCCTCACAGCCTCCTTATGCAGCTCTCACATTTTTGTAAACCGCAGTGTCTCCATCAGATGATGTAGTTAATTTGGGTAGAAACTTGTAAAGATTTCTGTCTTCCTGGTTGACTTCCAGTAGACCTCCTTTATCCTAAGGAAAGCATCATTAAAACTTACACAGCTAGACAAGTTAGCATGTGTCAGCCAGTCTGGGATAGCTTTCCATACATATCTTTTCAGCCCACACCAAGGCAATTAGTTATTTTAACCTTCTTTCTCTGAAAGTTTACATTATGGAAATGTCTTGCTCTATCAATTGGAGAAATGCATACGGTAGCGTCTTCCCCAGCAGACTCTTATGCCTTCTGTCATCACAGCTTTTCTCTCATCTTTCTCTCCTCCACCACATCCAAACTTCATGCCTACTCCACTTTCCTCATCCGCTATCCATCCTACGCAGCTATGCTCCCTCCTTCAGTTCAGTAGGGTTTTTCCTTCATTAAGTGTGCATGCTAACAGGCAGACTCAGTCACAGACTGAAGCTGGCATCTTACAAGGTCCTGCCTCTGCCTTCTGTATGTCTTCATTACATTGAGAAATAAATTATCTTGTTAGTTACATTATTACATTTTAAGTTGACAAGTAAATCTTATTATAAAAGTATAATGATACAATAAGATATTTTATTCATGCATTTTGTCCTATCTCTCTGACACTTAATTATATCTACTGCTGCATGATGATCTGAAACTTTAGTTTGGCAAATCAGCTAAAATCCTCCATAATAGGCTGATTTCCTGCCCTTCTTTTAAGGTTCTAGTTTACCATATATTGAAATTACTTTAAACGTGTCCAGTGAGCCTTTGAAGAGCAAAAGGGCTTGATGGGAACAAAAAGAAAAAAAAAGATTGTAAAGGTAATATTTCATTAAGAATTGCAGAGAAAATCAAATCTGAACTTCTGTATTGGATGAGAAAAGAAGTTTTGCAAAGAGAGAAAAGGGATCTTCCCTACCATTAGCAACACAGTACCCATGTATCTGCTCCACCACAGTACAACGACCACATAACAAAAGAGCACTATGCTACGGCACAGGGCAATGGAGGCTGCTTCTCAGCTTTTTACAGAGCTCTGGCCCACAGGGCCTTGCATTCGTTCACATGGAAATGTGCACACCACCATGCACATGTATGTCCACACTCCACACAGCTGAGGTGCAAGCTAGACACTCCACACCATGGAGCCCTGAGGGCCCGCAGGATCCAGCATATGACATCCGGATTTTTCCTTTCATGTAGCCAGCATTCAACCTGCATTCAGACTCCCTACAATTCCCTGTCATCTTAACGAGGACAGTGCCAGAGCCTTCTTAGGTCTTGAAAGGAAAAGCCATAGGTTATTCTCCTTGTTATCTAACTGTAAGCCCCTTATCTCGTAGGAGGAGGGGGGGTAGACAGTGAGACAGCTTGCATAGAGAGCCAGGGCCAGACATCCTGCAGGTAAGTCAGACATGGGGTCCACCTGGGCAATAACAGATCCATATGATGCTTTCCAAGAACTCTAGCAGGTTGACTCCAGCACAGCCCTGAAGGTATTCCAGCAGACACAGCTTGATATTTTTATTGGAGCACTACCTTAGGAGACATTCATCAAAGAGCAATGCCAAGGCCCTACATCTTCCAGTAGAAGCACGTAAAACATGCAAAGCCCTATTTCACAGCTCTTCCCTCATTTTTCCCATGGCTGAACCATCCCAGTCTGTATCCTGAAAGAGCCCAGAAGTGTTGAAGGTGCAGGAGGGCTACAGAGACAAGTTTACATGGATTTAGACCTCAAAGGTGGCAGAGAAGTCAATTTGATCTGCAAATCTTAATCTAAAAAGAATCTGAAATGGAGCAAAAAGAGTTATAGTTCCCAAACTACTTATAAATTGTGTTGATGACACTGAGACAGTCTCAAAGCAAATCTCTCACACTGTAAACAAGCCTGACCCTGGTAATGCACGCTTTCAGTAAGGAGCTCACCGACAATATTACAGGGACATTTCATTTCCATAATGTGAACAAAACAAGGGACACAAATGCATCTCATAAACATGAAAGATGTCCACCCTCTTTAACTAACAAAGCTGACAAATTTTCCCACCTAGTGTAAAGGAAAGTGGAAGAAAAAATACTGAGCCTTTCCCTGTGGTGATAAATAAGGCTAAGAGCATTCTAGTAGAGTTACTGCACAAAATATATAAGAGAGCTTAAGGGACTCTGGCACCCAGCTTTTGCTGAACATCAGCTGGAGGGGGATGACTCAGTCTCCTGCAATCCTTTGAAAATCCTTCTGAAAACTATACTCACTTCATCACCTCAGTAAAATTTTGTCTTCTGCTTGCATATCACATATCCCATCAAACTTGGGACTTTTCTAGCCTGACTCCAGCATGACTCTATTCATCAGTAATAAACTCTGAGTATAAATCTTATTTACTGCTGTACTTCTCTGTGTGTTAGCCATTCACATACAGATTTGGTATAAGCAAGCCCAACTTCCTCTGGAAGTTTAGGAGGCAAACTCTGCAATGACAGAACATTGTAACTTATATGCGCCTATAAAAACATTCAAGTGACAAAATATACCTATTTGTTATTCAGGGAGAGTATCAAGACAGCAATTCATGCTACACTTTTCTGAACAACTAAACCTCTACAGCTGGGACAAAACATTCAAAAAATTTCAGATCTCACTGCGACACTAAAGGAAGTGACTAGGTTTTAATAGGAAGTCAATCCACTAGTTGTCTACTAGGAGCTCACCACTTTCTTAAAGTCCAACTCCAATTGTGATCAACTCCACTGAAAATTTAAAAATTAGCTCATGAACTCTTTTAAAGGTCTATTCCTTAAGGTCATCATGCTAGGAGGACTTAGAAGACTTTAAATTATACCTCTATTAGCTGTTTTTCATACTTCACCTCTTCTTTTTTTTTTCCTGCTGTCACTTCTGTCCTTAGAAATTTAAGTCCTTTCCTGTCCTCCACATGCACAAGCCCGTAAGCCACCATTTCATCCCAATTTCTGGAAAAGATGGTATGGAGAGAAAAGCCGTGTGAATTAGTGACTTGACCTGTACATGCAAACTGCTTAACCATAAGCTTTGGTGCAAGTTTACCATATGGTACTTAGGCTATCTGCAGAAGACACGTACTCTAAGTCACAGCTGCTTCCTTCGGTATTTAATATTTAGGCAAAATGCCTAAAAGTCGTGCTGTAACACTATGGATGCTTTAGGTTCCCCTTAAGCTCAGAGGCCCTCTGAAAATCAGCTATCTGTTGTCTGGGAGTAGGTGTAAATTCATCTTATCATATAGGATTTAATAATTGCTTCTTAATATAGTCTTCCTCCACTGATTTTCCAGTAGGTAGTGATTTTTTTTTCTTTAATGCTACTATAAGAAATATCTTCAATTAAGGAGTAAATGACACCTTCCGAACTTCATATTTCAACTTGAGAAAAATAACTAGTTCAGTTCCTCGTAGTCAAGTTATCAACTTAGGCAATTATTAAGGACCAATTAGTTGCAATGCAGTTCTGAAAGAAGTCCTTAAAAACATATATATGACCAGAACTTAAATTCTACCAGTAATAAGTGGAAAGAATTTTGTACAGTAATCATGATTCTATTTTTAGAGAATTATATAAAACAAGCTTGTTCTTGAATCTGACAGTTTCAAACAACATATGTATGAAAAACACATTTTTGTTTAATAAACAAGAAACATCATTTAAGAATAATGCAACAACTCTGAAATACACACCATTATCCTCAGTAATTGACAAAATCAATACCTTACTGCATGAGCTACAGTATTTGTTCCTAGGGGAACAATAAATTGAATCTACTTGAGAACAGTGCTGAATGGCACCCTAAACTTTCCTAGAACTCTATTTGTCATGTATGATTTACCACTATTTTTTCATTTCATGATGCAAGTGTCATTTGTTGGTCTCGTCTTCCTGTAGAAAGCAAATTGTTTTGATGAAGGCCAACTGTCTGAGTTGGGAAAAGAAGGCAGACTGGTCATCATAGTTCAATTAAATGGAAAACCATCCTACATGAATGCCATAAACAGTATCCTTCATGATGGCAAGAGTATCTTAATGCAGTGCCCCCAGAAGTGAAACACTTTCATTTCTGAGAATTACCTTAGGGGTATTAAAATGTAAGCTACAGTGGAGAAAACTGAATACAAAGCATGTTTCAACCTTCCTTCACAGAGAAATAGACTCTAAAGAAGACAGCTTTTTATTTGTATTGCCAATTATATTGTTATGATAACACCTAGAATTTTCCCTTCCCTTTAATCCTGTCTTGCCCAGATAGGAACTCATTGTATTAATTACTGGATCAATCAACAGATAGAGGCCCCCACGAATTAGAGTTGAATTGAATCAAGATGCAGTGAGATATGAGAGTATGGAATGGAGTAAGAAGGTTGGAAAAAAGTCCCCCAGTTACTATCTGAGACTATGAATATTGCAGAATTTGGTGTTTGTAGGTAAGACATGAGGAAAGGGCAATGAATAAATGACTTAACTTTGGGAAACTCTTCCATATAGGATTGATGACATGGATCAAAAAAGCACTATTGTCTGCAGAAGTGTTTGGACAAGTAGTGGAAATTGATGTTGTTGTTGTAAAGAATGAAGGGCATTCACAAGAGAAAGTATAAAGGATAAGGTATGACATCCCTTCAGGACAAGAACCTGTGATTTACCTTGACTGGGGTTTAAGCTTCAGTTTTCTGGATACTGAAATTACAAGCTTGTTTAAAAGAGAACAAACATACAATCTCCCTTCCAAATTTCTGGGTTTTGTAGGTAGGGAAGAAACGTGAATGTTTCCTAAGAAATTAATACAGTGGAATCTGTTTGCTTTTGCAGGCAGCTCAAAGAGATGTGAACTCCATCACAAGTATGCCTTTCCTCAAAATCCTGTCGGGCAACACTAGGTATTAGGAAATACAGTGTTCTGGGTGAAGCTAGCTCAAATCCATATTATTCATGTATGTCTGGTATGTGGAGCTGCCACATGTGATGTAAGTCATTACATTGAATAAGAAGTCTAACAACCACTGCTCCCACTCAGCCCCCAAATCCTCTTGAATGGAACAATTAGATGTTCTCCAAAATGTCAACCTGTTGTGCTAGTATGATATTAAATCAATATCTTTCTCTAATACCTTATGCTACTCAATTTGTCTTGGTTTTGCTATTGGCTTAGGTATTTCTTTTCCTGTTTTTCTACGTAAGTAATTGTTTTATTAAACAGATTTGATCACCATATAGCAATCTCTGTCTGAGGTTGAACCACTACTAATTCACCCACCAGTCTTTGGACACTGTCAAGTCCTTTAAAAGTGAGCTAAGATGTCTCATCAGAGCAAATAGAATTTGAAGAAGAATTTGAGTGTTCATGTAAAAAAGAGATAGCAGTAAAATAGAAGACTGATGCACATAAAAAAGACTGAAGCAGCTATGGTTTTATATTTTAGTTTAATACTTCCGATCTTCTCTGTACTGAAAGTTGTTAAATCTTTTCCCTTGATCATGATTTGTGAACGTTTCACTTATCAGTTGCACAGATATTTTTCATAATTCTAAAGGAAACAAAACTGACCATATGCTATGGTCATGCAGCAGTCTTCTGAGCTGCAATTTATGGTTTTTTTTAATATATCTAAGATATCCTTATGTGTAACTGTCAGGAAGCAGCAAAGGGCAGAGGCCCAGGGCAGGGGGTACAGGTGGGCTCCTACGTGAGGCCAGGGCTACTTGGGACCCAGACACTAATAACTCGAAAGGCTTTTCTCCCCTCAGGAGCATCATATTTACCTGCCACAAGAATGCCTGTGAAACTTGCTCTGTGTACTTGAGTCATCTTTCATCCTAAAGGACATGGTTTCCTGGTCACTCTCTGGGAAAATTAAAATTCATGAAGCTGTCTACGGCATTCTGTTAATGGCTTTGGTCCTTCTCTTTTCCTTTCTCATTTCCTTTCTCATTTCTTTTCTCTTGTTTTCCTTCCAACACACACCTCCCAGACATGGAACATTCTGACGAGCTTGGTAGAAGCTGAAATACTAAATTCACTCTGAGCTATTAAAAGAAACAGGAAAGATTAAAGCAATTTACACCTTGCAGTCAACTGCTCAACCTGCTTTTGCAAAAGGGAAGAGGAGACAGTGCTGGGAGAAGCAAAATGGTGCATGGAGCCACAGTGACCCATTTCAGCTTTCAGGCAACCACTTGGGCCCTGGTTTCAGTGGTAGCTGTGGTGGGAAAGAGAGGAGAAGGAGAGCACGGCATAAATTGCTAAAGTGATGTGACAAGCCTGTTTGGAAACAAACAGTTAGGGACTGGCTGGCAGAATTAGCAAGAATCAATCATGCAGTAAGTTCCCCGGAAAAAGAAAATGAGAGTAACAAGTGATAAGCTAAACAGTAGCTAAATGAGGTGGAGAGACAGAGTCTGAACAGGCTGGTGAGAAGCAGTTGATGGAGGATATTATAGCTACTGAGGCAGAATTTTAGCAAGTGTTAAAGCATAGGGGCATCGTCAGAAGGTGGGTCTGAGCTGGGAAAACACCTCTGCTCAAGTGTGGGGATGACTGTGGTCACTGCTCATTCCAACAGAGCACAGCAAAGGATCGATCATAGCTTCTCTGGATGCAAGAAGAAATCTGATTAACCCCTGGACAGATAGATTTATATTTTTTAACTACGGTGTCATGTACACATCCCCTGCCTTGCAGTAGAACATAGGTCAATAGGGCTTACAGCCTTCAAGGGCAGGACTTTCATATCCATATTTCTGTGGCTTGACATGAAAACTTTTTTTACCTACCCAGTACAACATAATTGCACAATCTTATGTTGACGTTTAACCCCATTATTTCACCCATGATAGTCTCACCTGGTTTAAGGGACAGTAATCATAAAACTCTAATGAGTATATATCCAAAGGATAACTTAGCACCTTTGTTAGTAAGAAAACAAAATTAAGATAGCATATATCCTAATGGCAAAAACACAGACTGAAACTTCTGTTTACTTGCATTAAAATGTTTAATTGTTTTAATAACAGGCTCACTAGCAAACTTCTAATTTGGATCTATTATCTTCCTCATTAGAATTCCAGTGGCAGGGTGAGCACACGGGCTGCTTATTATACAGGAGTTCATTATCAAAATCTACCACAGATTGATTATCAATAAATGTTTTTCATTTCCTTAGAACCCTCACCACAGTGCTCTTTTATTTATTATCTTTCCACTCTCTTTTCTTTATCTAATCAGCCTGTGTTGAATCAGCTGCTAAGCATTCAAGAGCAAATGCCTTCTTCAGCATTGTAACCATTAAAAGTCCCTAGGAGCTATCATTCACACAAAATATGTTATTGTTCCTCTAAAGATCCAGCCCTCCTTTCATTTTTAAATACCTATGCATCAAGAGTGTAATGACACCAAATGATGACCAAATGCTTTTTCAGACAGATATAGGAAACATGCTTCAAATACAGAGAAGGGTTTTCCTTTCTGATCTAGGAAGTTGGAGCATATACATGCACGTCAGCACCTTCGTCCTCACCAGCCCTGGAGAACAAGTATTGCCCATGCTGAATTGCTGCTGGGAGAGAGCAGTGCCCAAGAAGCAACCCAGGCAAGCCAACATTATCTAGATGGCCGAGGTTCAGTTGCATGCAGCTGGTCTCTCTGGGTGCCTCTCTGACTAACAAGGTTGTGTTAGAAAACAACACATGGCATCTGAAGTTCCTGTTCATTTGCAATCAGTGAAACCGAATTACTCAAACCTCCTCCAGGGCTGTGATTGGTAGGAAAGAAGGCAAAAATATGCATAATGTTTAAGCACCATCTTTTGTACATGAAAGTTGTCAAAGTTCATAAAAATAAATTGCAGAAAGAGGCAGCTCTGGGCATTCTTTTCAGTAGAAAAGAGTGAAAATAATTCGGGAGGTTTAAAGGAAAACCACAGAGCATCCTAGGCTACTAAGCACAGAAAATACTACATGCATCACCTATTTGGGCTGAACATACCAGAGGGAACTGGGATGACTGCAAAATTTTACTGTCTCTGACAAAGTTCATTTATATGAACAAGCTACTTACGTCCTTGGAGTCTTAGTACTGGTATGTGGACATAAAATAATAAGAGTTATATACCTCCTGCTTCAAGCTAAAGGGGCAAAATCTAATTTCTATGATTTCCATCCCAGCTATTTTTAAGAGTGACAAGAGTCACATATAAACATAAAAACAGAGAGGAAGGATCCTGTTTCAGAGTAGGTGCATAAAATGAAATACTTCTCTTTTTTTCAGTTGTTTGTTTATTTAGATAAACCAGGGAGTTTTTCTGTAAGCAGATGTTTTCTCAGCATTGAATAAGGCTTCTCATGTAATATACAAATAACCTACACAATATTTCTGAGCCAAAATTTTGGTAAAATTTAACCAAAATCAAATACACCTGCACAAAAAGACCATAGGTAGTTTATACTAGCCGAAATAAGAACAGTGAACTACATAATCTAAAGCCTGAGGGCTCAAACTGATCAATGCTGGAAGCCAAGGAGGATTTATATCCCCTTCTATAATACTGTATTCCTGTCTAGGTATTCTCTGAGCTTTTTCTGCCCTCTTTGACAAGCTGGTAGGCTTGATGAATCATTGTTTGTTTTCTGATTTGGCAATTCCCATGTTCTTATAAAGAAAATAACATATGACAAGGTCAAGAACATGAACACAATTATAAAAGAAGCTTGACAGATCAGATAAAACTTCTAGGGTATAGAGGGAAAAAAGTAAATAAGAAATTTGAGAATGGACATTAGTGTGGATAGTAGGAACAGAAGCAGAAATAGACAGCCCCAGTCCTGGAAATGCACAGCAGTCGCTTATTTGTCAACAACAGAAAAAAAAAGAGTGGAGAAGTAGGCTTCATTACTTGGTAGCAATCTAAGGCATGAACAGTAAGGCATAAGACTTTTTTTTTAAATAAAGGCCAAATTTAAATTAAAGAAAAAAAAAGAGGAACCAAATTCTGAGTTGGCCTAAATGAAAATAAATCAATATCAACGTCAGTGCACCTACAGGGCAGGGTCCCTGCAAGGGTATGGTCTGAATACACCTCAATCAGTGTTCAAAACTCTGTTCATGCCAAGGGCACAGGGTTTGCCAGGAAAAGAAAGACTGGGATGAGTACATTCCAAATGGAGAAAAATAATCAGAAACAGCATACCAGGTTTCAAGCAAGCAAGGAAAGGAAAGTCTTCTTGAATTAAAAGTAAATTACAAGTGAGCAGAAGAAAAAAATAGGATGATCTGAGGAACATCAAGTCTTTGGAACAAGAGGGGAAAAGTTTAATAAAAATTAAATGCTTTTGATATAGATTACAGAAAATATAAAGGGACTTGGGCTGACAGGGAGAGATAGGCATACAGGAAAAAGACATAGAAGAGAGAGAAGAGCTGAGGTGGAAAGAGATGGTATTGCAATCCAGGTGCTGGGGTGGGACTGTGATGAATAGCATCTGTTTAATTTTCTGGTTTGCAGTTAGTGTTTTTTATGTTCCTTTGAAAAATCTATGGCTAGGCAGCAGGTAGGAAGACTGCTTGTTTGCCATGCCTTGACCACTGGGCTTTGGCAAAAGAGGAATATTTTACAGACGGGACAGTTGCTCCTTTTCTGACAGCAACTGAACTTGCTCAGCGGGAAAAAGGTGCAGGAGAGCAGAGCTGGGCAGCTGGGAAGGGACAGACTTGGCAGGCAGGAAGCTGCTAAGGTGCTGAAACAGGCAGAGGGGAGCAGAAAACAAACATGTAGTCAGCCCAGAGCTAAAGAAAAGAGAATTTTAAGAGGTACCTGGTGGGATGGTGGAAGTTGATCCAAATCAGAAAACTACTGAAATTTGCTAGACTGAGAATAGATAGGGCGGGAGAGAAAAACCTGTCCAGCCCAGTACAGGAGGTTTACAGTCTTTTATTTTCAGGTCTTTCTCACTTTCTCACTTTAAAAAAAAACTTTTCTAATCTGTTCTAGTATTAGAACTTCAATGTAATCTGTCATTTTTTGCAGATCTGCTGCTTTAAGCAAAAGAGGTAGACAGCAGCTTCTCTTCTGTCTGACAGATTCTGGCCGTGACTATCACAGAGTAAGTGAACATTTTCAGTTCAATTTCTAGTCCCAACACCGACTTTCTATGTGATCGTGTGGAATGGTGTTTTCATTTCCGCTTCAGTCCCAAGTTCTTGATATATAGATGATTTATAGTCAGTGTACGACAATAAATCCCTGTTTAATTCTGAAAGTTGTACATATCCAGATAAGTACTAAGAGAGTACCCTTGCATGTCCCTTAAGAATTTGTCCAGTTTGTCTTATTTGACACTGCTGCAAAAGCTTTTCCATTAACAACAATGTCCTAGCTTTTAGGTGTGGTATAGTAAAATCTTAGTACTAGTCTAGGTATGTAAAATATAAAAGATTAAACAAATTTTAAAAAAGAAAGGAGGATACCAGCGGTTTAATAAACCACATAGTTTAGGAAGCTGTAGTTAATATCTATGTTTGTACCCCACAGTAACAATGTGAGAAACATCAAGTGCCTGCGATTGTTTGATTAGAGTCACAATTCTGAATTCACTAGAAAACCTGGCAATACCTGGCTTTTGTAACGTAACATTACACCACCAGAAACCTGGAAAGTTCCAGGGAGGTTTTCAAATCAATCAGAAGACTTTATCCTTGAACAGAACTAGGATCTAACCCTTAGTTAGGTAGTCTATACTAGCGGAGTCTTAACTCAATTAGCAGAGAGCTGCTTTGTAGCATTGCCTCATCTATGTTTTCTCTAAAGAATAACAACTTAATTTTCCACAGTTTATTCAGATGAGCAGTCCCACTGATTTCGGCACGGATACATGGCAAAATGGAGTGCCTCAGAGACAAGGATTAAATTTTGATAAGAGGAAAGGAGCACTGGAGATGGCTGTAGCTATGTTGTTTCTGCCAGTTGGAAGTGTTGATTCCTGCAGGCAAAAGACCCTGGCAGCAGTGAAAGCATGGGGGAAACAATATCTGTCATGAGCTTACCAAGGCCTTGTGTCCTTCCCATTCTGAAAATCCAAAGGAAGATCTGCTGCTTTCTTCAGGCTCCTGCATAAGAAGACTACTGAGCTGTGCTCTGAGCTGTGCGTTACCTGGGGATTTCATTCCCTTTAGCAGAAAGAGAGGGGGAAAAAAAAATAAAAAAGATTAATTTCTAATCCCTCTAAATGAGAGCTACCACCAGCACTACCAATGAGACCTGTTGCACCTAACACCGAGGGTGGAGGTTTGTCTGTGAGAATGACTCTCCAAACAAACACAACAGGTACACGACTGGATTATGATGCAGTTGTACTGTTGTAGACTGAACTATGACACTTAAACTTCATTTGCAGGAGCACTGAAACGTAATGCACTTTCTCAAAAGTCAACGTATATACTCACGAGGTAGTGATCACAACAGTGATACATAGGGTTAAGCTGATAACTGGTACTGAGGCAAGCAAAAACACAGGATGCTGACACATCGTGATGTGATTTAGCCAACCGTGGAGGTGAAACAACTAGAGGTTGCTTTGTGTGTTGAAACACAGAGTAGACACCACTTAACCTATATCCTTGTAGTAGAGTTCAACCTGTTCAGTAACAAAACCTTTTAAGGAAAGAAAGCTGCTGTTTATTTCATGAGATTGTCATGTAATGCCATTGCTTGGATGTCTCCAGCTCTGTTTTGGTGTGGATGTTGTTTGGGAAAGAATTCTGAAAAGTAGGTTGAAGAAATGCAGTAGATTAGTATGTTAAGAAAAGTGGCATCTTAAATTATGTGTACATTGCATTAGCAGCCACTGTCTTTGTATTACCAAGCAGTGCCATGTCCATTTTGTGATTTTTTAGTGGAGCAGTTATAAACACAGGGAGTAAAATTTTTAAAAGGTGCACCTCTATTGCACCAATAAAACAGGCAATTTTGTGCCTAACAGGCCATACAAATGTACTCTCATGCTCTTGAGGATTTCCTGAGCACAAACATTATTATGGACCTAACCGAGATTGAAGTAACAAATGGTGCAGCCTGAAGCCATGGTTATTTATAATAATAATCCTTCTCTCTTGAAAGCTGTGTCCAACCTGTGACATGATTTCAAGGTAAAATTAAAGAAATGTGTTTCTTCAAATGGAGTTTGGTCAATGCAGTCAGAGCTGGCTGGCTGAAGGCTAGGCTAAGTCCTTTACTGCGGTCTGAATTTCTAGGGAAACACCGTACTTTGAACCCAAGACCTGTACAGCTGGAGAATGGAATAAAGAGGCTATAATAAATTGTGTTACTCCATTAAGAGCTCAGAATCTATCAAAAAGCTGCGGCAAGTGCCTCACTTTTTAATTATGTAAGATACCATCTTTAAACACGGAGAAAAACTTTGTTCATGACTTGTCCTTCTGCCATAAAAATGCGCGGTACTGCTGGAATTCCAACACACATTATTCTTAATGACCCATTTAAGGCCACAAGTTCACAAGTGTTTTAAGCTGGCATTTGCCAACATTACCACTAAGAAAAACATTCTGCCAGCTTCTTCCACTTCTCCTGCCAGCCGTTGTGCTTCTTCACCCCAGCACAAAGCTACACTGAGCACAAAGCTGAGTGGCAGAATTGGGACAGGATACAAGCGAAATCTGACATGGGTTTCAGAGCGGACAGAAGGTTCCCGGCACTATTGCATGAGAAATTTAAGCACAAGGGTGGAGGCAATGAACTACCAAGGTCCAGTAGAAGGTTCTGGGGAAGGGTGTACTGCAAGGCTGCTGCTTTGAGCACCAGTGCCAGATCGTGGTATTATGGCATGCAATTATACTGTTCTCACCAAGAGGCAGTCAGCACCCTCCTCTTTCCGTTCACCCCCAAAAAATCTTCAAACACTGAGAGGAGCAGATTGGACATAGCCCTAACCATGCAAATGTGTGCCTCAAGCATTTCTTAAATCATTTATGGATACTCCCAGAACTACAAAGAAACTGTAATATACATCCTCCAGAGTTTTCTTTTGAACAGTGAAAACAAGTCTATTTGCTTTAGAGCTGTCCAAGCAAAATTTCAGTTATTTGGTGCTAGATTCGTGTTAACTCTTTTCTAGGAACTTCTTTTCTGCTCTCCTGCAGCTGTAATTGGGAAATTATAATACAGCTTTGGTCTAGTAAGAGCTGTGAGCTACTAAGAGCTGTGTGCAGTGTGAACATGGCCTATATTGCATCCTATGCTTCCATAGCAAAAGCAATTCTACATCCTGAATTACAATCTGTTCATGTGAATGCTCTGTGGGAAATATTCCTCCCTTTGTCTCCCATCCCAGCAAATTAAAGTAACAGCTCTACCAAGGAATTGCATACATAAAGAGGCGAAGCAGGATTTCTGATTACTATTTTGACAAAGGTTCTATTTCACATGATTTTTTTAAATGGAGATGAGTTCAGAAAAGTGCATCTCATTCTTCTACACGACGAACTGGGACTGGGAGGAAATATTTATCAAAAGCTGATAGGTGATGACATGCCTGTTTTGGAGTGGGCATTACCTAAGGAGAAAGGCCTTTGTTTCTCTAGGAGAGAAGGGGAAAAAGTGTTCAGTGAAACAGAAAACCTTCATGATGATTTCATTATGTCAGGTCAGCGATCCAGTTAGACGGACTAGGACAGTTAGTGCCAGCAAATCTTCCGGCTAAACATGTAAAGGAGGAGGTTGCTCACCCTTCCGGGCCTTTTAAAAATGACTGCAGGCATTGTGGATCCTTTTAAGCACAGTTAAAGAGGGCAGATGTCCTTGCTGGTGACATATAGTTAGGCAACTTGTTGCCTGGAAACACATCCCGGTGGTTTAAGCACTATAAAGAGTCAATTAAAAAGCTGTCTTTGTTCCAAATTTTAAGTATTCTCTTGTTTTCATCTTTCGCCTTCCTTAAGGCAACCGTTCTATATTTTGTAAATTAGCCATAAATAGACATTAAACTGATGAAATCCCTTAATGCTTCCCTTAGTAAAAGTAAACAATGGTAGGAACGCTTGAAACAGCGCAGCTAACTCAGCAGAGATGTAAAGGAGTGAACGTCCTTTTGTCCATCCCATCTTGATTGACTGAGTAGCAGAAAGATGTGAGATAAAGGAGAGATCCCTTTAAAGCGCCCAAGAGGTAAAAGTGAGGAAAATAAAATAGCAGTGGAAAGCTATTAAGGGATCTGACTGTGGGCAGCACATTTGTGTTTGCATAAGGGCTGTCCTTCAGACAGCATTGTCAGCTTGCTTGGCCCTTTATAGAACGTCAGAGACTCCGAGGCTCAATTTAAAATAAAACCTGATCAAACACTGTATGTAATCTATGCCTACCCTGAAGTGAAGGGAAGTACTCCTGAGGAATGAGCTATATGCTGCTTCTGAATTACAAACACCTCAGCCCAGATCACAAAGAGACAAGGCGCTCAGGCTCACAGCCCCATTTTTAGGAATTGGTTCCCTATCTAAAGAGATGCCTAAGGAAAGGATCACAAAATAAACCTGCTGAAGGGGAAGCCGCTTATCTAGCCAACAGGAAACAGAACAGGTTTTTCCTTTGCTTTCCCTGTTCTCCCTCCTTTCCACCTCCTCCCATCTGGAGGAGCCTGCCTGAGATACTCACTACCCAGGGGTAAATCGTTCCTCCCTGAAAGCAGCAGGCTTCATCCAGTCCTTTCATACACTTGCTCAGTGTTTAACTCACCACGGAGGCAGGCCACTTCATTCTCTTCATCTCTGCATGTTTTGAAATGCTGCAATTTCAGAACTACCTCCCCAAAGGAGGGTAAACTGCTGGCCAGGCTGAGGACAGTCTGTCCCACACGTTGAAGATGGGTCACGGTGTAGCTATGGTTGCAAAACTAACCGAGGCACAAAGAAAGCTCACAGCAGTGAACATGGATTGCTACCTGCACCGCAGGGGAACATGTCAGGGAGGGGATGTCCTGCATTTCAGATCCCACTGTAAGCATTTTACAACCCAGTGAGCATTCTACTCAGATACTGCATAATATATCACCAGTCCTTAGATTTCCTTTCCCTTCTTTCAAGTGAGGATCCTGATTTCTGATCCAGGCACTAGGCTGAGAGCGTGTCTAATGCACCAAACACTCGTGCTGAGACAGATGGCACAGCAGCCACTTTGTGAAACCTGAAAGCACTCAGGTGTAACACAGGTGCCAAAATGCTCGATATTGTCAAATATAAGGCATCTGTGAGCAGGCACAGAGGTGAAGTTTCATGTTCCTACAATATATAGGGTTATGCAGCAGCTGAGCAAAATGCTTTGGGATTTAGGCATCAAATTGTACTTACGTCCTTTGGAGGGATATAGGATTTGATCTTCAAACCCATGAGTGGGATTATTCTTTGATACTTTGTCACTGCCCCATCTGGAGCCTGCCATTATGGCTCCCTCTGGGAACTCCCATTTTTAACATGTAGAATCTGCTGCTGTAAAAGAATTAAGCTCATTTAATTTGCAGGATTAGAAATCAGTCACACAGAACAGCAGTTTGTAGGGAACGGGTAGGTGTAGTACAGCTTCCAAAGTGACAGAAAAGCCTACCAACTAGTTGCAATATAGGAGAATTAATTAGTAGCTTTTAACTTATTATCTGGCTTATTACTCACTCCAGATGGATTTGGATAGTCCCTCAGTCAGTACTGCCACATTTCATGCCCCAGACATGGACTCCTTCTTGTACACACAGCAGGAAATGGGTTCCTTGGGCTGGAACTGCTGCAGCAGTGCTGGGAGTGGTGGGGGCAGGTCAGCCAGCGAGCAAAAAAAGGATGCTGAAGTGAAACCTGTATCTGCAACCTCCTCTGCATGGAGGTACTACTGCCAAAGGGGCCTCCAGTGTCTGAAAACTTTTCTTAGAGTTAGGTACATCAGCCTTGATAAACAGACAATTGTTTCACCCGTGGGGTTTCTGTTTGTTTGTATTTAATGGGATAAATTCAGGTGGGAAGGGACCGCAAGAGCTCTCTCAACCACCTTCCTGCTCAAAGCAGGATCAGCTCTTAGGTCAGACCAGGTTTACTCAGGGCTTTATCCAGCTGGGTCTTGAAAACCCAGGCAGATGAAGACTGCACAAACTGCCCTCATGGGGATAAGCATTTTCCCCATATCCCATTTGAACCTCTCTTGTTTCAGACCCTCTCTTATGCCTGTTGCCTCTCATCTTCCTTCCGTGCCCCATTGTGCCAGGCCTGGCTCCACCTGCTACCCCATAGGCACCTGGAGTGGCTGTTTAGCCCACCAGGATTTATCCCTGCTCCAGGCTGGACAGCCCCAGCTCTCTCTGCCTCTCCTCACAGGGCAAGTGCTCCAGTTCCCCACCGTCATGGTGGCCCTCAGCTGAACCCCCTCATGGTCATGAGTCTCTGTCTGAGACTGGGGAACCAAAACTGACTCCCCTCTTTCCTACAATACCTCCACTGGGTAATACAAATACCCAGGAAATGGAAAACTCCTCTTCAGTGCCTCCTTCCCTTTGCAGAGCCAGCTCCCAAGCCACGTCTCAGTGCTCCTAATTAGGCTTCTACCTTCCAGAGCAGTAGGATGGGAAGGTGTGTGCTCTGCAGTGACACCGGGCCCATGCAGTGGGGGACGGAAGGTTAATTGAGCCACTGTGCCTGATTTTTATCTCCCAGTCATTTGGGAAAAGGGGAAGAAGGGTGTCTTTCTTCCTGTTGTATTTCTTTACTTTAGCTTGAACAGCTGCTTCATTCAGCTGAGCTTTATCATTTCTCATCCAGTATGATTTTGAAACTCATAGCTTCTCTGGCTGTTTTGCATGGCTCTAAGCCTTAAGTTTCCCTGTTAAGATGAATTCCATTTTCCAACTATTGATCTTGCCTTCTAAATTTTTCATTCCCTCTTTGAAGTTGCAGCCAAATAGAAATGTTCCTGCCACTGACTGTGATTTTCTCACATGAAAATTAAGCTCAGTGTATACTGGTATGTAAAGGTAATGAAATCAGATCATCATCTGAGAAAAATCAAAGCCTTTACCAAATAACTTTTATGAAATTATTCTGTTTTCTTGTACAATGGAGGGCCAAAATCTGTATTTCTGGCCTAGGGTGGCACTACTCAGATGATAAACGTATTCTGATTCCATATAACTTCTTAATGATTTTGTTTACTCTCATAGATTCACTTTTAGCAGATTAATGATTGTTTTCTTTCTAGAGAAGATGATTCAATAATAATCCTTTTGGGTCAGAAAGAAAAACCTACTGGATGGAATTGCTAATATTTTGGTGAAATATTGCACAAGACAGAATTATAAATTAATGCCACATAGACATATCTGAAGTGCCTAAAATTCAGCCAAGAGAGTTGTTTGTACATTTATGCTTCTGTGAACATGGGGGAAGTATTTAGAGCCAGGTGACAATCATTAGTCAACTATTAGATTAAAAGGTAAGAAATGTTGACTTCATGGACCCGCAGGACTTTGTAATTAAATTTTCTCCTATTTTTAATCAGTGTAACTCTAATTATAAATTCATAAACAAGCTTACTGACCAAACTAGTCCTTACAAATTGTTTCTGTGAACAGTTGCAGGGAGGGTGTTTGTCATAGAATTGAAGGGATGAGCAAGAGTAAAATATTTTCTAGAAAATATTTTTTTCAGAGTTCTACTTTATTATAATTAGGACAACTCTTGCTTCCTTTAGAAGAGCCATAGCCAGCAAAACTTTCTAGGCATCTAGTCTAAACACTGTATCCTGATCCAGTACCTCCTGGATCCATCCTGAGGTGGATGTTTCAGCGTCCCATAGCCAGTGGGAAGCCCTAGAGATCCCAACATCCCTCCCAGAGAGCAGATCGGACCAACAGCAGCCTGAAGGTGGTGAAGGGTCTAGGTATAACAAATGGGATGCCACCTGGCAATATTGGAGCTTGGGCATAGCAGTGTCTAAGGAGTTCCTGGCTGCAGGATACACTCAGCACTTGTAGAGTCTGATCCATGGTTGTGGATGGAAGAGTAGTCGCCTCCCTCGTGTGACTGGAGCTTGGGAAGCAGCAGAGGTGGCTGGTAGACCAGCCAGATGTCAGAGGGGTGACTCTTCTGCTCCTTTTCCCCTGCTGGGAGTCCCCTCCTGGGCCAGCTGCAGGGCCAGAAAGGGGCAGGCTCTGCACAATGAGAGCCTGCAGCTGGGGCTGAACAGCTCAGGGGTCAGGGAGGGGAATAAATCAGGCTCTGGTGTCCAAAGTTGGGTGAGTGCAGGAGCCATAGAGATGGCACCAAACAAAATTTCTCAGTGTAGTCCCAACTAGCAGAACTTTGCAGCAGGAATGCTGGCTACCCTCTAGCCCCCACCGGATTTCAGTTTCCAGATATCAGTTTCACATGGAAGGCACTCAGATTCCCTAGGGATGGAAAACAGTATCAAACAAACAAACAATTATACATCACCTTCATCCACTCCTAAGCATGTTAATCACTGTAACTAATACAGCTGTTAATCCTCAATTTAATAATGAAAATACCTGTCTCAAAACCTGCCTGACTTTTTCTGTAAGTTATGATACTACAATGCTCTGTCCATCCTCTGATCTTAGGCACAATGGGACTTTGAAAAGCAGCAGACTGGCCATTTGAGCTTTGGAAATCTTCTCTCTGATCACTGTGTTTCTGTCTGAACAGCCCCACTTTTATGCTGCACTTGCAAACAAAGGTCCTGCCTTCTTTCCTTGCCTCTTCACATCTTTCGTGACCTATTTCCCACCAAAACTTTGTTCTTTTCAGAATGGTAATGAAGAAAAATTTGCAATTTTTCTTTATTTCCTTTTTTTCCTTTCCCTTTTGATGCCATTGTGGTGACACGTTGAACTCAGGACTCTGCTCTCAGCACTCCCTTCCTCCCTCCGGCTCAGTTCGTGCCACCCCTCCCCACCTTCCTGCATACCTTCCTCTTTATGCTGTTTGGTTTATGATCTCCATGAATATAACCGTTCTGTTTAGGGAAAAAAGATCACTTTTTCTTTTGATCCACTTCCAGTGTTCATTGTACTCCCTCTTATTTCATTCCTTCTACAAAAGTCTTTGTTAAGGCCCTTTTTTCCAAAGTATATGCCCTTTTTGATTCAAAAATCACTACTTCAGTGCCTTTTCTTGAGAACTCTTTTATCAGTGCTGGTATCTTTTGTCAACTCCCACTGCATTTTCAATCTCCCTTTTCCTCAGTATGATCCCTGAAGAGGTATGTTTTATTTTTCTTACCTCTCTTCTCCTTAGTGCTCATTTCAAACAGGTTCCCATGTTATAAACAGTACAGTTGCTGTAATCATATCAATGATCACAACGAATATAATCATATTTTTGGACAAACTAGAAATTTTGCTTTCTGAACATTAGCACATTGAAATTTGTTTCATGTCTGCCATTCCAATTCATAAATGTCACGATTTTTCACTCTGCAGAAACGAGTGATCCTGCAAGTAGCTACATTCACCCTCCACTAATCTTTGGACACAGTTTACAGTTTTCCTCTTCTAAAAAATGCCCATGTTGTGATTTTCCTCATATTTTCAAGGTATTTTATCCCCAGAATGAACATTCAGCATCTTTCCAACCCATAACTTATTTTTGTGCCATTATGTCAAGCCATTTAGAGCTCAGCTTTGCAGGACACTAAACATAATGCAGCATCAGAGCACTTAAACGTCGACTTACTGTTCAGCACATGTGCAGTCTACTCCAGCTGTAAGCTCCTGTTCACATATTTAGGTATAAAATTAGCTTCTCAGGTGGACCAGGGCTCATGGGCTCAGTTGCAGACCTGACCCTTATGTTTTCCTCTGGTGTCTAGAGGTGCTGCTCAGCGTAGAACCGCGTCCACGTGGCGTTGAGCTCTCCAGAGCCAGATCTGAAGCACAACATTTTTTGTAACACCAGTATGTTGGGACTCTGTGCCCCAAAGTGCTGACATTTAATTTCAGTAAAACCAAAGACAATACCAGTAGAAATACCCACACACCAATCAGCACTTTAAAAAGTAGCTGTCTGTAGATGTATCAAGCCACTTTACCAGTCTTCTGTTGAATAATTCCCCCATTCTATTCAACCACCAACCCAGATACTCCCCAAATTAAACCAGATTTCCTGCACTACTATTGCAATAATTTTTGCATACATCCTAGATTGCTTTTCAGTACAATGGTCTGTTCCTTGTAACACAGGAGGAAATACAGTCTGAAATATAACTTTCGAAATGAATAGAGTCCAAGTAATTATAAAACCTGATACTGGAATATATTATAGTTATGAAAAGCATACCAGAGAAATTGGAATAAATTGAAAACTGGAAGGAGAGAGGATATTAAAAGGACATAGAAAAGTACAGTGCAGGGATCAAATTTACTAATTTGAATATCTGAAAAAACTCAAAGGTGATACTGCTACATACACTAAATATTTAAGAGAATTTTATGAGGAAATAAAAATAATTGTGTATCTCCTACAGAGCTGTCTCATTTTCTGTTTACTAAAGCAGATGATTAGTGTCCCTTGAATATCAACTTTTTGATATGTGTATTCGACAAGGAGTGATTGAGTTTCGGTAAGTTATCCCTAAAACCAGGTTTTCTTGCACATTTATATTATCTAATTGCATTTGCTACCTAGACTATTTCTGCAAATTTCATAAGAACTTTGTAGTTTTACTCTGGGTCAAGATATTAATTTAAGCTTTCTAAAGTATATTCCCTTACTGAAAATGTAAAATAAAAAAGAGAATGACATAAATTCTAAACCCACTTATATCTTTTAAATAATCCACTATCTTGCAAAGACTAAGTACCACAAGCTAAATCTAAGCTTCAGAAACATGTGCCCAGTTTTATAGCACTTACGAAACACCAAAGCAACTGAAGATTGAATTACACATTTAAATACAGATAGCATTCAGGAAACTGATTGCTTAAGAGCAGGTTTGGGCTAAGATTATTTTTAATCCTTTATAAATTTCTAAAAGGAGTGGAAAGTGAAGCATGTGTTGCAGATTTAAATAATTAAGACACAGATAGACTAAAGGACTGGATTACTAACCATCGGTCATTGAAACACCCAAGTTCAAATAACCCCTACAGCTACACACAGTTGCCCCTGACCCTGAAGTTCCTGAAGTTTCCACCAGTAAGATGTCCCAAGCACCTAGTGGCTCTGTAATTTGGGGAGTTAGGACTCAGACTTAAGCATAAGGAAAATAAGGAATGAATTCAGTATTGCGAGCATCTGTGTTGGCTCCCTCCAGGATCAGGTCCCATGTGGCAGAAAGAGTGGCTATGGCCGTGAGCCTTTTTAAAGGTTTCTTAAAATTATATTGATAGCTTGGACAGAGAGCTCACAGCTGAGTTGGGAGTGATAACGGCCTGAAAGTTTCTTTTGTGGACTTTCTGGACATGGTCCTGATGCACGTGGCTTCATTAAGGCTCACAAGTTTGAAGCTGAACAGATGCCTAGAAATCCATGGGCCCAGGCCCTGCAACAATCTTTTGGAAAGGGCTGGGGATGTTCAATCAAATAGCAGTGGTGGCTCAGCCCGCCCACCCGGTGGCAGAGATTGCAGAGCAAGCTGAAGAAGCTTGTTAAGAAATGCTTCAAGCAAAACTAAACAGAGAAAATCATTGTAAGGAGAAAAGGGGAACACTTCAAACACAGCCTAAAATGATTATTCTGCAAATAAGTGCTGCCTTCAATCTCAGTAAAAATACCTGTTTGCATAAAGCCGGATGCTGAAAAGAGCCGTGCATACTTGAATGTGTAAAGCAAGGAGAGAGAAGCCTTTGGAGTCACAGGCTGGATAAGCATAGCACAGCCTGGGAGGAAACTGCTTCTCTGCTCCATTTCCCCTGTGCCATAGAATCATAGAACTGTTAGCATTGGAAGGGACCTTTAATCATCATCTCGTTCTAACCCCCCTGCCATGGCCAGCAGGACACCTCCCACTACACCAGGGTGCTCAAAGCCCCATCCTGGTCTTGAACACTTCCAGGGATGGGACCTCAATAACTTCTCTGGACAACCTGTTCTAGTGTCTCACCACCCTGACAGTAAAGAATTTCTTCCTAATCTGAATCTCCCCTCTTTCAGTTTAAAACCATTAACTGTCCTATCACTACACTCCCTGATAAAAGACTCCTTCCCCATCTCTCCTGTAGGCCCATGTTAAGTACTGGAAGGCTACTATAAGGTCTTCTCTTCTCCAGGCGGAACAACCTCAACTCTCTCAGCTTGTCTTCATAGGAGAGGTGCTCCAGCTCTCCGATAACCTTCATGGCCCTCCTCTGGACCCACTCCAATAGGTCCATGTCCCTCTTATGTTTGGGGGCCATCCTCATGAGAGCCTTCCTTTGCAGTTTCAGGTGACAGCTCAGCCTCATCATGACTAGCTTTGGAAAGAAGGGTGCTCAGTCTGCTGTGGGGGGCTTCCCCTTGCCTTCATCCCCAGGGTGCTGTCAGGGCTTGCAGCAGAACTTCTAGCCTCGTGGGGCAGCCACCATCACAGCAGGCACAAGACCCATCACTGACATCCTTCCCTGGCCACTGTTACCTTCCTCAGCACCCAATTTCAGCAACAGAAATGGGAATTCAGTTGTTCACAATAGAGAGCAGTTTTGGGAATATTTTACCAAGTTTCTTTGAAAATAAAACTTAGCTGAAAGAATGATGTAAATGGAGACCAGCCAGCCTGGGTGGCTTTTTCCTTCTTCCCTTACAGCTACTTTCATTCCCCAATTCAGGGTGCAGCAGGACTTGAAAACAGCCAGGAGTCCTCTGGAGGGAGCAAGACTTTGGGTTTTGCAGTCTTTGAACACTGTGTTGTGTTCAGCTCCTCCCTGCTGTCTCTCCTGGAAACAAGGGAGTGAAGGAGACAATGGTCCTTCTCCAGCATGCAGGCAATGCTACCTTGGGCTGCTGCAGAGCTGGAACCCCCCAGGCCTGGGCTCCATCACCCTGGATGGTCCCCTCCAAAGGCAGAGAGCTCAGGCTTGGGAGTCTTCTCACAGGGGCTGTTGAGCTTCACCCCCACCACCACAAAGCAGCTCACTCTTCTCCTGAGTATTACCCACTGAGGGAAGAGTTTTAGCACATACTTACCACTCTGCTATGAGACTGTGATGGCATTGATGTTGTATTTACTCTCTTTGGATGGTTTCCTTTGTGAAACTGCCAGCAATAGAAGTAGTTCATTACAAGTCACAGAATCCTGTCACCTGGCAGGGGCAAGGCTGTTCCCAGGGCCATCCCAAACAGACCTGGAGGGCCACACTGCCTATTGGGAACCCATGGATCTCCAGGGGCCATTTACACCAGACATCCTGGTCCCCTTCAGTGGCCAACTCTCAGACCCACTGGACTCTCCAGTGCTTATTCCAGACTAGGAATTCTCAGTTCCCTGACTGGGCTACTGAGGCTTCTCCTCCTGCCTTCCCTTGTGCCCCCATGTTCTTTCATGCTTGTGTGGAGGTAGGCTTTTATTCCCACAGTTTAAAAACTTGAGTTAGTATCTGCATTTTGTGCTGAAATA
Source organism: Tringa tobata (assembly GCA_033628505.1). Lineage (NCBI taxonomy): Eukaryota > Metazoa > Chordata > Aves > Charadriiformes > Scolopacidae > Tringa > Tringa tobata. Next base: position 14,020,419 of record JAHREE010000367.1, read on the forward strand.
AGAATTTTGACTATGGAAACTATAATATTTGTGGGTATTGAAATTTTATTAGTATTCATGTGATCTGTAAAAATATGTACCTTTTAGGAATGTCTTCATATTTCCATTCTGTAGTCGTAACTTGCTTAAGATGGCCTGAGATTTATCAGAAAGGATTAAGGAAAAGATCATGCTGTTTCTACAGCTGTTACCTTATGTCTCTGTTTTCTCCAATGCCTGGCCATGTATCCCCCAAATTAGAAAGAGCTTCTCTTTCAGAGCAATTGAAAATCTTGTGAGTGAGATATATAAAGACACTGGGCACCTAGTTTTATATTTGAGACATTTCCAGCTGATTCTTCTATTTCCATTTAGTAGGTCACTTATAAAGAAAAGAACATAAATTATTAATGGAAGACAATAGGTCTTTCTTTTTTTTTTAAATCATCCCCACTGGGCTCTGATCAGTGGAGTTACACCAGAGATGAACTGTACCCCAAGCAGGTTTTTTTACAGTCTACTTTGTACTAATCAAAATGCATAAGCAAAATGTTAATCAAATTAGTTCAGAAGTTGCATTCTAGTGTTCAGTGGTTGTTCTAGCTCATTACTGCAAGGTCAGAATCAACTTTCAGGCTCTTGTCTTTCTTGCCAGTCTGAAAGTATATGTAATTCTACAACATGGAGGGAAAAAAAATAGCGTTCACATATTCACAGTAGAGATTTTGTGTCACCAAATGTTATCTGTTCATGCTGGCATATGTCATTGTTCTTAAATAATCATACCTTCAAATTGTATCAGTAAAAGCATTATCATGATTATTGGGGAAATATTTTTTGGAGGTTAAAATCCACTCTGAAATACAAAACTACATACTATAGCTCTAAACTTACTCATCTCAATGGTATTTAACATAAGTCCAGTAAAGGCAGCAACAAAATTTCTGGCAAATTCAGCGAAAAATGGATCTGTCCCTTTGATTTTACAGACCTCATTTTCCTTTTCATCTAGATAGTTGAAATTTCTGAGTTTGTTTCCAATTATCTTTTATTAAGCTTATATAATAAATTGGGCTTTTAATTACTGAAATAGAAATATGAAAAGCAATTTGAAAGATAGAACGATTCTTTCTGCCAACAGAGGTGGAAGATAATTACTACCAGAGTAAAGTATTATTTGTAAAAGACACCAGGAGAGAAAGAGCTTTTCAGAGTCACAAGTGGCAATTACACACTAACCTCTCCAGGAATCTCCATGGCCACTGAACGCTATCAATGCTTGTGTGAAAAATCCCCTTGTTAAGGTATTTCAGCATCTCTTGTTAGCACAAAGATAGGTTCTAACCTATTTTTCAAAATAAAACACTAGAAAAACACAGGCAATCCTGCATATGCAACAGTTGACATCCACGGTTTTGTGAAAGTCTAATGACAAAAAATACCACCACTGCTGTTGCCAGGTGAACAGCGAAGGAAGCATGTCTGTAGACAAGTTTTAATTGACTGTCATGTGGCCTCTTCTATGGACTTTGTTGTGTGCAGAAGCAGATAACTGTACTTACAATCCCAAGTGTGGGCTTGGAGTCGTGTCTTACACTACTGCCTTTGGTGGAAGAAGATGATACTGGCAATGGGAAGTGGCAGTAAAAAACACCCTTCTGTAGAAACAAATTTTAGATGCTACTAGGTGGGAAGCCATGTGTGGTTCAGAAGTGCAGAGACATATTAGATTACAAGAGTTAGTGCAGGCTAAGTAACGAAAAACATGCAGAAGCACATTTTGCAGTTATGAATCATTTTTCTATCACAACTATCATTTTTATGAGCTACAATACTAATTGAGTTTCTTTGCAGTTACTTCAGTTCACCTCATTATTAGCAGAAAATATATTCAATTGCGAATCAGAGCCTGTGGTGATCTCATGAAGGTAGGTTCATAATGAAGGACTAAAAGCACCCATTTCTGCAGCTATCTTTCATGGAGTTGCAGGGGGAATTTACTGGGCTCTTGCTAGAGATCTTCAGCTGACAGGGAAATGTCTACATGCCACAGGAAAACTGGGAAGGGTGGGAAGAATTATGATGTATATGATGAACACGGTATGGTTCCCATACTGCCACGAGCTTCGAGCTTTTTAGACCCTTCTTAGGTATGAGCTGGTGGACCCCAGGCAGGAGCAGTGCCACAGCCCACCCAGCTGCCTTCTGTGGCTTAATGTCATGCTGGCTGCTCCCATCCTCTGCCTGCAGGGCTTATCAGCAGAGTTACCTGCAAACCTGACGTCACCCCACAAAGATCCTGAGCTTAGTCAGAATAACAGGTCAACATCAGGTTTTCTTTTCCACACAGCACAGGGGAATAGCTGTGCGTGAATTCTGAACAAAAATGTCTCCAAAACAAAACTGTCTCTGAATTACGTCTTTTTCCACATGAAAACCAGTCTGGCAAACGTGCTTTGTATCATGTCACAGAGCGAATTGGCAAATTGATTGTTTTGCAAATAAAAGTCACTCTCATCAAACTTCTGTAATAATGATCTGGACTCTTTTTGTCTTTTTCCTGTAAAATATGTTACATGCATTTGTATATATTTGTCTATTGTACTCGTAATTTAAAAAGGTTATTGCGAAGTGCTGTTAGTAATTGATTTCAGGGCTAGAAAGCAGGAGGGGACATGAAATGTTAACGCTGGAACATCCCCTGTTCTCTGGAAGGACTTTGCATGCAGAGAGCTGTAACATTTGGGGTTTCTGATCTCCAGCCTCAAGGTTACCTCCTTGCAGGTCTATACATTGTGGACACAGCCAGGGTATTCACAAGCTTGGTTTATGCAGGTGAGTAGAAAAAGGGGTTATAAGCTCCAGTAGCACAAAGTGGTGAAGGAAACAAAGAAGGTGACATAGAGCTGGAAAACATCGTTAGTGCCACCAGGTAGGCTGAACAACAGGGCTGCCAGGGAGAGGCTGGGCACTAACAATTTTGTAGGCAGCAGGGGAGCGAGACACTGGCAATGAGTTAGTTCAGGAACAAGATAGTCTCTATAGGTGAGGCAAACAGCCAGAATTGATGAATCGAATGCATTTAGAGTAGGTTGCACAGGAACGTGTACATTCAAAAGCCTCCTGGACATGTTCCTATGCAACCTGCTCTAGGTGGACCCGCTCTGGCAGGAGGGTTAGACTAGATGATCTCCAGAGGTCCCTTCCAATCCCATATCATTCTGTGATTTAGAAGAGGAGGAGAAAGTCCATGCACTTGCCTGTAAGCCTTTGAATGCTTACCTGTGGTTTTCTTCCTGCAGCGCCATATGCTCTGTGTTCTGTTGTAGGATATGTTCTTAGACCTCAGCCACAACACACCTTACCACTTTCAGTCTGTGAAGTTTCACCTAACAGCCATTTGCATGGAGCAGTAACTGCTTTGGGCTAAAACTGCATCTTCTAGATAAGTATTATGAGCTGAACCATTCTGCACTCTCTTTGATAGTTTGCTGTAAAACATAATCCTGCTGTTGAATATCTAAGCTCTGTTTCCTGTCTGAACTTCTCCAGTTTTGGTTCAAGGCAGTGGTTGTTTGCCATCTTCTTGTACTACTCGAGAGACCTTTTAGGTACCAAATGTATCTTTCCTGGGGGGGGCAGGTAGGGGAGGTACTTACAAACTGTGAGCAAGTCATCTCTCTGTCCTTTTTAATCAAGCTAACTATAGCAATCTCTTTAAACTTGATATTATTAGGCCTGTTTTCCAGCCTCTAATTATATTTGAAGTTCTTTTCGGCAGCCATTTCAATTTTTCAGTGCTTTTTGTTTGTTCAGCGTTTGCCCTAGGACTAGTCATATTTATTTGATGAATTTACAGAGAGAAAACCCCTTCTCAGCTTCTCTTCTGCTAGATTAAAGCAGCTGAGCTCCCATCTTCTAAAGCAGACTTCCCACTCCTCCATCCTACTGGCTTTTTTCCTGCACCCAGTCAACACGGAAATCCCCTTTCTTGAACAAGAGTGACTAGAAATACACACACACATTTTATTCATCATCTTTCCCCCATGACAATGATTTTTCTTACAGCTGCCTCAGAAGTCTCAGGCTTTTTTTTTTTCAGGAGCTGTTAAATACTAACATTTGTGCCTTTGGGCCACATAATTTTTTCCCAGGCTGAACTTTATAGTGTTCCCTCTGTCTTTGGCAGTAAATAAGTTCTGGAATATTCAAGGACTGTTGTCTTCAGTCATTCCCTTGTTGTCCATATCTGCTACCTGGTATCCAGTGATAACCAGCAATCCAAGCGTGTTGCCTGTGCCAGCAAGCCCTGTTGGCATTTCAGATGGATGTGCTCAAGAATGAACGGGACAGATCAGAGATCTATTGGGATTTCAGGAAACCCACTTCAGTTGTCATTTATAGCTAAATAGAAATACAAAACACATACCTACCTCCAAAAGAATACCTGATAGTCATATTTATTTTCTCTTAGAGATCATAAACTAATTCTTCCTGTTTAGCTCTAGTTATTCACTGAAAGAGGGATCATTTGCTCAAGGACTGGAAACCCTGAGTCACTTCAGAAGTCTTGGGACTTCGTGCTTCTCACAGATACAAAGAAACTTCTTTCTTAGGGATCAGCCATGGCACCTAATAGCCAAAAAGACTGAAAAATACACAGGAACTTTATTCCTTGCAGTAGCTTTTTTCCAGACCTCTGCATTTGAAGGTGGTCAACTTGTTATTCAGGGAATTAGTGCCATGGGATGTGGCTGTTGGATAGTCAAGGTCATTTTGAAATGTGTGTGTCACCAACAGTGGCACACTCAAGCATCTGTGGTGCAAAGTTGGGACCATTTAGTGTGACTTTCTGGAATGCACACAATTTGGGTTTTGGCCTCTCTGCATTTAACTGACTGGTAGCTACTTACCCAAACGATAAGACCATCAGCCATCAAAAAGATTGCTGAGTTCAACTGTATTTCATTGGGGTGAAATGGAAAGTCCTGCCAAAGAAAGGGGGAGGAGAAGGTGGGGGACAGCAAGAAGGTCTTGTTTTATCATTTCTGGTGACTGTCCTCTTCTAAACAAAGAGAATAAAATATAATTAATGTAATAAACTGATTTTTCAGGTGAACACCAAAGTATTAACAGTAAAAGGACTGTCAGAGAAAAAAATCTTATTAAAGAAATAGGAAGATGGCATCTTGTATGAGTCAAAGTCTCAGACCCTTGTTGCAAATTAACGCCTAAACAGTCATGCTCAGCAAGTAAAAGGGCACACTCCTGAAGCTGTATTTCAAATATCCCATAGTATGACTTTGAAAGAACCCCTGCTGTGTAACATCTAAACTCAGTGCAACAGCAGCCACTGAGATCAATACAGGCACTCAGAACCCTGCAATACTGATAGGCCATTACAACAATTCTAAAATCAATGGACTATTTAATAAGGTGTTAATGTAACTACATTGAGACCGAGATAGTGAGGCTGTCCTGCATAACATGCTTGTGATAGATTTTTGCAGAAGTATTTTCAATTTCTGTGTATTTTTGAGAAAAGTAAGGATACTCCTGATAACTGATAGTGGTCTGTGCATGGCATCCTAAATAACAAACATCCCCCGTGCCCAGCCTTCCTCCACTAAGCACCTGACATGGCAATAAACCCAGAACCTGGTGTTGTACTAATGCTCTCCTGCTAGAACCAGCCCAACTTCTGGGCAAGTCCTATCTGGCAGTGGTTCAGCAAGGCAGCTCTGCCTACCCCCAGCATCCAAAGCTGTTGTGCTAGTGCACGGACATGAGCTGTACCATGGCTAAAGAACGCAACCTTCAGAGCAACCTCCTCAGCTTCAGCCAATTATTTAAACTCCCGTAGAGTTAGCTATACAGGATATTCCTCAAAGGTCACTTCTAACTTAATGTAGGCCAGTAAACTACCCCCTCTTAACATCCAGTACACAAAGCAGAGGTCATGGCAGCCATATTGATGGAAAATTCTTTCTCCGCACAGAAATGTGTGACCAGAAACTGCTACTTTTTGATCCCAAAGTGAAAAAGGGCATGAGGGAACTGGAATGACATTGCTGTAATCGTTCACTTCGGTCATCCAGTCTCAGGCAGTGACTAGATGCCAGTTCTCCACAACAAAGGCAGTATAAGAAGTTCCCATCCTGTCCATCCTCCCTCACTGCAATTTCTTGCACCTGACAGTTGTGGAAGTATCTGTTGGGAAAATAGTCAACTGTACCAGTGAAATGGTCTGTATGTTTAAAAACACCACCACACACACACCCCCAATAGCTCGCACTCAAAAATAATTAACACTGATTCTGTTGCATAAGTGGTTTAGATCATGGCCAACAAGTAATTGCATCAGTGAGACTGAGGGTGCCATAAACTGCAGGTCGACCATGGAAAGTCTTGGACCCCAAGACAAAATCTGCATGGAAATATACCCTGAAAATACATGTGATGATCATCCCCTCAGCCGACAGAGCCCTTGCTTCTGGAAGGCACAGCAATGTGTCCTCTCTTCGACCCTAGTCAGCTGGGTAAGGAAGCTGCTGGAGGATGCCACTACTGTAAAAATTAAGATGCCAGCAATATACTAATGGACTGGGGAAACCTTTAGTTCACATGCAGGAAAAGCAGAGTCTTTATTAAGTTGTCTAACTTACGGAAACTGTTGCTCCAAAGTTTTTCCATGATGTGGTATTTTTACACAGGAATTAGAGACTGCAGAGAAAAAAAAAGAGAGAAAAAAGATAATTTTTTTAAAAAGCAAAATTAGAAAGTCACTCAAAAAGGTAGATGCAGCTTGCAATGGTTACTTCACACCTTTTATCTCAAGAAGTGACAGTAATGCAGCCAAGTAAAAGGATAAAGCACTTGGGTTCTGTGTCCTCTTTCCAATCAATATCTGAAGCTGTGGAATTGCACACTGCTCGCCAAGAGGGAGATGATTTCCTTCTTTTTCACTCATCCATCTTGCTTTCCTCCTTTCCTTTCTCCCTGACCCTAGCCACTTTTATCTGTTCTCTGCATTCTGACAGCTTTCATTTGAGATGTTTTAAATTCACTAATCCAGTAATTTTTAATTTTTTTTTTTGGGGGGTGGTGGTGGTGTTAGTTTTCTTCTGGATACATTTAATTGGATCACAGGCTGGTCTGGTGAATTCTAGATCCAGCACAAAGTAAGCAGTGCATAGCTAAGGACCACAGAGGTGGTGGTGGATATTATCACATTCAAACCACTTTGTCTCATGATGCTGCATGAAGCCATACACCAGTTACTTAAATTCAGGTTCTTTTCAGGGGGTGCTCTCAAGCTGTTTTCAGTGGGATATGATGCTGTAGTTAGTAGTCATTCAAGGTAATATTGAATTCTGGTCTAATTCTTTGGGTCTGAATTTCAAGAATCTGGAATTATCTGCTGCCTGGCAATAATTACAGACACTTCTGAAAAACAAGGAGTTTTTTGCCTGGTTGCTAGTATTAAATATTAGCATATTCTTAAAGCTTGGCATAAAGTATTTCTTTAAGACTGTTTTTAATAAAACATATCCATCTGCAATTATAAATCAAATAGCTTTATAATTAAAAGACATACTTGGCCTTTTTTATCCTGTGAAGGTTTGCATGAAATTGGAGCCTTGCTGTGCGGTTTTTTTACGTAATTGAACCTTTTCACAAATGACTTCTTCATACCTCTTAATTAAAACGTATAACAGCTTTTCATTTAAAGAGCACAAATTCATCAAAACAAATAACAGCCCAAATTGTCACTGAATTGTTGCATCTGTGTTTTCTTGTCACCTAGTTAGAGATCTGAGAAGTAATGCAGAGGTGTAGATGATGTTTCATTCTTCTTCACTGGTGTCACTTCAGACTCTCACCTCTCCTCCACCAGGACGGCAGAAACACCAATTCCTTTGGAGCATTGGTGTCATTTGCAGCTCATTGATAACATTTTTCTATTAAACTATTGGTTTACCTGCTCTTCACTGTTAAAAGTGTTCATGTCTACATTAATACACCTGTTCTCTTCTCCCGAGTCCTAAGAATCAACTCCAATGGAAGAATACGTTTCCAATACATTGTCCAATTCCTTGGACAATACGTTAATTTTAAGTTATCTTTATCTCTTGTATTATAGTCCTACTTAATTTCAGAGCAAATTCATTTTTATCCTGTCACATTCTCCAATCTTCTCTTATTATGTCTGCATCGTACTGTGGTACAGTAAGTCTATGACAAAACATGAATTTATTTTCTGTGGCTGCAGGGAAAATCATGTGTTTTGTAGGCTGCAGTAATTGGGTGATCCTATTGGGACACCCTTATTGTCACTGCAGGATTTGAAGTGGCAGGTGTTTAGGTGTGATGCAGATTCATCCTCTCAAGCCTTCACTGCCTAATAGCATGAAGGAAAATCCAAAGCTTCCAAAAGCCTGTGAAGCTCTGATAATCCAGCTAAGATTTACTGCAACTGTTCAAGAAAGAGATATGAGCAAGTCCTGAGATTAGATAAAAAAGAAACATTTTTTTTTTTTTTTTAAAGATAAGCAAGTCCACTCCGAAGGAAGGAAGTCTGTAATTCACCTTAAGTAATATCCAAGGTGAAACTAATTCCTTTCAGATGCAGGGTCAAGTTTTATGTGGAGCCATCTTGACCTGTAATCAGTTTGGCTATGAATAAACATATATGCTCTGAGGGACCGTGGAGTGATGATAAAATATGATCACAAACACATCTAGTCCAGCTCTCTTGGAGGTCTGTGAAAAGGCTGCCATTGATTTCAATGGAATTTGGATGTAATTCTGTCATTCAGCACAGGTGCTTTTATTCAGAGCATTTCAGTTCTCTCAGTGTCAGAACAAATGCAGCCCGCATTATCATCAGAAGAAACCAGAAAAGCACAGTATTTCTGAAAATTAAGCTGGCAAATCTGTTAGAAAGAATGTGTGTTACCTCCAAATGAGCTCTTCTCTACTGGTGAACACCGGTTCGAGTACTAGCTTAAATGGGAAAAGTGTTTTCAGCACAGCTGGAAAAAGCAGGCAGAGATTTTGTGAAGCTGGAGGTTGCTACTTTTGCCCATCCATGAGTGGCACTTTGTTTAACATACAAATTCTGGGGCACTCAGTGATGACAGGCATCACTAACCAGTGGATTCGCTTTCCTAAAGTGAAGAGAATAAAAATACATAATTCCAGTTTGCAATTGTCAGTGCATTAACAAAAAGAGTTCACTATTTCAGTGATTTCTATAGCTAACAACATAATGTCGCGAATAGCTGTTTCTCAGACACGTCAGCTATAAAACCAAATTCATTTCACAGTGCTGAGATCCATGTGCTAAGTCTTCCTGGTGCACGACAAACAGAGTCATAAAAAATTTAAAATCATACTTCTAATTGCTAGAGCAATGGAAAAGAAGAAAACACAAAAGAAAATATCATTTTCCATGACTTGCAGTATTTCAACTTCTTATCAGACGAGAAGATACAGGAAAGTTGTAGGGCCTTTGAGGCGAGGCTAGAAGCATCTGTTTAAAACAGATCAAATGAGACAGTCATACTGATCCACTCTCAGCACAATATCGTCGGACAGTAGATCGATGGTTGAGCATAACTTTGGCAGTCTATACAGCCTGTTGATAATTTTCTGCTACAAAAAAATTGTATCAGAAAACACACAGAAAATGAAAGCAAAATTCATTGTGGAAACAAGTCAGTACCAGTGACATTTTCCACTGAGCAGAAGCAAGGACTCCACAGATCCTTGTCGATCAGACTGAATTTCCACTGGAATATTTGTGTGAGCCTATCCTCGGTGTCCAGCAGGACAGACTCCTTGGGGCTGTACCCCAGCCACCGTTTGAAGCACATGACCTGGGGAGGCAGAAGTCATGGGGACCCACCGGCCAAAACCCCCACACCTGGGCCACCCAGGACAGTCTGTCAGCTCAATGCAATGCCAGCTCCTAGTGGCACCAACACCCCTAGTTCCTTCATCCTACTTACTTTCCCATTGCCTGCCAGACTTTTCTCCGGACTAGTGTTGGCCACTGAAGGACCCTTCTTTCTCTTGGACCTCTGCACTTCGCTGCTGGGAATAAGCAAGGGGTGTTTGACCAGCTGAGGAGGAGCCTGCTTTCCTGTCCTTAGGATCACCACCCAAAAATGGGGGAGCCCTGCAGTTTTGCCTGTTGCTCTGAAACTACTCTTTGTAAAGGGTAGGAAAATCCAAAAGCAAATCCGCACACCAAATCCAAGAAGAGCAAGTTTGCTGTCTGTGGGAACAGTTGGGCAGAACTGAAGGGAAACGAAGCATGCATCACACGTGGCTGCTCCATCGGCATGGTCCAGCTGAGAAGCTGCCAGCCACTCCCAGCCCTTCTGTTGAGGACACTTTTATCCAGCCTCATGTCCTACATTTGTACTCTTGGAAGAGGATGGGGATTTAGGGAGTCCTGGTTTCTTTTACAATCCAGTTTCACCTTTGGGTGTAACTCAGATTCACAACTCTCTCTGATTTATTACCTCAAGCAGAAATAACTCTACCTCCCTCACAGAATCATTGCCCGTTACAACTACTTTGCAAAGGTGAAGGCTCGTGTGGCTCTCAGCTGGCTGTTGCTGACCAGAAGCAACCATGCCTGGGTAAGTCTTAATAAAGTGTTAATTTATCGTAATGAATTTTCCAGTGGCACTATGCAAAGGCAGGAATAAACTTTTTCAAATGTAAACTTCAAGTTCTACATATACATCCAACTTGTTAACCATATTAAATAGGATGTCACAACCAGACTGACACATGCAGTTTATTACTAACGGTCAGGTTAGATAGATAGGATAGTAACCACCCCTGAGATGACAATGAATTTGGGGATCCTCATATCATTCTCTTTCCTACCAGCTTGGCTTTCCTACCAACCTTTAAAGAAAGGTTGACTTTGAAGACAATTAAGTGGAGCTTTTGTAGGCAACTTGGAACACTTTATTTGAAAGTCACATACTTTCACATTGCTGGAATGAAGCATTGGAATATTTCAATGACACATTTTTAACCTTTTCACTTGTGTTTTTTCTCACAGTTCTAAATATAGCTTTTCAAAATATCAAAAAATGATAGCAGGATGGTAGTTAAATTTCTTGGAATCTGAAAGCAGACAGGTCGGGTTTTCTAGTAAGCATCTTTTAAACGACGTATGGGTGTAAGTGATGCAGCTAACTCAAGGCATGGAAGACAACAAATCTGTAGCCAAGCTGTCTGAAGTAGTTGAGAGAAGAAAAAGTTTCAGTCATCCACACCAGGAAATTACAGTGTTTGGTTTTCAGGCAGTACAGAGGGACCTGCGTTGTTTATTAGTGAAAAATGATATTTGCGGTCTGTTTAGCTGAAAAAAAAAATGTATTTTAATTCATGAAAATTAGAAGAAATGAAGGGTTACTTTTTTCAAATATCACTCTCTATTGCCTGAAAGTTTTTCTTCAGAGTATAAGACACAGAAGTAAATGCAGTCTGTCTCCAGAGCCTGAAAGCTAAAGTGGCAGTGCTGACATACGAAATAGTGAATAATACAATGAAAGTAGTCTGCTCTTCTTCTAATATGAGCTTGGAGATGTCAGTGCTGGTACTCTTCAGAGTAATAACATTGTGCATTATTAAAGACAAGATCTCAACAGCTGCTTAATGTTAATATAAGACCCCTGAACATATTCTGAGAGGCTCCATGTCAGTCCAATACAGGCACTGCAATTTTAGCTTACAGTATACTTACTGCCTTCTCTTATGCTTTGAGAGTTTATTTCCTATTTTGTCAGGCAATCATTAATCTCTTCTATTTAAAAAATAAATAAATAGAATGCTCAGAAATAACTCTGAAAAGCTGCTCACAGTTCTCTATATCCTTATTTGAATAAAAACACAGTTGTTTTAGAGTCAGCTGAATATCTGTCCCTTTCATAGAGTCTGGGCATTCATGGCCCTAGTCTTCACTTTTCCTTGAGTAGAATTCTGCTGTTCCTCTATTCCAAGACTGAGCACAATGGGCAGCAGCTGTGAGTACAGTCGCAGAGAGCCTGATGCAGGATCTGAGTTTAAATTCTAGCTGTTCACATGCTGTGTGGTAGCATATGTTATAAGAAACTATAAATTGTGTACAGATGTGTGCTGGAATTCCAGTGTAGCCAAGATAACAACATTGAATAACATCTTGTGTGCTTTGTAATTATACATAATGAATGTGCTGTCATATAAGAGAGTCCATGTTTGTGGTAGGATTTATCCACTGACTTTGGAAGCAAGGAGTAAGAATTACGGTGTGAATCTTTAAACAAGGTTTTTAATACAAGATATGCAAAAAGAGGGGTGTGATTGCTGGGGAATGCTTTATGTAAGAGGCTCTGCTAAAATGGACACACAAGCCAGGACTTGAAAAAGATACGTTTAGAGCACGTTTTGAAAGCCTAAGAACAAAAACATTTACATATGAGTAAAAAGAGAAAGTATGCAAACATTGTCCTAGTTGGAAAAGCAGAGTGCCAACCAACAGCAAATAGAGGGAAGCACAGAAAACGTGATGGGGGAAGCAGGCAGAGAAAGACCACTCTGAGAGAGAAAGACCAGGAAAAGCAGGGTGAGGGGAGATTAGCGTCCTTAGAGTACCTTGTAAATAATCTCTGCTGTCCTCTTGTGCAAAACTGATGCTTTTCATTAAGAGAAGATTCATATATTGCTCTCCACAAATTAGAGCTCGAAGAATAAAAGCTGGGAATAGTGACCATTTTTGTTGTCTGCTGCATGGAGAGGGCAGAGCCTCATTGCCCACGTGCTAGCTGTGCCCTTTCCATGGTCCAACAGAACAGCAACACAGCTTTTCTTCTCTTCTGACCGGTGGCAAACACCAAGCAGATAAAGACAGCCTGCCTAGAAGAAATAACACTTTGTTTAAGCTGTGTGAACAAAGCAGTAAAGGAAAAGGCCTGAACACACTCTCAAAATGTGAGCACAGGTTAGCTAGCAGCTGGCAGAAGATCAGACGTCTGTGGTCTCTCCCACTCAGACCCTTCAGGAGAGGTATCTCAGCATGTGTTTAAAATCTAGATCAAGGTTTCTCTGGTCCCACTATCCTGCCCATTTCCAGCTTTTTACGCCCTCCTCCTCTGTGAGCAGCACAGGCACTCATTTGATTCCATAGTGAAATGGTTCAGGGAGCTGGAAAAACTGAAAACTTACCATGAAATAATATAATTAGCTTTCAGCCAGGTCAGTTCCCAGAACAGGATCTGCATGAAGTCAGAGAGATGCCAGGGCTAATGCAAGAGAGGGGATGGAGGTGTGCAGCCTTGTCCACCGGGAAAGCGCAGGTTACAGGTACCTAGTCCTAGGTTGCCTTAAGCTGCCGTGGAAACACACCCTGATGCCTCTCAGCAGGTATCACAAGCTGCTTTGCAACCCCATACATACATGTTTCCCCCTTTTGGTATTAGAGTGAGAGACCTTTTTTTATAAACTAAGACGTTTTGTATTTCCTCTTCCCCAGGTTGCCATCCTGATCAAAACAGGACTTGTAGGCTTAATGAGAGTACTCTCCAATAGACAGTAGCAGCAAGTCATTAGTGAACAGCGTCAGCTCTGAAAGAGGTACAGCTTTCAAGATTCATCCTGTATTTTAAGGTGATTTGCTACATCAAAGCTGAGAAAGTATACTAATAAGAGAAAGGGGGGAAAAATCCATTACAGTTTGATTATATCTTGCATTTTTGTTATTCAGCTTACCTTTTGGTATAGATCTTCTGCTTGTATTACACATTCCAGTGCACTTCTCCCTACACATAGTATTTGCATCATTTGGTAGAGAACATGCAAACCTAAATGATGATCAGACTTTCTGGACTGTGCTGGAAAGAGTCTGTTAACAGAAAACAGCAGTTAAATCACATCATATTAAATCAGCAACATTCTGAACCCTGAAGCATGGCATCTTATTATTTATTGACTGTTTACTCTTGACTCCTTGGACTCCTCGTATCTCATGAGGCTGATTAGCTACATATCTGATCGTTATGTTTTCTCCTCTCTTAACATTCCTGGCTTAATCTGTGCAGGTCATTTTGCTTGACCCACTTTGTCCAAACTTGTGATACTGCTCGGTACCCTCAGAGTCTCCCTTATAACATTGATATAGCTTAACACTGGCTCATCTCCAGCCTTTCTCTGCCACAAACAAAAAGCTGAATACTCCCATCCCTTATCTGGGAGGGACAGCTGCAGCTGTACTTCCTAGCTCAATTTTAACTGTATATTTCTGAAAGATTAAGTGCTATATACAAATTCAAAGTGAATCTTTTGAAAAAAAAAAATATCTATGGAAAACATGTAAAAGCACAGAAGAACTAACAATAGGAAGGGCTGTGGCTCAAAAATCCCAGGTAACATTAGCTTGTCTGCTTACAGACTGTACCTGTCGATGAGCAACATGGTTTTCTGCTATTTTATTGTCTCATTTCCTTTTTTTGCATCAGATCCTACACTATTTCTTTGAGACTTCTCATAAGGCAGACTATATTTGACCCCGTTATGTAGCAATGTTTCCTGATTTTCTGGAAGAGCTGGTCTGAATTACTTGACATTATGCCATATAATGATGGTAAGACGTATCAAACTCTGCTGCCACTTAAGCAGTTTCTAGACCAGGATAAACTGCAGTAGAGAAAGAGGGCTCAGTGACAAGTTACGACTGGTGGAATTTTTGCAAAGGACAGTATTTCATCTGAGTGTCTTAAACTTTACCTTAAGGCAATGTCCTTGTGTTGGGCAGGTGAGGAGTTCAGCAGCAGCATGCAGGAATTCACAAACAGCCTGTCATCCCCTTTCAGACCAGAGTCATTGTGGTAAACCTGTTATCAAGCACACAGTATACAGGGTGACTTGGCAGGAAAGTAAAATATGAATGTAGTGTATCATACATATAGAATAATCCCGGCCTCAACAACAACAAGAAACCAGCTATTATTACTGGTTCTGGCCATTTTAACATTTTTGATTTTGTTTTTGAAAAACAACATAAGAGGAGTTGCTCCATCCCAAAGGATATGTTTTGCTACACCAAAGCACAACTAACTACATTGTTAGGACTTGAGCTGTAAGACTTACCACGCTCCACTGCTTTCCCGACCGGCATTCCTATTTAACAGATAAGGAATTAGTTTGGTGATTAGATTATTTCCATCAAATGCGCTCCTCTTTCAGCTATTCTGGTTGTCCTTTTGTTGTTTCATTGACCTCTATTTTCCAAGCCATTGCATTTCCAAACAGTAGTCTTCAGAAGCATTATCCCATTAAGGAAACAATTAGTTTGCAGATTTTAACATTTTTGGTGCCCGTGCTGGTATCTGGTTGCATTTCTTCATCTGTCAGTTTGTTTCAGGAGGTTTTACGTGCCCTTGCTGCCATTTTAATTGATTGTTCTGGTGTATTAGGAGAAGTACTGCCACAGTTGGTAGGTCAATGGTCAAGTAGCAGACCACATTGTGCTGAAATGTGATGATTCAGCTCCAGAGCTCCCTGGATTTCAGAGGCCGAGAGGGAACTGCTTGGAAAGCTTTGCTGTGGGAGGTGGTTGTCCTGCTGCAGAAAAAGTGAGTTCAAACTCAAAAAGGTGACATAAGCACCATGGTTGAACTTTTAGGGGTTGGTCATGTCTCTGTAAGGACTTTGGCATTGTCTTCCCACCGCAGCAGGGAGACAATGTTGCCTTGTGTAAAAAATGAGGCAGAACTGTGACTTTGCTTTTCTCCTTCACCATTGGCAAATATCTGTCTTTGAAACCAAGAAACCACAGAAACTTTAATTGGGATTCATCCCTACACTATGCGTGTGCTCTTTTTGCCTCCTTCCATTTCAATATTGAAGCAAGTTGCAGAGAGGAAATCTGGCCCTGTGGTATTACTCAAGGTGAACAGCTGAAGGATTCAGATAGTCCCTCTCTGAATGAGCTTGCAGAGGCTAAGTAGCTAGATTAGGGGAGCACAGGTGGGAAAGCGATAAATCCCACGATCAGAGGCATTTACAACAAGCTATGAGACTCTGCTTTGTGCTGTTTGTTGCTTTAGGCTGGGATTTTTAAATCCCAGTCTTTGTTGTTTTCCCAGCTTTGTTTGCTCAAGGCAAAGTGATTGTCGAATACCTCACACAGAGGCCTCTAATTCTGACTGGGACATCCAGTAATATACAACTTAAATGAGACACAGTACTAGTAGACAGAATTATGTCATTCTGGTCTTACTGCTGCTGTTATTTCACTAATTTTACCATATGGTGGATGTTTTCAGTATGTTATTTTCCCATCCAGAGTTTCAGCCCATATGCCAAAGTGTAGCATGATGTACGCTGAAGGCCACATTTTGCCAGCTTTGCTCCCCTGCAGTTGTGTCGTGTGAGACCTGACCAGTCCCCAAACAGCAAGAGAAATGATGCTGGGTTTTGCTGGTTCTGAAAACAGCGTCACGGCAGGTTAAGCAAATTTCTTCTGACTTACACTGATACTGAAGGAAAGCGAGTAATTTCTGAAGATTGCCTTGTAATGTAACAGGTAATGGCGGGTTTTGGACTGCGATTCTTTTTACCATCCTTATGTTAAAGCTAGAGACTCGATTGCTAAGGTCTTCTTTTTTACCGTCAGAAATAAAGGGTTACTGCTCAGGAGCTGATTGCTGCCAGTGCGGCTGCTGGCTCTTTGCAATCGTAGGATGGATGCGCCCCCCCGTGTACCAGCTCCGAAGTGTTTTTACAGCCAGAGCTTTTGGAGACCAGAGACACCTCTCCAGAGATTCGGAGATCATTTTCTTTTAACAAAATTTTACCAAATAACAACTCCACCAAAACTCTCTTGCAATCATCCAGAATTTATATTTATATTTGTTTTTACTTAAATGCAGAAGCTTAGACTTGCAAAACAGATCAAAACAAAAATAGTGAGGCTGGCTCGCCCCACCCGGCTTTTCTGCTTATGCAGGGAACCCAAGTCAGAAGAAACAAATGAGTACTTTTCCCAAGAGTTTTTGCTACTCTCAAGGATGGTCTGACAAGATTTTGTACTCCCACCTTTCATAAAAGCAGTAAAATCCCTGTCAAATAGAGCAGTATAAAGAAAGGAATGTTTCAAGGTAACAGTCACTTTGCATAAACCTCTTTAAAGGAGTGTAGCACCAGATGTACATTTTAAGTTCAGGAAACCAGTAAGAGTGTCTTTGTTTACAAGGGAAAGCTCCTGGAGATAATTCTAATTCAAATGGCAGAAGAGTTATGCCAGCTATTTCTTTACATTTCCCCTCAGAAATGGGAAGGGGAGGTATTTCTATTGCCCATTTTCATGTAGCCGACCAGTCCATCTCAGCTCTTAGCACGTCTCGTCCCCAGGGTGACTCAGGGCAGGACTTGGGTTAGAGGCTGTCAACCGTCTCCGTATCTTTGTCTCTCCACGGTCCCTGCATGCGACCTAAAAAGATCAGCTGAGAAATGTAGGCAGCAAGCTGGCTGCTTAAAATTGGGTACCGTGAACAATACCTTTCTGGGTGACAACATAGCTGCCTCAAAATATGCTTTGCCTTCCCTCTTTCTTTGTACTGCTATCCAAGGCAGTAGAAATGATGCTAGCATCTTTATTTGGGTTAGAGATGTATTGGACTGCTTTCCTTTCAATGGATTACCCAGTCAGATTAATTTATGTCTTTTCTTCTTTTCCTTTTTTCTTCTTCTTCTTCAAAAAAAAATAGCATTTTTGTCTTTGGGTGGTTTTCAGGCTATTTCTCTTCATCTCCTATTGTAGGTTGGGAAATTCCAGATGTATTTTATTTCCATTGATCTATTTTGCCTAGTCACCATAAATTTCAATCTTCTTCCTCTGCTGCATTTATTCCATCAGTTGTCTTAACTGGCAGTTTCTTTAATAGCCCTTGTTCACATATGAGATTTTCATAGCTTTGAGCTACTTCATTTCTCTAGAGAGGAAAATAATTTGCACTTTAAACATAAGCAACACTTAGTTTCCATTCAGACACTGGCAGCTTTAACGCTGTGGGCTGCCTCAGATCTATCAGTTGTTTTGGTTTTTTTTTACCCCAATTTGTTTCTCTCCTTTAATAAAAAAGAATCTCGGGACTGGAACCTGATTTCAGATCCTGAAATTACACTTCTTTTCACTCAGGCCAACTAAGAAAGAAAGCTACCAATTACTTCTGAAGTTAAAATCACTTGCTTTTCAGTAAGCCAGAAGCTGATGCTGTATCACTTCCTCATTCTGCAGCTCCTGTCAGTGTGCCTTAAAAGCCAGAAGGAAAAAAAAAGCTTATAAAGAAGACTCTATAAAAGTAGAGATTGAAGTCTGTGCTATTACTAAATGCTCAAATATATTTACTGTATACAATATAAAGTTACCACATAATATGACAGACTAGGAAAATGCTTTTTACAGTTCTAACACTTAAGGTCCCATATTGGATTTGGCAAAAAATCCAAAAAATATACACAAATGTTTCCCAGAGATTTTTTTTTTTATCTGAGTTTAAAACATAGCTGGTAGTATTTGTTTGTCACCTAGAGATTGTCCAAGATAGAATGGTAAGACACCAATCGCGGAGCCTATCCCCTCTAATCATCCTTTTATTCCAAACGTTTCTGGTATCTCCAAAGTTAGATGAAAACTGGGGTTGCCCTGCCTGTCAGAAAGGAGTCTAACGAGATCTGCATAAAGAGCTCAGAGCATTCTAACAAACTGATAGCAATAATTCAGAATTAAAAGATGCATCTTTGCAATACTCCTGCTCAATACAACTTGATGTAGTTTTCCCCAAATCTACTTCATAATTTACAATTGAGACAATATCACTGCTCTCTCACAGAAAGTTTCTACATCAATACTTCACAAGAAAGTTCTATAAAATACTATCAATATATGCAAGTAGCAAGACAAAAGATTAATATTATTAATTTAGTTGAGGAACAACAATTTAAAGTGGGCTAGTTGGGCTCTTTGGTACAGAGATGGATCTAGCCAACTACAGAGAACACAACATAGAGACTTGGCATTTCTTACGCCTTATGTTCCAAAGTTTGCCTTTTCTCCTGACATGGAAAACCAACACAACCCCATTCATAAAGATGAATGCAAGATTTAAAATACTTTTGAGAACTAGTCTGACCTCTGATACACAAACACCTCCTGTCACATGCAACTACTTTTCAGATTGTTGTTGGACTCATGGTAAACTTAACCAATGGCCAGCGATTATCCAATTGCTAATACTGTTGCTCGATACCAGTATTCTTCAACAAAGTTTAGTTTCACACCAGTTAAGTTACCCGTTTTATCCCATGGTTTGATAATGTTACAGGACACATTCAGACCATGTTGTTGCTGACCTGTTTCTCTCTTCCACAGAAATACGCAGGTATGTGAAGTGAACACAGTTTCACACAAATTTGTGGGTTTGGAACCTGGTCAGCTGAGCAGGACCTCCTTTGGACATTTCTCAAACCCTGTCCCAAATCACCATCCCAGCCAACACTTCCCTGTAGTGTTCAGCAGTTTTGCCCAGGACACCAACAAATGCACTGTCCATTCTGTGAGGCAGGATCTTTATCCTCCTCACTGTCTGGAAAACAGATTATATAGATGAGATACTACTTAAATAGGAAGACTAAACCCTATTATTACTTTTTGGTTAGACAGAATGGGAAATAGCGTCCTATACGTTTTACTTAGCAGCCTATAATATTTATTTACATAACAAGGGTAGGAAGAGGATCCTGGTGCAAAGATACCATTTTAAAATGAAGTAATTTGTCAACATTTCTTTTCCCACTTGTTTCAATTTGCATGCAAGGATAGGAAGTTTTATCTCTGGCTGTGCTACAGGGCTATAGTTTATTCACAGCAGGAAAGATAGCAAATATAAGCAGCAAGCTAATGGGCTGAACCACTATCTAGCCAGAGCTAAAGCACAGCTAAGTAAGGTTGATGTTACAGTACAGTAGCTGCAACAAACAAGTCAATGTGTCCTTCAGATTATAGCTTATTTGAGCCCATGTGTAACATAAAATTTGAACTTCAAGTGTGCATTTTAAAAATGCATCTGAGAGAATTTATGTTTCTTTCTTACGTACATACCGTAATGTTGCTTCCAATTAAAATCGCCAGCAGCCACTTCAAAATATGGAAACGACAGTGCTGATACCTCCCCGAGGCTTCTCCCCCAGGCTCCTTTAGGACCAGTGGAGAGACAGAGAAACTTTTTGGGTGCCACCCACTTGGTGTGGTTCGGAGATCTACTCAGAGGAAGGGGCTATGGCACCTGGAAGAACCCGTTTCTCTCCATCGACTGCAAAAGGAGTGTGTGCCAAGCTCAGGCATAGATCTCTACATTTCTCACATACTACAAAACTGGGCAGATAATAACTTGCATAAATATGACAAAGTGACAACTTAACCAACACTGACTCTTCTACTGTCCACAGACATCCCCATCAGGCCAATTTTTTTTCTACTCATCAGTTTTCTTTTGGAGTGTTTGTTTTACTTGGCTATCCTTTGCTGGCTACAATTGCTTTTAACTTGCATTGATCTGCCAGCATACTTCCATAATGAATTCAAGTTTTCACATACAAACAGCTGTCTTTGGATGGGAAAGGATGGACTTTTTTCTCATTATTATTCTTTTGTGAATAACAGAGATAGTGTTAGCCAGCATGATTTCAATTATCACAGAATCACAGAATCTCCATGGTTGGAAGGGACCTCTGAGATCATAGCGTCCAACCACATAAGAAATAAAAAAAAAAGAAAGCAAAACACAAAACACACACCACAAAAAAGCACCCACCAACCAAACCCCATACCAAAAACAACAACACACACAACACCCCACCATCACATCCACCCACAAACCAATAATCTCGGGCACTAGAGCATGCCCTGAAGAGCCATGTCTGCACGTTTCTTAAATACCTCCAGGGACGGTGACTCCACCACCTCCCTGGGCAGGCTGTTCCAGTGCCTGAACACTCTCTCAGTAAAGTAATTCTTCCTTATATCTAATCTAAACCTCCCCTGCTGCAACTTTAGACCATTTCCTCTGGTCCTGTCATTATTCCCTTGGGAGAAGA
>JAHREE010000367.1:14041836-14186342 GCA_033628505.1 Tringa tobata
CTGGCCCCAAAACTGAGCCCTGAGGGACACCACTGGTGACCGGCCGCCAGCCGGATTTCGCTCCATTAATTACAACTCGCTGGGCACAGCCATCCAGCCAGTTTTTTTATCCAGTGGAGGGTACACTTGTCTATGCCATGATTCTCCAGTTTCTCCAGGAGAACGCCGTGGGGGACGGTGTCGAAGGCCTTACCAAAGTCCAAGTAGACAAAAAGTAGACGAAAGTCCACAGCCTTCCGTTCATCAAGAAAGCGGGTCACATGGTCATAGAAAGAGATCGAGTTGGTTAAGCACAACTTTTACATCACAGGGAGTGACTTTGAACATTCAACAACAGGCTGGCTCTTACCATCGAAACATTCACATACATTTTCTTGAGTAGCCCCTGTACTGAGAATGCAACGGCTGCTTCACCGGAACGTGAAGGTGTCCACCGCCCAGTATGGAGAGAAATGTACTCCCTTTTCAAACTTACATAAATTTTCCACTGCTGCAATAATGATAAAATAGCTGGGAAAAAATAAAACAACAAAACCTTTTCTTCACTGATATGTCAAGTTTATTCATTCCTGCACACAAAAGCTGAATTATTTATTTGCATGAGATAATATATTCTATAAGGTTACAGCAAATACCCACTGATGTCTTAGGATAAATTTTTACTGAATCAGGTAGGTATAGGACTGATTTTTCTTCTCCAGATATATAGGCTATTGTTAACTACAGTCTAAAAGTGCTTCTACAAGCATTGCTTTGAGCTGGAGTTACTGACTTATTTTTAGACCAAAAGTGATGAAAAATTGCCAAGTCTGTTGAGTTGCCTTAGTTGTTAAAATAGCATTTTATGAGTGAGATAGCCATCTAACTATTGATAAGCCTGGGTGTCTTGTTACCTCCTGTAAGCTGTCACGACAGCAGCGTATTTTGTATTTCTGCTGCTGCTAACAGAGTGAACAGAACTGACCAGATGGGCTGGTAGCAGGGACTGTTCACTGGAAAACTCCTTTCTGTAAGAAGATGGAAATACATGAATATGAATAACCTGGATTTCAAAAATCTCTATGTCAGAGACTGCATCATGTTTAAGTTTGAGGATGAAGTTGTCCAAACACCCCAAGAGGTGCATTGTCTTCATCCTTTCAAGAAATCAGAAATTAATGGGAATAAAACTCCTTCTATTCTCCCTGTTTGCTTTGGATTTTTTTCCTTCTGTTGCTCTGAAATTCAGAATGGTCTCCTTCCCATAAGAAAAATCTCTGAGTAGGCACAGGTAAGTGATGGCTGGGTAAGAAATTTCTGGAATAAAGTGGATTGGCCCCAAATCCAGATATCATAGAAATTAAATCTCTGTTGTGAAGGATACGTAACATGAAAATCAAAGCAAACATGTACACTAAATCTTGACTAATATGATAAGAAAGGCAGACCAACGGATTTGCAGTAGACTTCTGCTAGAAATTTTGGCCCTTTCTGACTTACATTTCTAGATAATTCTGTATTAGGAACAAACTGAATATCTGTATTGTAGTTCAGACTTTTAAGGTTGTGTCTGCAGCGTAAATCCATCAGGATCTCCTTACGTACTGGTTGCAAATTCAGATGTTAAGTTTTTTTACACTGATGAAGCTTGATCACAAGCATAGATGTGGAAGTGCAGTTCAAAGCACAAACAGTGCTTTACTGACTGTGCACATTAATTCTCATTTGGAAGCTTGTAGAAAATTCTTTTGGCCAAAAAAAGCCTAAGTTTCTGAGCACCTGTCTCCGAGAGGCTTTCTGCAGTATCACATCTCTCTCAGCCTCTCGTTTCTGGCACATATATTGACTCAGATGTGGGGTACACATAGAAAACTTTGAAACATTAAAAGGTTCTTTGATATGATGCCATAGGAATTTAATTATTTACTCCAGTCCTGCCTCGGCTACACTAAGCTTAAGGAATTAGATGGGATGCAAGATTTTAGCTTTAACTTATAAAAATGCAAATGGTCTGGAATTAAATTGCTCAGGAACTTCACTCTCCTTCATATAGTCATTAGAAGCACTTGAGCTGGAGTTCCTTCCCATGGCACAGCATCCTGCCTGAGCGGTTGCCGGACTGGGAGCTTTTCCACCTCACCTCCTTTCCCATTTCCAAAGAATTTAAGGCACTACAAAGCACTTCGCTTCCTCCTCATCCTGTTTTCAAGGAGGAAGTGACCTGAAGTGTGGATCAGATTTCTGGAAAGTCCTTTCTGTTGTGCTTCACATTAACATTTGTGGGATATCTGCCCAGGACGTAAGATAGATGATATCCAGGACTGCTTTTGTACAAGAAAACCCAACAAATAGCCTTCAGCTATGTCTCCCAGCACACTCCTTGTGAG
The DNA here is from genome assembly GCA_033628505.1 of Tringa tobata. Classification (NCBI taxonomy): domain Eukaryota; kingdom Metazoa; phylum Chordata; class Aves; order Charadriiformes; family Scolopacidae; genus Tringa; species Tringa tobata. Next base: position 14,044,203 of record JAHREE010000367.1, read on the forward strand.
ACCTCACCTTTGTGATCTCTTCTGCTTTTGACAAAGCAATTTGAAAAATCTCCCCTTGCTGATTTTCTGCAGGATCGTCAGAAGTTTATAGCAGATGAATAAACACAGATTTTCTTCAAGGTGAGAAACCAGGGTGATTACTATTCATTGTCACTCAAGCACGTAACTGAAAGATTGCCCATCGCATCCCTGTTTCTTCTCTCCTGAACGCTGTGTGTAGTTTGAATCAGAAAAGTTATTAACTTGGCCTTCTGTATAACCAGACTAGTATATTTTCTCATCAGAACACAACTGGATTATTGGAAGTCTCCCATTAGCTTTCTTGACATAAGGGACGTGGGCTCCCTGTATGCACAGAATGTCTCTCCTTGCTTCTTAATTTACTCAAGTAATCTTTAAGTTTCCAGATCTTATTGACCCTTTCACTTTCACTGCCTTTTACTGCTTCCCCCCATGGAGCTGAAGCTTCCTCTCCTCCAGAGACATGCAGAATTCTGTACCTCCTTTGTTTGCTTTGCCCTGATTTATTCCACTTGGCCCCCACTTTAATTCTGCTACGGTGTCAAATTTATCTTCATCTGCTTTTTGCAGAAAATGCTCAGTACCTTGTTACATACCTGGTATATGCAGAGATACACCTTTGGAAGTCGACTGTCTCATTAACTTGCAAAATCTACAAGGTAGAAGGGTAGAGACTTGCAAAGACGTAACTGAGAACAGAGGTTTTGCTTCTGCATTTGCTCTTGCGATACAGGGGTTTGAGACTGTAAAACATAAACACACCAAACCCACGCTTTGATGCAGTAAGCAACATGCTTGATGAAAACAACAAAAAAAAGTTTTCCACTCTATATAGCACTTCATAAATATGCATTTATTTCCTCATCTTTCATCAGTTTTACAGTTTTAACCAGTGCCTCAATGTTAATATTTGTCAGAAGCATACAATGGGAACTTCAGATACTCCTATTCTGTAGTTCTGAAGTTAAAAACAAATTCATGGGCCTTTCCATATGGAACTGAGTCAAAAAATAATGAAACTAATTTCTTATAACTTTATTACAGAGTTACATAAGATTTCAACTTACATTTCTATCCTACTCCATGTACTGTATTTACAGTTAACTAATTTATTATTTACATTTTTCAAATACTGCAGTCATAAATCTTTTTATATTGTACATTCTTGTTTAAATTTTTATTACAGAAATTCTTTAACACGCATTTTAGACATTACAATTTCAATATTTCACATCAGTTCTAGGAAATTACTGCCTAGTTTCATTAGTGATGTGTCAAGATGCCTCCTTCATAAGAAAATACATAGTACAAAGAAATTTTATATTATTCAGAATCTTGGATTTTGAAAAAAAATAAGTATATGGGATGTAATAATGACAAGGTTATTTCTTTCTCTATGTAATATTTTGTTTGGAATGACATTTTACCTGAGATGTAAAATTGTTAAAGGTGTGGGGTTTTTAATAAACCAAAATATTTTATGTAAATCTTAAAAGTACTGAAAATTTGAAATTTTACATAAACGTTGGCCTTCTATTTACTGAAAACTATTCCATCTGTATAGATATATAAATGTTATTTATATATCTAGATCATATTTTCCAGAAAATCTACATAAATAAGCATTGTTATTATATTAGGAAACTTCCCACTATCCTTAAAAAGCAATGTGCTCAAGTACAATATTCAACTTCTGACACAGACACAATAGTAAATGTGACCTCTAATGGTAATATTTTCTTCCAAGGGAAGTAAGAGGTACCTGTTGAATTTGGAAGACATGGCAGACAACTTATGTGGACCCAATGAAGTACATTTTCTATATCCAGTCCCATAAACGTTATGCAGGAGCATCTGACACAGCAGACAACTTTGGGTCAACTTTCCATGTTACATGTAACTACCTAAATAACATCTTAATAGAAAAAAGTTAATGATAGAAAACCCTTACAACATTGTGCATTTAATGCTGTGTGTCTTCTCTCGTTACAATAATATGCAACTCTATTAACAAATGATTGTAGATACTAAGTTTAAAGCAAATGGTCATAAATTTCAGGTTTCTTTTATTCTGTTATTGGGAGATATTCTGTTAGGCACAATATGACATTCTTTGTAAACATAAAGATAAGTTTTGATACATTAGACCATGAACTGAAGTTACAGAAAACAGTATATGGACATTTAAGAAACTCAATCCACTACACACTCTAGGCACAAACGCAGCGATCTCCGAGGCCTGAACTTGTATCCATCGCAACTGAAAACCCCCGCTGACACCAGTGGAACAGAAATGCATCCTAGTCACCAAATGCTCCTGCTTCTTAATTCATTCAGGTTTTTATCTTCTAACGAAAATTTCATATAATTTAAAAATGTGGATCTCATAATCACATGTTGGTAAAAATGTATCTTATTCTATTTACCATGAAACACCTAATTATTACAAAGTCAGTGTCAAGAACTAAGGCCCCTAAAACAAGTAATGTAACTAGCACATCTAGAAAGCTTTCTTTAAAATATGTATATACGTATTTTTAAGAACTTGAAAATAATCTTCCAATAACAGGTCATAAGAGAAAACCTCTTGAAGATCTTTTACTTCCCAAACTTAAAAGTGCACTGCACTTTCCATGCAACACTGTGCAATTCAAGAGCTGAACTGAGGAATAACAATTCTGAGCTTCCAGTATATTGCTTATTGCAACTCTCACCCTCAATAACCTGTATGTGTAGGGCAGGCACAAATTAATATGAGTTATTTACATCCCATAGAGCAACAGCAGAATTCATATTTGAAAAGATTTCTTGAAAATAAATAGCACTCTTAAGTTATTTAAGTTTTAAGAAATTATTCAGTATCCCATGATTAGATGAAGAAACAATTTCATTCTATAAAGTCATAGAGGATTCTTAGTCTGCTAATGACACAAGAGTGATCTGAGTACATTGTTACTTTTACTGTTATTGGGAACTATCCTCTCGCTTCCTCTGAATAATCAGGAAAAAAAGGTATTAAATTTTTTAACGAAAAAGCTTTGCAAAGATATATTAATTTTCCTTTTCTAACATGCTAGAAATGGAGAATAAGGCAACAACTGAGATAAAAATATATCTTGCTTTGTAAACCAAGCTCCTTAACACATTCCTTAAAAGTGAACTTTAATGCTGAAAAATTGAAAGGCCTTGAAAGAAAAGCTTTAATTACTTTGACTAGACCACGTCTTCTATTTTAAAAATACTCCAAAATATATAGAGAGGGATTTACTTTATTGTTATAGATGAGTCTTCATCTTTAAGTAACTCATTTGTATGGCTAAAAGCTTCTACAGCACCCAGCAAGACTGAGTAATGTTTAGAAAATGCCACTAATTTCCATTGCAGCTTTCTATATTCTTAAATTATTGAAGTAGTCTAACCAAATTCCATGGAAAAACAACAGATGGTGTGCAAATATCGGTGTCTTCTGAGTTATAACTGGACCTCAAAAGACAGGCCTTGCTGTCTCATACGGTCTTTACGACTATGAAGTGTCTTTTTTTCCCCACTCAAAGTAATTAACTTTTGCTGACCAAAACTGGCTGATAAAGCCATGGCAGGTGACACTGAAGCAATGACAAAATCATTCTATAAGTGGTTTTAAGTCTTAGATACATACAAAAATTGCTTGACATAAATTAGACAGACTGCAATGCTCTTAATTAGAGAAGGGGAAAAAAAGAAGAAAATTATGTGATAGACTTCTGAACTCATCTTTCATGCTGAGCAAAAAAGTTCACTTTTAACTTCATTCAGTGCTCGATACCCCGCTTTGTTCATTTCTTTGGTATTCTGTTCTCATTCTGCAAATTCTAACAGAATTTTAATGGTCATCTTAATTCAAATGAAAGAGCAGTGAGCTGAAAGCACAACCAGAACAACAGATGCCATAATACTGCAGAACACGTTGGTCTTAATGATTTCTGGCTCTTTATATTCATTTCTTGTAATGATTGGGGGCATCCGCAAATGCGAACTTCAGTCTGTAGGCCTCTGCTAGAAGTACACTAATTTCTTCATTTCCCCAGTGTACTGTGGGCAAGTTTTGTAAAAATATCAGCAATTCCTAGATGGAGAGAAGAAAAAAAAAAAAAAAAAAGAAAGAAATACATTTTTTAGAATTCCAGTGTGATAATAATGTATGACTTATACAATGATTATTTATAAGCAATCACTCAGGCAGCACCTCAGTATCCCAAACGAACTTGAGATCCCATTAGGTTTAGTGATTTTCCTGTAACTTACAGAAATATTTGCTATCCAATCTTTCAGTTCACAAACCAGCTATTAATTGTAGCTGAACTATGGTTTTCTTCTAGTGTTCAGAAAAATAAAATAATAATAATCAAAAAATGATGTGAACTCACTTGCTCTGTGTGTACAATGAGTAAAAGAACACCCTACTGCCCAAATGAGAGGTGGGTAAATTCTATGTACCCGCACTGCCCTTGTATGATTATTCCACCAGTGGTGCCCCTGATCATGGATGGAGACACTTTGTCATACTCAAGCAAACAATGACTCACGTGCAATGTATCAGAACCATTCCATTAGACTTCTAATAGGTAAATAGTGTTACCACATCCATTTTCTAGCTGGCAATTGAGATACAATGTTCACGGGTATTGGAGTCACTAGGAAGCATAGAAATTTAATTTTGAGCTCTGTAAGTCCACAACAGTTTAACGTGGGACCCAGTCTTCTTTTAGATTTGCCATATTTCCTACATTATTTTAGCACCTTGATACTTCTTACACACTTGCCAATTCCAACCAAGCTTTTGAAGTTTTCACATATCATTTTGCATATAGTTCTTTAGAAATTCCACATGTATCTTCCACATTTAAGATCTTCAACCTTTCAGTTTGTAACATCTGTTGCCCAGATCACTTCAATATCTCTATGCTAGGTATGAACAAGAGGAATACCTACACTTCCTCTTTACGGAGCTATAAAAGAGTAATTTAATTTTTAATACTTCAAATGTTTTTATAACCTCTTTATGAGGTGGGCAAGAGGTAGACAGCTATAGACAAAGCATAGTTGGTGACTGCATTGCAGAAGTGCTAAAATTGTCTTCTCTAATTAGTCCTTTTGCATGCAAACATGAAGAATATCTGACTACTTCTGGTGCTACTGCTTTCTAGGTACGCTACTGTGTTCTATGTAACGCAAACAACCGTTCCATTTCTTTCAATGTTAATTATATAGCAATACAATTAATCAACAAAAGTAATTACAAATGATGATTTGAATTTAATTTGAAAAAGTCCTAAAATGTGGATTCCTGCTTTTGTAGGGTGTACATTTTACTGTAGCAACATGTATCAGCAAATCTGTCCAATCTCCTGCTGGCCAAAACCCCAGGATTGTAGCTCTACACTGAACTGTGATGCACAGGATCAAATCCCACTGACTGCACTTTGAAGGATCCTTCAAAAGAGTTACTTGAAAAACATTTGCTTCCTATTGCATCACTGAATGGTCAAAAGGGTGTTATACTTAGCTGTGTTGTTGCCTACCCAAAGCATCGCTGTGCTCCAGGGCATGGAGTTATACAACTGGATACAGTCTCAAAATTATGGCTAATTGCCAGGTCTGGGACTTCTGACAAAAACTCCCCAGTCACTTTAGATGTATTCCTGATATTCTGGGGAGAAGTCTCTCACATGGATGCAAAGATAAGCTACTTTACACATGAAAAAATATAAAATAAATTATTATTTCAGTCAGTTGCAGTCAACTCCCACCTCAATTCTCAGCCCTGGTTTCCCACTCTTTTCTCAGTTTCTGTCCCAAAACATTTTTCTGCAGGTCAGTTTTCCCTCTCTGTCGTGTCAGGTTTAGGCAATAAGGAGCTCACTGGGACAGTACCTGCATGTTCAGTTCTAATGACAGCACCAAAATCCACCATGACCTGGAGCAGCACAAAGCTTCAAATCCTCATCTGTAGGCTGAATCTTGCCACTTGTGAGAGGATGCTCTGGAAGATCAACTCCCACACATTCTCTCCTGCATCCATCCAAATGACAATTTTATAAGGCTCATAATTTGACCAAACTCAGAATGTCTTTTTCAATAAATGGTGAACCAAAAGGTCACAAACCCTCAAACATGACGCAAAAGACAATTTAGGCCAAATATGAAGTTCATGTTTTAAACTTTCCAAAGAAAAAAAATAATCTGGAGATCCCCTGCCTCATGATTTTAATTGCTTTGATGAACACATTCCTTAAAATTTAAGCTGTGGTGAAGCAGCAAAAGGGCAGTTTCTGAATGAGTTACATCACACGAAACTGAATGTAGAATTTTATGATGGAGTTATAAGGCGATCTTAGGAATGAGTGCAGTTGTTAAGCCTGTCTATATCTCTTAGGTGGTCTATTTTTGCGAAGTGCAGACAATTTGTGCACATTTGTATATGTGCATATATTTGTGAGTATGTGCATATGTATATTTTTGCAGGAATATGTTTGTTAAGATTTATTCTAAAGAGCAGGAATAAGTAAGCAGGAATGCAATTAAAACCACAACCATTATTGTGCTATAAATCAGAATCCTGCAATATCATGTCTAAGTACAGAGTGAAATTCTTCTTATTTTCCTTGTCCCCCCTCCCACCTTCTACCGCCTCTGCACCTGTTTTCACGAAAGACGGCTGTAGAAGCCCTCAGCAAGGATTCTGTGATTTCAGGAAACAGCAAGGAGCAGAAATGAACGTGAAATGATTTTTTTTTTGTGTGTGTGTAGAGAATTATTTTGGCTTCATCTATTTCATGGTCTTGCTATACTGGTTCTTGTAATATCAAACAAGAAAGGAAAGAAGCTGAGCAATACTATATATTTAATTATGAACAATAAGTAGTAATACAACAGAGTTAGCACAAGAATGTCTCTATTACACTCAAAAGAGCACATTATTAATAAAGTGTTATACAACTGCCAAAATACCACTTTCTTAAAAAAAAAAAAATTCTGTCTACTTATTTGACAGTTATGCTGATAACGGTAATTAATAAATTAGCAGTGCAGAGCAGGAAGGTTGTGTGGAGGGATGATAAATGCTTACCTCCATGATTTTATTTTTTTTTCCTTTTATAAAAGTAACTTTCAACCAGCTCTAAGTCACAGCAGTTCATTCCATGAGTTTTGTGAAATTAGCTCTTTTACTGTTTGCAGCGCCAAGACTTTGCTGGGTCAGGTTTCTGCTGCAAACTGGTACAAATCATTCATATTGATAAAGCAGAAACCACTAGAATCCATCCACAAATAAGGCACCCACCGTAACTGCTTAAATTCATTCTCCTATCCCCATTCAGACCTAAAATATGAGACACTCTTTGAAATATGATAAATCATGAAATTGAATTAATATTTACCAAAAAAACCTCACTGGTGATAAACTGCCTAGTATATTTCAGAACAAGAAAACTGAGTCTGAAAAGCAGTATTTGTAAATTATTACTGCAAGAATTTTATTTTCTGCTTAATTTAAATGATATTGTGATACCACCTGGCTGAGGAATCGGGGCAGCCAGTAGATCATCAGAAGAGCTGGGGTTTCCAAAATCCCAGTCCAATGTTTGTTTATTTGGCTGCATCTACAACAAATATACTCAAAATTACACCCTTTTCATTTGGTGAATGAAGTGCCCCAGTTTCACTGGACTCTTACTGGGCTGAATAGCCACATTTATCTCTTGAACCAAGGCCTGGTGTGTGGTCCAGCCTGCCAGCACAACTTCAGTCCCATCTATAATGCAGCGTTCGCTCTCATGCCACCCTTTGCCAACCTCCCTCCTCCTCGCCATTCAGGCGGTGCCAGGTTTCTTCCTGTGAAGAATATCTGAGGTACATACAACCAGCATCTATGGAATTACTTTGTTAAATTAAAAAAAACCCAAACAACCCCAAACCACCAAAAAACCTCTACCACCACAAATTAATCCCCGTGTACTTTCATCTGTTTAAAATTTAAAGAAAAATAAGAGTATTTTCAAAGTGGTAACAAACTGAACATCGTAGGGAATTATTTAACAGATAGATTCCTTTCTTGCCTCAGTCTTGATTGACCAGGTCTGCTCTGAGACATCGCAAGTCTCCACGTGCAGGAGCAACAGCTGGGGGAAAGAGGTCCTACCCATAGCAGATGAGGATCAAGGTATTACTTAGACCTTCTCTTCCCCTGCCATGTACAAGAAAGAATGAAGAGCTCTTAGCCCAGGGCCACTAACACGGTCAGGGGGCTGCAGCAGATGTTCTACACCAGGACAGTGTGAGGAAATGGGGAGATTTTTTAACTGGGAGAAGTGGAGACTAAGGAAAGATCTAAGAGCAGTTGCCTACCACATCCAGTGAGGGTTATAAAGAAGACAGAGGGGCCAAGAAGCAATAGTAACAAGTTGAAGCTAAGCTGTTAGAAGGAAAAAGTCCTTTGCAATAAGGGGTGCTTGAGCAGCCTGCCAGGGAGACTGAAGAATCCGCCCATTGGGATCTTCACAACTCTCCTGGAGAGACCCCTGAACAAGCTGCTCTAGCTGGGACCCTAGCCTGGCTTCCAGCAGTGGATTGCACTGTGGACCTCCCTTTCACACTGAAATTTTTCAGCATTTCATTTTTTTCAGAGGACATGGGCTTCATTAGAAAAGAAATACAAAAGCACAACAAAAAAACCTGCTAAACCTATTCAGTGACCATTTAATGAAACAATAAATGTATGCTTCCTAACAAATAGAAGGATGTATTTTTTTATTTGGAATGAAAGGATATAGGGGCTGGTGAAGCAGCACTGCTGGGTCACACTACGAATAAATTAAAAATTTATATACAGAACTGATTTCTTAGTATAGTAAAAGATCTAAGCATAAAGTATTTAATATCCTTTGTAAGAGATTTCTAATTTATGTGGATGTATTAAAACCACAATTCTGAACTAATTGCACAATTTGAAATGCAACTTCAAATTGCACATTTGAAATGCAACATTTCTATTACCAAAAATCTTTTATACAATTTCAGTCACTGTATTTCCACTACTTTAAGCACATTTGGATTTATGTGATACTTTACATACATGCTTTTGTCAGATATGCTAAAATATGCTAATATTTTAATAAGCTACAATATATAAAGTATGTTTAAACACTTATGAACAGCTGTATAGAATGTACTTTTAAAGTACATGTACTTTCAAAATATCATTTTCCTTAGATAAATTAACATGTATTCAAGAACCATTCTATTCACCATGTAATCAAGACAAGATATTGGTAAACTTGTTGCAAGTGCTGTGATACAAAAGTATGAAAAATACAAGATCTATGTTTTAAACACAACAGCAGTAAGATCTTGGAGTAATACCATCTGTTAAGCAATGGCTGTTGTCAAATACAAAATTAATCTTGAGGGGAAAAAAAAAATCTTATCACCCAAGATCCAATACATATATCTAAAAGAAAACACCAGACTGCCAGATAGATATCTCAAAAAGAAGATGACTTCCAAAGCCCTTATTCTTCAGCGTATTCCTTAGTTTCCTCTAAAATCAAAATGGTCAAGGTCTGTTCCTTGTAAACTAAATCAAAACCGATTACTAACGAAACTTCACAAAACACACTTTAATAATTATTACAAAGTCACCACTCTCTTCACTGAGATTGTAACCCAATTAAATCTCAGCCCATTAAAATGATCTTTAAAAAAACCAAAACCCAGAAGCAAAAGAAAGCAAGTTTTATCATGTTTTGAAATCTGGTTCAGTAGCAAATCCCCTTATAGTATGAAGTCCACGATAATCCCATAAATCAATACAATTTTTAGCATAAGATTTGGCAATAATACTGGTTATTTAGCAATGGCTGTCTGTAGTTGTTATGCTATTTATTGTCGCCCCCACTCTGACTCCACATGTGGATCTTGAGGGAAGGAACATCAAAACCAATTACAGAACAAATAACATGATAGTCAATAAAACAGAAAAATGTTATTCTAATGAGTAGTGCACAAAGGTCTCTTCTGTGATAAATCAATTTATTTACTTTGAAAACTCAGTTCAGACTTTTTTGTCTGTGTGAAATACTGACAAAGTTCAGCTGCAGGGTTTTTTTTTAACAGAAGAAACTTAACAGAATGTAAAAAACAATAATAGAAGAGTGTTTTTATTTCTAGCTAATATAAAAATGGCAATAACTAAAGTTAAAATCAAATTTGAACATACGGAGGAAATTAATAGAGTTAGTTTTTAATGTCAAAACTGAGAACCGGTCTATCAATTTAACAAATAAAGGCAGTCCTAAAATACAGTATTTTTCTATGAGAATTGTTAATCCTTCCTGCTGCTAACTGCAATGTAATTATGGTCTGAGTACTTCTGCTCTACCACAGCTCTATTTTGTACTGATAGGCAGAACCTGCAATCTTTCTTTATTTTATGAACAGGAACTTTTCAATATTATACTTTAGGACTGCATATAACTAAATGGAAGATATATTAACTTTATATATAATCTTTCATTATTTAATAAGGAATTGCTAACAGCTATATTTTGAACAAGAGCTGTATCTATTATACATTACACACATATATAAAACACTGCAAAATTTATGCTGGCAATTTGATTAAATGGCTTCTTTATGAGAGTTATTTGTACTTTCAAAAGTTGCGCTTGAAATTTCAGAACACAGCATTTATTTTTAAAGAACTAATGAAGTGCAATGCTACCAAAATTTATTTAGAGGAATTACTGAGAAAAGCTAAGGAGGAAACCAATTATTGCCAGAAAAATGTCCATTTATCTTTTTAGATAATATAAACCAGAAATAAACCATATGCATAAATACAAAGTATTCTAAATGTTTCTATGATTTTATGGGAAATTGTATAATGTGGTGCCAGAGATAGCCGGAACTGGACTATTATTCAAAAATTTTTTTCCAGCCAGATGCAACCACTATAGAGGCAAAAGAAAGGCAAGAATGATTTAATTCCTGTATCCTTTACACCACTCTTTTTCACTTGTTTGTCTTTAGGATTGTCAAGTGTGAAAGGAAAGGGTGGCACGGACGGCCAGTCCCGAGCATCCTGTGCGTGGACTCGGTCCCTCGGCTGTGTGGCACAGCGAAGCACAGACAGATGTGCCGGAGCTACTGCCCGGCTGAGCCCCCATAATAGCTGCCGTGGGCAGGTGGGTAACGTGCTGTGTGACGCTCAACTCTAATCCTCTTCCCAGATACTTAGGATGAAGCATACCCGCTGCTCTGGGACTCAGCCAAGCTCAGCCCAAATCCTCCCCCTTCAGCCTGCTATCAAAGCGGTAGCAAACGCACCGGCTGCTAACATGAAAGCGCGGGTCCGGCGCACACCGCAGAGCCCAGCTGACCTTCTTCACTTGCCTTAGAGCTACTTTTCCCTTCTCCCTGCCCCTCACTGCAGATACGTAATCCACCAGAAGAGTAGGGCTCTAGCTCTGAGAGAAGTTCTCTTTTCTTTCTTGAGTAGTGTTTTTCCTCTTTCAACGCACTCAGCAATATTCCCCACGCTGCTGCCACTTCTTATTTCTCCAGCTGTCCTAACCTGCTACATGGAGCTGCAAATAACGAGCTGTATTTCTGGAGTGCTGTGCATCTTATTAATTACCTATGTCTCCGAGTCAGAGAAAGCATTTCTTTCCTATTGGGCACAGCTGGAATTGAGAAAACTAAGATTTCAATATGTAACATTAAAGAGATAGTAGGAATAGGTCATCTGTTGCAGCTTAAGAAATATTTGCTGCAGATACAGGTTAAGAGGGATAAGTGGACCTGGACCCTCCGGTGGAAGAGCTGACCACCCGCATTACTTCCCGAGCATGGAGAGCTGCACGCCACCGCGCACACGCAGCGCAGGCAGCGATGGCCGAGGTAGCACAAAACAGTCCAGTTTGGATACTGGATGCCATAACGCTCCCCATGTTCTCATAATTTCAAAGATTATGGGAGAACTTAAACTTTGACAAGCGGAAGCTGCAGAACACCGGTTTATCTACGCTAAGCGGTAGGAGCATGTAAGCCTGCACTAGATGCGGTCTGAAGGATCTAGGAGAAGTGTGTTCTTGGCAAGTGATAAATCAGTGTCACTTCACAACTCCACAACTTCACAACTCCCACCTTGAATGTGGAAGGTCACATCCTGTCCTGTGACAGTTTAGAAGAAAAAAACAAACAAAAAACCCAAACCAAATATCTGCAAACATTCGATTTTGCAAAGTCAATGCTAAATTTGATTTTTTTCTTGTGTATTTCTTTATGCTTATTACCTGAATTACACATCTAGAATTTATAGAAAGTGTTATTAATTCTTTCCAAAGAACTGCCTATTAAATAATCCTTCTTCTTTATCTTAATTTTGACCTTTCTCTCATACACCATGACATCTTAACCAACGGACCACAGCATACAGAAAGCTGAACAGTATGAAACTAGCGACAACAATAAAGGTTATTCAGAGCTCTAACTAAACTGGTTGCATGTTAAAATGGATACTTCTAAAATACTGTCTAAATAGGTTAAAGGTTAATTTCTCCTGCTATCAGCTTACATTCAGCAACTCAGGTGCATTGTGTTTCTCAACAAGTATATATTTTTTAATTCTTTGATTCAAATATATAATATATATATTCTTTAATTCAAATATACATTTTTTTTATTCTTCACTTCAACTGAACAATCTCCCATTAATCTTCTGAAAATATAGGGAAGCATGCTATTCTTGTAATTGATTTCATATTCCTAATAAGAAATTCACAGAAACACACCTTAACATTCTGAAAATGAAAGCATATGAAAAGTTGATGGTCTTATAATTTCCCTTTCATGTTTTTCTTTTCATGACTACTGAAAAAGATTCCTGGACTCAGAATATTAAAAACACTAAAACAGCAATTAAAGCCCTGTTTCATCCGGTATGGATCTCTTACACAAGTCATTAGCAACCTTAATTGCTAATCATAAAATATGTGGTTCTAAAGAACTATGTTAGAGAAGCTGTGCTCACTTAGCTGAAGACAAAATTTACATCTTCATTTATATGGGTATGAAAATATATAAATTTATATGGTAAAAAAGTACATTAAAGGACCACATCTTAGCTGATACTGTAGATAGCCTTATGTCCTTGCTCTCAAATGAAAACAAAAATCAAAACCAGAAGTAATCCCCATCCCTAAATCTTAAAACAGGAAACAAATTTGCATGTTAGATCTTTTTCTTAAAGAAATGTCCTATCTACAAGTTATTACATATAAGTTTATAAGACTTTTATTTTTGTAGTAACTTTTTATTCTGAACTGCCTCAAAATGCTTCAAAATTACACACATGTGAAACAGAAATATTTAAGGTACTAATACAGAATATTCAATACTCAGGAAAGAAGATGAAGTCATCTTACTTGAACACGGATGTAAATTCATATTTAAATCAGTCGAACAAAAAGAGTATAGAGTTCTTCCATATTTTTAGACTAGGGAAGACAGAACTTCCATTTTAAAAATCTCATATGACAATTTATTATCCCAAGGAAAAGTCCACGAAGATTTCTCAGTGCTTCAATTGCTAGAGCACAGAATCAGAGTCCTGAACTACTCTGATTATACTTTTTGCCATATTGCTTTATGAAATACTACTATATTGCTGGTATTTGGAGATGTGTACTTCTTATGTACCAAAATACAAATCATGGCAAATAAATAATACAAAAAAAGCTCAAGTATATCACTTGCCACTAGCTCCATGCAAAATGCAGCAAATAAAGGAAAACAGATACAAATATCCAGAGTATAAAAAGGTCATGAAATCAGAAGTCATTCTATTAAAAACAAAAGAACAGACAAAAGCCATCCAACATAGAACTTGTTGTACCAATTAAGACTGCAGCAATTATGGCAGAATTTCATTTCTGAAATGAATTGCCAATGAGTAAGTTAATGCATCCTATCATTTTTTTCTGCAGTCAAGCAAGATCAAAATATTTGTACAGCAGATTCCAACAGAAAATTTAAAATTCTGCCTCTCCATGAAGTCCATATGCTACCCACTCTTCTTGGTTTGGTTTTCCTGACCATAATTTGATAAAGCATTTTAAGTGAAGTAGTTTGTATAGCTCCAAATTCACATATATTCCCCTCTCTACAATGACTTAGATTTTAATACTATAGTATGAATATCTAAAAGCTCAGAAAAAAAGAAGAAAGAAAATGGTAACATACCAATTGAATATAAGAAACCACAGGGACAAGAGTGTATCAAAATTTTATATTTCAGACTTAAAGCAATTAGTATGTTTTGACAGAAAGGTATTTCACACTGTAAATTGTTCCAAGTAAAATCTCATCCTGTTTTAGAGAAAACATTTATTAAGGATTGCCGATACAGAATTATAACTTAAGTAGTACTGAGATATATAATTTTTAGATCCAATAAATATGTCACAATGCAGAGGCTACTTAAACTAGTATATTTTTAGAAGTGAAAAAAAATACTTCCTATAGATAATTAAAATGGAATACTGTCAGCATCCCCCAGCATATAAGACTGAAAGAGACCATTTCCATTATGTTGTTCAATCACCCACACCACATGAAGCCATATATAGGTGTTTTGTTCTGAATAATAAATAAACATTCCCCACTTGCCATGACAAAATCCACAAAGCATTTGTGCTCCTCTAACAGATTTAAGGACATCAACACAGATAACCAATGACTTGGTGGTGGAAGAGAAGAAACAAACCACCTTCATGAAGATACCACAGTTAAAGGAAAGAACAGATGAAGAACCTGCCCAAAGTCCTATGTCTCTACATTGGTAGACAATCTGATAACTGAAGATTTCCAAGTTAACCTGACAAGCCTCACAAAAATCAATGGCAACAAATCCAAAAGTCCCTTCAACTCTCAGGAGAACACCACTGTTCACATTAAGAAATCATTTAAGCTTTCTTGGTGAGCAAAGCACGCAGGCTGAACACAAGACAGAAGATCATCCAAGTTGCACAGGTTCTCTCAATGTACAAAACCAACAAAGTCCCCCACCCCAGACCTCTACCATTCCTTGATGCCTTAAGAGAAAAATATATGAATTTGCTTTTTCTTTGTACCTCTTAGAAGAAACGATGCTTCGCCTGGAGAGAAGTTCCGAAAGTGCTTCCATAGACAATCAGACTGAAGAATTAACTCAAATTAACACACTATAGTTCAATTGTACACTATATGCTAAAAGATAAAAATATTCTAAAACAGTATAAATCCTATGCAAGAAACATGATTAACAACTGTGCTCAAGACATCTTTCAGTCTGTTTGGGGAGAACAAAAAACCCAAAACAGGATTAATCTTACTGTATCACACAGTGGTATAAATTTATCAAGCATATCATATTTATCAAAAGCATACAGACAAAAAATATATTATTGGGAACATGGAAAAATAATGATTCTAAATGGAGTACATGGAAGCCCTAAGGTACATACAAATATCCTAAGGCCCTAGGATTCTAAGAGGACTAAAATACTAACACATTTTATTTATATAATATTTAATTGCCTTTCTAACGTATCACTATACTGATAAAAACAGGGATCTACAACTTCAGCTTTGGCCAACCAGAATTTGAGATCAAATTTCTATATAGGGTGATGAACACCTCAACTTCCATGGAAAATACGAGTCTGCAAACCAATGGCTGAATGCATCATTTATTCTTTTCTTATCTACAAAGAACACCCTCGAGACACAAACACGAGGGAAGAACTGAATGTCTTTTCAGTGCAGTGGGTGACAATGGGCTGGGTTAATCTTTTCCGACTGCTGATTTTTAATATTTCCAAGATTAAAGTCCTAAAAGCACTTAGGCCATGAGTACATTTTCTTGGGTATTCTAGTCCATGAGTGTAAGGAAATAAACAAGTTTACATTCTAAAACTTCACAAAAATCTGCATGGTGAAAGCAGTGGCCCCTGTCATGGTATCAAAACCCAACAGAGCGGTTTGACAGAGGAGCACTCTGACAATTGCAAAGTAGCTCCAGATCAGGCATCAAAGATCAAGCAAGTCAAAATCCTTAATTTTCCCCAGGGAAAAACAGGGAAAATTAATATATACAGAGAAATACTGTTTTCATAACAATTATCTCAGCATGTGACATGCTAGTATTACAGAAACTAAATATTAATAATGGTTTGCAGTATTCCTCCCAGGTGTAGGGTACTCACACCCATGTGGTTTTGTAAATACTACAGATTATATTAAGAAAAGGTATGTGGCCTTGTGGCCTTCAGAGATTCAGAGAAAAGCCTCAAAAAAAACTGTCTGAAGTCATTATCTAAAGACTCAAAACCACACATAAACCAAATAGGTTTTAAGGAAAACATTACACCCAAATTGATTTTCTTTGGAGAACTGGGCTTTTGACAAAATTATTCCCTTTATAAAACCATACTTTGTGAATAAAATGCCATTTGTTTAAATAAATGAACATGACCAATAGGTGTTTAAGGGTTTGGCCAAAAATGTAATAACATTTCTAGTGGAAAAATAATTCAGTGGTGCATTATGTGGTATAATGTGTTTGACAGGCTGGTTTGCCCACAGTGACTACATCTCTCATCTGGTCCTTAGCAGGCAGATGAGAGGAAGAATTTCTGTATCTATCACCATAATCTCCAAGAGAGAAAACTATAGCACAGCTTGGAAGATGTGGCTTTTTCTCACAGAAGAGAATAAAGACATCAACTACATGAATTATAACTTTCAGAGGTATATTACTGCTGGCAATTTCGGTTTGCTTTAATAGGCTTGCCTGTGAGCTGGCAGTTCAGAGGCAGCTCCATGCTATGCTCTGTCATCTTTTCTCAAGGACAGCAATCTTTAAGAAAGGATGTGGTAGAGAACAACAGCTATTAGGGATTTCAGATGTCCCTGTTTAACCTGCTTTCCTTTGCAGATCAGCACCAGAAACTAAGCACCTGGATGAAAACTGCGATGAAAAAAAATTGACACAAAGCTTTAGTGAGTCAGATCCCGAGGACTGGATGCAACCATTGCTATTCACTCAGCTAACAGCAAGCAAATGCTACTGTGCAGAAAATAAATTAGGATGGGATAAATGGGAGCTCTTATTATATTAGCAAAGGGATTTCTAATGCAGAAAACACCACAGAGAGCAAACGAGTTGTCATGTGTAAAGATCTTGATCTTTATGGCAGCTGAAAGAGCTAACTAGGAGGCTACAATGGCAATAGTAAATCTGCAATAATGCTATTTCTGGAAGAATTTTAAATCCAATTTGTTTACAAGTAGATGACAAAACAATAGGCATTTTAATTGTTGTTATTTGCACTGTCTTGCAGTTGCAATGAGACAATTTTGTTGTAAGATAGCAAAATCTACACGCACTAGCATTTAGGAAACCATAGGAGAGAACAGAAGATTGAAGAAAGAAAATTAATCCTCCTCCATCTGCTTGTCTCAAAGAAAGGCATGTGTCACTTCATCCTATTATTCAGCTCATACTCCAAAAGCTTTTAGTTTCTCTTTGTTCTCTTATCAGTAGTTTTGATTGAGTTTGGTAGTCAAGTGTACAGGCTCCTGTGATTTTAGTCTTCTCCAGGGTTACACACTGATAAGGCCAATAATTGACATTGTTATGCAGCAGTTTCTGCTGAAGAAATAAACATGGAAAGAAAACAGTTTTCTTTGTAGAGAGATGTCTCCAGTGACAGCTGAGAATTACTAACTAAATGGAAGCCCTGCCAGTGCATTTATTTTAGCAGGTCACTTAAATTGCTCAGGAAGAACAATAGTTTTTTCTTTGTTCATGAAAATCCTTTTTATATTGGAATGGAGAAAACACGGAGATCCCTTTGTTGTATTTATGGAAAATAAATAAAAACACTGGTTGATGAGAGAAAAATACCTTATAGTAATCAGAAAGTGCTTTTTTTCTGGAAACTTACAGGACAATAAAAATCAGATTTTCATTCTGCAGAAGATTTGATTTAAAACTCGGATATTAACAGCATCTCTGTAACATACAAGCCATAAAACAAGGCTTACAGGAAATCTCTCCAGACTATACACACCCTGCATCACATCATTCCCTTCCTTTAGCGGGAGTCAGACCAAACACAGCTCTTGACAACACATGCAGATAAGAGGGCACCCTGATTTTGCAAGGTGTTCCCCCCAGCCTGCAAAACGCATTGCTGGACCTGGATGGAGTTTGGTCTCGGCATCTTTAGAACAGAAAACACATATATTTCCTGTTACTTCAGGCTTTCAAGATAAGGAAGGACACAACTTACTGGCAGAACAAAATGAACCCATTTATACAGTTCAAGTATGTTATTGGACACAGTGACAAAAATTAAAAAATAATAATGAAGAAAAGCAGTGACTACTTTAGTGACTACTGAAGCCTTTTTAAACAAAATAGCACTTTTCCTCTGCAACTAGGCTTTACAGAGATCCACAATTTTAGAGTTATATTTTAGAATGGCAGTGTGCTTCTAATACTGTGTGCTTCTTGGTAAGGATAACTAAAAAATACTAGATATCAAAATGTTTAATAGGTAATTGCGTGAAGGGAGAAACATTATACATGTTTTAGAAACGAAGACTGCCATTTTAAAATATTACTCTCAGGCCAATTCATTATATGATCGTCTCAATAACTGTGAGAACTTCAGATGTTTTCTGTATCTATACATGATAGCAACCATATACATCAGTGGGAGTATTATTTGTCAGATATGCAACACACAAGTTTGGGCTGATTCCTTGAGTTGTAGACGTTAAAGCCAGAAAAGATCATTACTTATCTTGGTCTGACCTCTTGTGTATATAATGGGAACTAAACCTAAACCTGTTTTTCTTTCAGGAAAAACATTCATTTGCTGTAGAAATTCATTATTTCTTTTGTTAGTGTCTTAGGATTTTTTTTCCTATCAAATTTCTCATATATTAATCAACTTACCTATTGGTTTTCTTTTTGACAAATTAAATATGTTGAGCACATCAGTCATCCTCTCTGAGCCCCCAAAGTTTGCCATATGAAAATCCATAAAAGAAAATAAAGATAAAGCCATTTTTGCAGACAATAGCTCTTATTATTATTGCTAGCTGGACACACTATGGTCACTAGACAACTGCAGTCTCTTTACAGTATTATCCTCTCATACCTTGGAGCTTCCCTATTTATAGTTTTCCTTAAAATTAAGAAAAGTCTTTGGATACCACTCTCAAATGTACAACAATGCCTACCCATGGAGAGAACAAACCCATCACTAAGAAGAGTTCTGATAAGCTCTAAGTAGTAGATACATTAACAAAAAGTAATCGAGTCTTCAAAATCTTCATGGAAGCAAAAATAAATATCTAAGCTTATCCAAATAGCTAAAAATATCCAAAATCCTTTTAACTGGAATTAATTTCTTTCTGAAAACTAAACATAAAAAAAGTTCATAAAATGTCAAATTCTTTCATTACAATTTCTCATTCATGACCTACACTGTATCACTTATTGGTAAGTGATCATGCTGCCACAAGGGAAATGATAACACGCTCAGCAAGACTGAAATAGGACGAGACAGCATCCTTGCAGCCCCAGCGAACCATGAAGTCAGTCTACTTATGATGACTGGAACCACTCCAACCCTAATGCTACCTCATTTACTTTCTAACATTCTGTTGAGATAGCGAAAGTTGCAGCACAGATTTGGAAAGCCACAACAGTCCACTGCTGATTCATGCTGTTAAATCATGCTGTTATTACATTATATTTATGCTGCTATCACACTACTTTATGATGAGAGACTTCATTACGGTCAGAGCCAGAGCAGATTATGAACTACATGTCAAGAAGAAACAACACTTGCTTGCCTGCATTAAAATATATAAAGTCTATACATCAGGTGAAATTAATTCTAGTGATAAAGAAGCATTACAAGTTTCAGATATAGTCACACAGAACTCTATTTCAATGATTATACAAACATACAGGCATGTTTTGCCAAATGAAAGATTTAGCTGTTAATCACGAGGATGGCAGTTGAGACTAACAAGAGTTCTTTTTTTTTTCTTTGATCCAAAGAGTCTATATTTAGCTATGTATGTTCTTTATATCTTCAGAAATTCTGTGGTTTGGATTTTTTCTAGTGCTTCTTACAGTGCATCTTCAGCAACTCTATTTAGTAACTATAATCAAATGGTTTGAAAAAGATTCCTAAGAACCTGAACAGCAGCAAAGGATAGCTAATAGTTCCCTTCTATAATTTCACCCTCTGGATTACTGAGGAGATTTTATCTGAAAAGCAGAAACTTGGAAGCCTTCAGATTTTAATAGCTGGTCTGATGTCAAATGGGTGGATCAGAACATTTATAAAGAAAATACATCGTAGATGTCATCTACATAAGACAGAGAAGATATAACATGTAATGTGAAAGTCTAAAAAAATTGTTAAAAGTATAAAAAATTTCAAAACCGGTACATCTTAGTATAGTACCCAGTTTGACTTCTAGCAAAGCAGCATAATCCTTAATGTGGGAATGATTATGCTTTTAATTCAGCGTGAATGGGCCAAAAAAGAAGACACATTAAAGCTCACCAGAGCATCAGCTGCAAACATGTCCCATCTGTAGTTCAGACACATATAGCTGCAGCTACTCATAGCTAGTAACTAACTAGCAGCTGCTCTTTCCTTGATTTTGACAATTAGGCTGTCCCTTCTCCCCTGCCCCCTCCTTGCATCCGGGGTAAAAATGCTCTTATCACACACTGAGAAAAATGACTATAAAATTTAGTATAAATTCCAGAACTATTACCAATATATACAAGTGAATACAGCTGTAATCTGGAATGCTTTATCATAGTGCGACCTCTTTTTATGCAAAACAGACTGAAACATGCATCCTTTAGGTAGATATATGTGTGAAAGTCATGTACTTAATGTAAATCTTATTTTTGCACTAAATTTTATCATTTCTGTTAAAGAAAAAAAAAACTCTCTTACATTCACAACATAAGTGAATTTTAGTAACCAACTGTAGATTAAAACATACACAATGAAAGCAAGCCCGAAACTACAGACAGATTTTTTAAAAATTTTCTCATATTTTAGGTTTCACAGATAAAAGCTAGTTAAGAGATGGAAGACATGCTAGGTTCAGTGTAGGGTCCTACTAATATCTTTGGAATCCCTTAATGCCTTAAAGTAGTTTTTTAATGGAGTAATTGATGTCAGTAATGAGAAAGCACAGAATTCAACTGAGTTCTTAGATATTTTGAGTCGGACAGATGAACTTTTTACCATCTTATGTGAAAATAATGATTGACTATATACAATCATCTGAATAAAAAGGTGTCATTAATTTGTGTTCACCTTTCAAAACGGAAATGAATCTTAGAGATCTGCCCATAAAAATATAGTGAATCAGAATAAGAGCTCAGATCTCACTTTCCAGTTGGTTCCTATTCCAACCACTAAACAATCAGCTGAAGAAACCTCCTATCAAAAACTTTATATTTGAATTTCTATTTTGATCAAATCTCAAATAAATTCAGTCATTTAATTAGAGAGTAGAATTTAGGATACTTAATTTCTTTTGCTGAATATCTGGACTTTAGTTGCTCTGAAATAAACTGGGGTATTTTCCAATCTGTTCAATTTTGTGACGTCCACTGAATTATTTAACGCATTTTTAAATCACGTCATTTTTCCTTAAGTTAAATCTACATTTTTTCTGTGTCTAATTCTCTCCCCATTAAGTCTGTAGAAATGTGCATTAGGAAATACATGTTAAAACACCTTCCAACTTCATGTTTCTAGCGTTAGTCATTTTCTCTTGCTCAAGCTTCTCAATTCTGTTGGTATTCACCACAGTGCTTTTAGCTGAATTAGTTTCAGTATAATTTGTTGACACACTGATAGTCTGGCATTGCTTTTCTACAGTAAATGTCCTCTATTATTTAGATATTTTTATCCTAAGGCTCAAATTGTTAAGACAGGCAACTTTACTGAAGACAAAATATGATAATTCTGCAATTAAGACAAACTCAATGTTTACTCTGAGAAAGAAATAATTGTGATGAAACCATTCAAGATACAGCAAAATCATAATGTAGCAAAAATGAAATCTGGACTGATAAGAACATCCAATGGAATTTGCAACAATCAAAAATGCCCTCCAGTTCCAAGAAATGTACTGTTCTGTTAAACAGGTGATAATTCAAACGTCACAGAAGGTTACACATTATGTGCTGTTTCAATGCACAAATCATAGTTGGAAGGTATATAGAAGAATATATTAAAACCCAGAATTGTTCTTTTTACCAAATAGATAGCACAGACAGACTTTTCTGCCTTGGATGTTTTTGGCTCAGTTTTGTTGGGATTTTATTTTTCTTTTTTTTTGGTTGGTTAGTTTTTTAACATGAACTGAGAGACTCCATATCTTTGAAGTTTTGCTAGTCCTAAAACTTCTGGTTATAATTTCATTTTCTGTTGGTAGAAAGTCTTATTTGGTTTTGGCACTCACTTAAGATCAGCTAAAACCAGCATATAGAGAATGAATCAGCACTTTTTAGAAACAGGGATGATACCTGCATGTGGATGCAAAAACCTCAGCTCAGCTTTTTCATCTCATTTTCTGTCAGGATCTTCTTAACAATGTATTAACAATTGTATGTGGTAGTCTGAACTATGAAATGCAAAGAGTAAAACATTCACATCTTGGTAAAACGCCCTGCAAATTATACTTGAATTGTTCTGCATATATGCAAATATGCATATATGCAAAATATTTTGGGGGCTTGTAGCCTATTTATTGAACTTAAATTTTATTGATTTTTAATGTGCCCATGTCAATATGCTTTGAAAACAAACATGATTGTATTTATGTAACAGCAGCATTCCTCTGGATCGCTGAGGTCCTGCTCAAAGTATTCAAAGATTCAAAAGACTATGCCTTTTTTCTCTCTGTGTACAATTTAACTTTTTGACAGTAGCATTTACTAAAAATGGTGACTTGAATTTGTCAAATAACTCAACTGAAGCCAAAAATTAATTATTATTCTGGTTCAATTAAAGCCATCCCAAGACCTGGAGGATTATCAAGAAACTACTTTATGGGTAAGCGAACAAAAATCAGTTCTTATTCTTGCATCTTTCCCAAAGGCTTATTAGACAAATTATATTCTTCATACCCATTATATTTTATGTATATACTTGTCATCACATTCTTTTTTCTAGAATAAGTGAAACAGAATTCTATTTCAATTATGACATAAAATGTGACTTTTAGATGCAATCAGAACTACTTAATCATTTCAGATTCTCACTTAAATGTAATTACAAAATTGAAAACCATAATCTTAAAAGTCTAGTAAAAGTTATTTAAATAAGCTTATTGACACGATGACTAGATTTGTTATAGATTATCATGAGTCCTCTGTCCCTAAACAGTTTTATTTTCCTCTTCAAGTGATTATCTCTTAAAGACTTGGGGGAGGGGAGATTCAATCCTATCAACCTGATTTTGATTAAGCTAGTGATTCATGAGTTCTAGGACAAAATTGCATTTTCAAAAATTTGGATTCATTGTGCTGTCTGCACACTAGTAGCATTCATTATAAGACATGTTTTTCTGAACACTACACTACTATTGTTAAAGCTTTTTGCCCTACATGTTCTGTAGTCAAACGTAAAGAAACTCTGGATCCTCCATATCTTGGAAAACACTTTATTTATTTTATATTTTTTTAAATCTATAATCACTCTGTGCAATACCCTGATAATGGGGAGAAACATAAAATACATATGGGTACCATCAGTTGTAACAATACAGCTACTGTTCTAAAAAAAAACCAAAAACCCCAACAATAAAACATGTAACCTACATTAGAAATAAAACTGCAAAATTATTTTCTGATCTCAAAGAGTTGGATGACAGTAAGTTACTTGCAACATCTATTACACTGTTGTAAAATAACTATTATATGATTTCATCTTTTTATAATCACTTTTGAGTCTTTTACTGAGAAGTATAATTCAGCAAAGATTAAAGATAGATATAGTGACCAAGACAGAAACATGTGGAGTTTCTCACTGTAGATACTGATAAATTAACTGGAGTAATCACTTTATATGGTTGCCAGAGGCCCAACGAGTGACACTTCCATCATTTCTGCTTTGTAGTTTACTCCAACAACAAAAGCCCAATATGCTACAAAATCCAGCATCAGTTCACCACAGCAACATTTTGTCCTTTCTAGAGTTTCAGAACACACACATTTGGAAGAAACATGTCCAATTACTGCACTTCACCTCAGGAAAATATTGCTATCCATCCTTAAATATCTAATGCATGAATGCTTTAGGAACTCATCAGACTATGGGCCAAAAACTATAGTTTCTATGACAATGTTCATAAAGAAACCTCCGTTAAAATGACAATGATTACACTACATTCAGTTCAGGCCATTCTCTTACTCCATTCACTCCAAAAGTTGCATGTTCTTTTCATTTTTTTTGCTACATCTGGGCCCATTTATTTGGTGTCAGTTCATTGGATGACCTTCAACAAAACAATCAAGTAAGGGACATAAAGCCATATTAAACATTTTCCCGCAATTAAAACAACAACATTAATGAAAACAATAGAGAAAAAAGCACTTCATCTAGCACAAATTTCACCAAGCAATTTCCATTAAAAAATTGAGAATTAATTCCTGGGGCAAATAGGAAAAGCTGACCAATGTCACTGTAAGGTTAATGGGATCAATCTAATCACATTCAAAATATGCAATTTTCTGGGAGTATAATGAAATAAAGATTTTGGTAAACTGCAGATACGTAACACCAGGCAGTCAGCTTTAGAAAATTAAAGTGTTAGGAACCTACAGCTTTTATGGTACCCAGTGTTTTGAGAAAGAAATTATTACTACACCATGGTTACTAGAATGATCTCTAAAGTTTTACATGCAGGTAACTCTCCATACCCTCCGTTTTATGTAATGCTTTATATTTCCTTCTTTAAGAAACTCTGATACTG
Source organism: Tringa tobata (assembly GCA_033628505.1). Lineage (NCBI taxonomy): Eukaryota > Metazoa > Chordata > Aves > Charadriiformes > Scolopacidae > Tringa > Tringa tobata. The sequence goes on from JAHREE010000367.1 coordinate 14,069,343, forward strand.
GAGAGACTATTATGGTTGATAGCTATAATACTAAATTCCTTAAACTCAAATAATAATAATAATAAAATAGAGCTGCACACAAAGTGGGAGGGGTTGGGGCTCTCATAGTCAAATAACTCTGCCCCGAAGAATGAATCTTCAATATTCAGACACTAAATGTAGGCATTTAACAGATTAATTCTAATTTCTGCCAATGCCATGATCCTTTGTAATTAACAGAGCGAAATAAACATTTGCAGAGGGTAGGGTGAGATCAAAAGTGACTGACTCACACCCATGTCTTTCCACTGATTACAAATGTAATTTAAAGTTACTTTATTTCCAATTTAGGCCTGGCTCACAGGGTTGGTTTTATTTCATTAAACCTTAAGCCTAACTACATAATGTAACCCGTTTTCAATCTAACTGGTCTCTGTAACATGAACCGTACCTACACATAATATTTGTACTGAACCAGGCACCTGGTTAACATCCTTTTTTTTTTACTTCAAAGATTAATATTTGAAAAATAAGGAAGACAAATATTAGCTGATGTGACATATAATTGATTTAGCAAGTAGAAATTACTGCTAATTTTGTCATATAGTTGCTTTGTTCTTTTTGAGGAACACAGAAAAACATTACAATTACAACTCGGTCCTCCTAATATACGGTATTACAACCTCAGCTGACAAATGCACTACATCTGTTGTCAAAGATTTTCTTCTGCATGACAGAAGGGGTAGAAGCTAATGAATTACTGTATATTGCACATGAAATCCAAGCACAAAATTGCAATTTCAGCGCTCACATTCACACTTTTTAATTTGATGCATAATCTAAAATTGCAACATACTCCCTATGACAAAAGTAAACTATTCAAATGGTAACTTAATTTGGAACTAACTGCTGAAATGCCATTTTTCCAATGGCACAAACACTTACATGGAGGAAATAAAAAAAGAGTATTCAGGATTAGAAATTATTATATCCCTTAGGATTTCTTTATATAGCAAAGAAAACTAAAAGTACTACACATTCACACTTGCGTGTAGCGAGTCAAAACATGTCTCTAAATTATTCTGATGAGTGACAGAAGATTTCTTAAGAACTTTGCTCTTCAAGCATATCCCCACCTACTTGTAGGAAAAGGTAGCTGGCAATCATTAGAAAGCAATTCTCTGTATTCTTCTTACCTCTCATACACTTACTCTAGAAACATCCACTGCAGCTTTTACAGTGATGTACCTTGTTCCCTTTTAGATGTTTCAACTAATGTGCTGGGGAAGAAGGCACTTCCTACTATGTCCCAGTACTTTGTTTTTCAGATTATAAAACACTGAGTAATAAATAGCTTGATAAAAGCCATATGCCTTGAAATTACACTTGAAACATTGTAAAAATGAAAATACAGTTACTAAATCTCAACATTCATAACACAGAGTACAGTTACAAATACTTATATAAGTTGAAAAAAAGTTAGAAAATATATTTATTCTACTTATATCAATATCAAAACCTGAAAACCCTGTCATGTTTCATCATCAAGGTTTCACTTTTCGACTTTTCATGCAGCATTCCCAAGATAAGAATTCCTACTGGTACAGTACGCTGGCCCTGTAGAGCTAGCCTCCTTCAGCAGGGATTCTGAAAATTTCTTTCTGTTTTGCCAATCCTATTTCAGTATAAATGATTTTTTACAAAACAATATTCTCTAGAGTAGAAGATGGATCTATTAAAAACTAGACAGATCTCCTAAGGTAAGTAATGGCTGCAGTAACTAGGTATTTACCTCTTTCCATAAGCAGCTAAATCTATTACCCAAGGACTTCTATTTTTGCTCAATTGGAGAGAGCAAGGCTTAGTTTTCACTGACTCCTGCAATCTATCTGATAATATTAAACTAGCTCACAGCACAGAGTAATGGCAGCAAACCTATATATTCAAGCTACTTGCAATTCAATATAATTGTACTATAACTTGCAGTGTTACTATGTACAACTGTTCCAAATATTTTGAGGAGTAACTGTGACTTCCAAGAGAGGGAGATAGAAAGAGGGCAAAAGAAACAGATGCGCAGATTCAAAACTCAGATACAGAACCCAAAACTTATCTGTATGACTGGAGGTAAGTTAAATATTATTTTTAAAAAGTCACACAAGTAACGTATTATTAATATGAGCTTTTTGGCCTAGAAACTCAAGCAAAAGAAAAAGGTGTGAATTTAGGCATAAAAATATGCACATTGCTAGCTGCTTAAAATATAAATCAAAAGTGGGAGGGATGTCGTTTGTTTGTTGGGTTTTTTTTATAATTTCTATTCTCAGTTTTGAACATTTAATGTCAAGCTTTTGAGGAAAAACAAAGAATAAAACAGGAAATATAGGCCTGCAGTCCCATCAGAAGAAACAGGACCACAGAAAGCCACACTGAAGCTTCAGAGATAAGAAAGGGTAGTGTTTGAAGTTTTATTTCCTTTTTCATGCTTCTTAAACCATTTTTAGTGTACTATATAAACTGGGTAGAATCTTCCAGTAACTTTCTGGACAGATGGCAACTCCTCCTCTTAGTACAAGTTCAAAGAAGGACGGCATACAGTCTATCCATTATATTTTAGTTTAATATTAAAATTTTGTGATAATAATTTTGGAAGGACAAAACTTCTAAGACTGAATGATAAAATGTCTCTATGTCTAATTTACAATATACTTATATGTGGAGATCACATCAAGATATTCATGATAATCAAAAGATGCAGAAGCTTTTGACTAAGTTGAGTAAGACTGTTAAAAGAGCAGTTAAATTGAGACTGCATTAGCTGAAGTCAGGACTAATGGACACCTGATGTTTTTCCACCTGTAAAATTGTATTTAGATACAACTTTAACTAATCACCTAATTCTCTGTTGATTAAGCTCTTTGCATGCAAAAATAACAGTCGTTTTACTATTTTAAGTTGGCTCTTTTGAATATAAATGATTCAAGAGTGCTAACTCCCAGTAGTCTACTACCGGTACTTGGAGATTAAGGAGCGACCTCTTTAGATTGCTAGCTATGATGTTCAAAGGTTAAACAGCAGAGTTTCCAGTTCCTTGCAACACACGACAATATATTCCAAAAGTGCTCACAGCAGGGAATAAAATCACAGCAATGTTAGTAGTCAGGTTCTTTAAAATTAGAAAGATTTCCACATTCACAGTCCTTAACTCTTTACAGGTTTTGGTACATTCACTGAAAAGACCCTGTCAGTTTCCATACATGGAAGAGGGAGGGTGCAGGATCCAGAACCACAAAACCATCTAATCATAGAAGTTTCACAGGGATAAACACTACTCTGTTCAGAAAACTAATCCATTCAGAAACATTACTTTTTTTTTTAATTGAACAACGTTTATTTTTACTGCAGTAGCAATGGGAAATAAATTTCTAGCCCAGTACTCACCAAGAAGCTAAATTAAAATTACATTTTATTAATTATGCCTCATATCATATGAAGTGAGAAGTCCTATACTTTAATACAGAAAAAATAACTATTTAAAAACTCACCTCGTAAACTAGGAACAAGATCACAAAAGATTAGGGAAACCCACATTACTGCAGTTGAGCATAAAAACTTGGTATAAAATCACGTTTCTGATATATGACATGTTTCTGTAGTAATCACTAGGAAGGATATTCATATTAAACTTTTAAACTGAAGCTTGTTACTCATGCAGTCAGCGGTATGAATTGAATTTGTCTTCCAAGAATCTTGTTATTATCACTTCTGTAACCATATACTACTTGCATTTTTAGGGTGCAAAATTACATTATTTAACTTGTGTAGCTGTAGCAAATACACACTCCGACAAGTGTCTAGAATCAGAGTTATCTTTCTTTAAATCCTTTCAAGAAATTTTAGCTAACATACAAGAACCTATTTTAATAATAGTGTAAGTTCATGTGAAAAGTGAAATAAAAAATATACCTGTAATAAATGTAACAGTCTGAAAATGTTAATGATAAATGCAAGCTACAGACTCCTTTGTGATCATACACAAAGTCTGTTACACTGTAATGAAGAAAACTGGCAGACAAGTCCAAGAATGAAATAAGAAGACAATATGCTCATTACCTATACGTTCTTAGAAAACATTCCTAGGGAATGAAAACAAGCATTTTCAATAACTCAGTATTTTTAAACTATGCTGGTTATTTCAGAATTTCATGTTGAATATTAATATCATTTAATATAGGTGTCAAATCCTCTGCAAGAAAGATAATCTGCCTTTTACTTGTTTTTAAATTTGACATTAGGCTGGAAGTAATACAAGCCAACAACCTTTAGATGTCAAGGGTTCACTTATAAAAATTAAGTGTTATTCCTATATTTCAAGGAAAACATGAAGCTTCAGGAACTATGGAATCTAGCAGGCAGTAAACCAACCACAGATACAAACAATTGTTTTCACACCCCAAAAATGCTGACAAATGTGAAGACGATGACTAAAAGGGCAAACTGATGTGCTAAATGAGACTTGAAATATCAAAAATGTATTCTTACTATAAATCAGAAGATATTAACCTAAGTCTTCTCTACTCTTATGTGAAAGAAGGGAGCAAAGTATTCAAGTGAGCTGAGATTTAAGAAGAGTGGTAGGCAGTAGGGAATCTTCTAACCTTGCATTGATTCTAACTGTGATATTAAAGTTGAAGGAAAGGCAAAACAAACCAAAGGAGTTGACAGTGCTCATTCCATCACTAAGCCAAAGATGCACTTCAAAGTCACCCTGTATCTGACTTTCACTCAAATGCAGGCACTGTCAAATGTTTCACTATCCTCTGAACCAGGCACCCATCTTAACACTTACATATACAAACTCTAAGATTTAATCTAAGAATAAATCTGACAACAACTTCAGAAAGCATAAACATTTACACAAGTAATAACAATAAACTTAATTTTGTTGAAATTTTATTGATTATATGATGTAGGAAGATGGGTGGTTCACATTATCATTTGAACTAATATTAGCTTGTAATACTATCACCATAATGAAACATCTGAAAAAATCAGGAGCATTTATCTAAATTTTAATAGGATAAATTGTGCACACAGTCATTTTGGTCTTGAGATCAACGAGACTTACTCCTTGGTATTTATATAAATGATTAAAGAATCGTTATTTTAAAGATTATATAAAACAGAAAAAAGGACAGTCACTACCCAAAAGTTATTATGTCTCAAGTATAAAACAAGAGACAACAAATTCACAGAAAAGTAAAAAGAGGCAACACAAAATTAGTCAATGTGACTGTAAGTGCTGTGAACGGACTCAAGCCTACCTGTCAAATCTATTCCGGGTACCACAGAAAAACAGATCTTACATAAGGATTTAGAGGAAAGTAACTGAGGATCTGCATTAGATGCTCCACTTCAGTAAGACGGTCAACCTGGGAGATAACACAAATACCTTCCTGCAAGCTCGAGTGTGTGATGAGGCTGTCATCACTGGCTGATAAACTGGCAGTGAGCATCTCAACACTGAATATGAGATGACATGTAAGGTGTTGGTATTAGTCCATTAAAGGCCTTGAAAGAGAAAGTGTCTAAGTTTTCCTTGGTGCTATAAAGAAAAGGGAGCTAAAGAAGAAGCAAAGCAAGAAAAAATGATGGACTGAAAAATGATCTTTACAGCTTCTTTGCAGTCTGGGTGAATATAAATGAAGCAAAAATGCATTTGTCAAAGCCAAAGAAAAGGACATTGCAGTAATAAAGATGTGAGCTGATGACAGCATGGGAGAAAATGTCTGTTAGACAGACAGAAAAGCCTGTACCTTAGAATCACGAAGAAAAAAATCTGCAAGACAGATTCCTTACCACAACATATTCAATAAGTTTTTATTGCTCAGCTATGTCAACAAAATGATAACTTACTTAAACTGAAACTTTCGACTAAATCTGTAATATCTAACAGTTAAACCAGTCCAACCTCACTATTTGCTTATATTCAGCTTGACAGCTGAATCTAGTCCCTGAAGTCCTGTTTCCTTACAAATCTTTCAAATACCCTGTACACACCACCATTAAATTAAACAGCCACATTTTCTGTTAATATTTTAATTATAAATATTCTCAAAATCATACTTGAATATGTTATCACTGAACAGCATCAACCATTCACATCTCAAGAATTCAGGAGAATTTTGGGATTATGGCTCTAGTTAGGAAAACGAATAACAAGTCAAAGTCTAAGACATGCTGATGAATAGAAAGGTCTTCATTACTTGGATCTTTAATTACTTAAGCTTAGATAGTAGAAATGAAATTGACTTCACATTTTGCATTCAAATCACAAGTCATACTTTATCACATAAAAAAAAATAAATGTATTTTTATCTATATTAATCCTAATGATTTTTTCTTCTTTTAATCTGACACTAGTACGGAACCAGTGCATTAGCAAAGAACATTTATACCATCACCAGAAATATCATAAGCCAAGAATGACCCATTTGATCCTATAAAACATCACATCAGTTACAAAGGAAAATCTGAAAGAGGACTACAAGGTCTTTCATCTGCCCATTGTGTTCTCTGTTGTGAACATGTGAAGTAAAAACTGTTAATCTGAAGTATGAATAGAGCTACAGAGCCATCCAAACTAGCTTTCTATACCTGGGTTTGTGGAGCATCCTATGCAGGTAAAGTGGACTCTCCCTCTCTCTCGAAGTGAGAGCCATGAGAGAATAACAACCTCTAACTGCAACTAAACCACTATCATTCTTTGCAATACTATTAATATCTGTATTATGCATGGGCATGAAATATTTAAAATGTCTACCTGAAAACATATTGATATAGTCTCACTGTTATCAAAAAGTGACCCTGGGAAATCTGAAAATGGCATCTAATAATTTTTGCCCTCATTAGATAACATTGCATCTCATAGCTCATTGCATTAAATAGATTTCAAAATGGGATCAAAGCTTACTAGAAAGGTTACTGATGCCTTTATTAAGCAGGAAAAAATGTAAACAAGTATAAACTCCGGGAAAAACAAAAACATTTGACATTTCCCCCTTCCCCTGCTTTCTAAAATGAAATGTTTTCTCATGGGACACTGCAGTTTGAAATAGTTATCTTTCGTTCTCCAATGTGCTGCATTTTACAGTAGTCAGGCAGGAACAATTTATAAGGACATGAATGGACAACTGGCATGGAATATGTGGGAAGTCAAGAGGTCTTGGTTTTCATAAGGGAGAAGCATGGGACAACTTCTACAAATAACACTGTAAATTGCTCTAGATTTACATATAAAGCATCACCTTTCTCCTCACCTCTCTGTTGCTAAAACTTAACGTTAACCTGCAAATCTCATGACTTAGAGGAGGCTTTCATTGATATCTTATACTTGACCAAATAGATGACAGTCAGAACAATAATTTGTTCAATTAGATGAAAATGAAGAAAACTTCTATCATGACTTGATTATCACCTTAACAGTAGGAAAATTATTTTGTTACATTCTTTAAAACCTGAAAAATATGGAATTAGCATCACCACAATTTTATATGCCTGTGTTACAAGTTTATATATACATGTTTACTTACTTACATGTATACCTAAAATATATACATTTAATATATATACATGATTATTTGAACATTTGCAGGCCTGAGCTGAAACATTTATTTCTTACTCTGTTTCCTTCATGAAAACATATTTTGGTTGATACCGTAATATTTAATTCTACAGATGTAAACCAAATGCAGAGTAGTTTTCAGTGTGCATCATGCCATACTATTCGTCCATCCAGCCTAACTCCTTTCATTGCAAAATTTCTCTGCTACACAATACACACAAAAAATCCCAAACCCAAAACAAGAAAAACACACACACACGTTGTCTGTAATAGGGAACTATTATCACAGAGAGCTGAACATTTGATATATAAGTCTATAATTAATCTGTTCACCTGAGGAACAATAAACATCATACTTTTACTGACTGCTTGGGATGCAGCAAGATATACTTAGGAGAATGGAAACAGAAATCTTAAGAGCAAAGATTATGTTCTATCATCGTCTTGTCCATAACACCACTGATAATATACTGCATCAAATAATAAGAAAAAAGTATTGCATAACCGACTCCTGTAAAACTGGTCTTTGATTCAAAACCTGCTCGGTGTTTCATCTGGCATATCACCACACCTGATGCTCTGGAGAAACAATTCTGCCTTAAAATTCCTGTAAGGTTTTGAATTCTACTGAAACAGGTCAAACATGTAAATGTAAAAAAAGAGCATGAGTTTTCACAGGTAGTACTAAAGAACCAGAACTTCTGACTGATGATTAGGAGAGACTTCCCTTATCTCTATCATGCACAGAAAAACAAATACAATACACACTATGTTCAAGAGAAATGACTGGATGCATGTTCTGATAATTCTTGCTGCAGTTTACAGAACAAAAAACTTCAGTACAAAATGTACTATCACTATGAAATCTCCATAATGTGAATTCAATGCAATCACAGTACTCCAACAGCACATACTGAACTTCCCAATCTTCCAATGTAGTTTAAATGCTTATTACTTGAGCTCCTACTTTGAAGATCGGGCAACAGGCAACAATCTACAGCTATTATTAACAAAGCAGAAGAATAACGGATTTTATTCTTGCCTGTGGAAGAGAAGTATCATTTGGGAAAGTGATAACACTTTAGTTTAGTCATTTTAAAAGGTCATGTTACACAATAAAGAAGGCCAAGCCTTTTAGTGATAACGTATGATAGTGACAAAACTAGCACTAGTCTACAGATCCTCAAAATTACTAATTGCATTTCTATGTTGTAAGCAAGTTAAAACAGTCTGATAAATGTCTTCCAGTGTGTTCCTGATTTATGTACTTTAGTCTAGTTTACATAGCCCATAACGAAATTAAACCATAAATAGCTTAATTATTAAATAAGTAAACGAATCCGCACATATAAAGAGAACAAAACAAATATTCATAGTATTATACCTTGGGATTATTATTTACTTTAAACATAGTTGTAATAGGTTCAGTAGAGAGGGGAAAATGATGAACTCTGGTGCAGAAAATCAACAGGAAAAATTTAATAGGAAGGATTAACAGTGAACAATTGTAGTTGAGAGGCATGGCTGCCAACATTAAAGTTGTTTTTGACAAAAAACCACAAATTGGGAAAATCTGACAGTGTTAGCAGGTAGTATAAATTAAAGTTGTTATGTTGTGCCCTTAGGCCTTTATTTATTGCAAAGATAGGCAATGACAGTTAAAGTGCTCAGAATAAATCATTTTATGAAGAAAGATAAAATAGATTGAAGCGATACACAAATTTGCACAATGGTTCATTTGTTCAGGGCAACAGAGTTCAGTCGGATGGAGAGAAAACAAGCTGGTAACGGGCCATTTCCCTGGGGCAGTCAAAGGTGGGTGCTTTGCAGCATGGTTTGTTTACAGTCAGGCTGTAAACAGGACTTTAAGGCCTCTGAGGCACTGCATGTGTATCATAAGGTAAAAGTCAAAATAAAATATCTCTATGAAAATGAACTGTCACCAGTTCACAAACATAACCAAACTTCTACAGGGGTATGCAAATGTTTTGCCAATTTACCATATTCAAATCTCATTCCAAACAACTCCCTGATACGTCCTGATGGAAAAATGTAAAGTTTTGAAATGTAGGGACCTGAAGTAAATATTCTTCCAGTCCTTTAATTTCCTACTGAAAACCAGTGTCCCTACTTTAAAAGGCTGCTTGCCTAGCTTTTTTGAAAGCATGAGCATCAACTTGTTAGAGCGTGCTGTCATATTATACAGATGGGAAATTATAAAGAAATTACTCCAGTGAGGCATTTAGGATTAAACAAAGAATCCAGTTACCTTTTCAGAAAATCTCTTTGTGAAATGCCAAGGCCCTACTTGTGACAGTATCTCCAGAAATCATCTTCTCAAAGTCTGTCTCAGTTAAAACAGCATTTTTTTTTCCCAGTGTGGACAAAGAAAATACATCTCCTACTGCTTATAGTCCATCACTTCAGGTCTAATAGTTTTGGAGCAACTCTAAGAAACAGTCAGACACCATCAGTCTTGCTGCAATTGCTACTATTTTGTCATAAATTCATCCCCAAGTAACTCTAGGAAGCTAAATTTAAGAAACACCACCCTGTGCTTGAAAAATATCCCCTTCACTTACTTGAAAATCTTTCTCTTCCAGGATTTCTTTCCTCCACCTGATAAGGAAGGCAGCACAGACGTACAAGTGGAAGTGAGAAAAACCCTCTGGTTCAGACTAGAAAAAATAAAAATATATCATCCTTTCAATACACAAATAATACTTTTGATCACCATATACCCCAAGTGAATTTTTATGGCATTGTCTACTAACTACAAATGCCAGCTTAATGTCTCTCTCTTTGTATCACAAACATGTTTGCATTTCATGTATGCCAAACCTACTCACAGCTATTATCTGTAATGGGAATTAAGGTCAGGTATTTCTCATATCTAAATTCATTCTTCACAGATGTGTTTTCCATCTCTGATGTTATCCGTTAGCTTATATCTGACAGGAAATATTGTACTGTCTAGCTCAACATTGTGCCATGAACATATACTTCATCTCCAGTATTAAGAACAAACTTTACTACCAGTAGTAGCTTTTTCATTATTAATTCTGCTATAGAAAATTATTAAATTATTAAGCATTTTAAAAATACACAGCTTGGTCTATATTTGACTGAATTAGTGGTGTTTACTAAAAAAAAAAATCTACTCATTGTAACACAAAACATTTACAATTCAGATTTGTATTCAGACCTGCAGCTTTCTGTTCTAGTTCAAGTCAGCAGATTCAGTCACTTTATAAAACTCCCCCTAGAAATTAACAATTTATAAGTATACCTAAGTGTTTAGAAAAAATTGTGATCTTATTTTTAAAGACTTCACTAAATTCTCTTGTATTAGCAAATTAATCTTAGATTTTATTTTCTATACCACTGAGAACTGAAAAAACAATTATGATATTTAATTATCAATGTGATGACTGTGAACTCATGCTATGTAAAATATCATTAAAATAACATTTAAAAAATAATTATAAAATTAAGTTACACAATCTGACAAATGTAGGGATACTTAAATGCTGATATCTAAATAATTTATAAGATCTAATTATAGCACTTTAAAAGTGTAGCTTTCTTTTTTTTCCATATTCTCTATTGGTAATTTCAAAACTGCAGTTTACCCTTTAAAGAAATACAGTGTTCTGCTCATGTAAAGTGAACTGAAACAACTTATGTAAAACATAACATGACAAAAATTTTCTATTTTAGTGCTGTTTAACCTAGAAGAGGATGGTATTTAAAATATTCCACAAAACTTTTGTAAAAGCGCAATAAAATAACCACACTGCTCTCACAGCTGGAGAAGGAAAAACACTCTCCACCTTCTACTTTTCCTTCTCCTCTGCCCCTGAGCGACGGAAGTGCAGAGTGTGCTACCAGGGCTTGGTACAAACATCGTGTTAGGAGCTACAGAACCTACAGATCATCCTGTCCAACAAGAATCAAGAGAAGAGATAATGCCAATTAATTGCAGGGAAGTTTTAAGTTTAAAAGTGTAGTTGGAACTGAAAATGGGAATTAGATAACTTTGCAACCATAAAATCCTGTAATATTTTTCCTACTCTAGGAAAACACTCTACTTGAATAACATGACTTCACAATGAATAACATTGTAAAATCCCAGGATAGACTTCTCTCTTTTAGTCTTTCTTCTCTCTTTTACTAGACTTCTCTCTAGAGTTTGTCTTAATCAGAAAAATTCAAGTTCAATTTACGATATTAAAGTTACAGCTTTACAGAATCATGTACTTGCTACCATCTTCCAGAAAAATCCACGTCTCTTACTTTACTGTTGGCTTTTCTCTTGGGATGGAAAGCTAATGTATAAAAAAGCACAAAATGGTATGCTAAGAAGACATACTTGTAAGCAAAGTGGTGCTACCACTTTTCATATCAGATACTATTGCGGCAATACTTAAATAATCAAATACAACTCTAAAAAATGCAGAAAGCCAATTCTAAGAAAACAACCCTCTTCCTACTCAATTGTGTAAATAAAATCACAGAGTATGCAGTATTATTTTAAATACAGCCTTTGATAATGTAACATTTTCCTCGCTAAAATACGGAAAAAAAAATTAAAGTTTTAAAATTAAGTACAGAAACAGTACTTGTGATCCATTTTTTCTCAGCACTGAGCTGCAATCAATTTCTCACTTTTAACATGAATTTTTAAAATGTCCTTTCAAGTAGCAGCCCTTAATCATACATGAAAAATTTCTATTCGTTTGGAATACACAATATAATGTCATAAAAGTGACAAATTTTCTTCAAATTTGGAAGGCAAACAGGGTAGCAATGTCCAGTGAAAATAGCCCATGTTTAAGATTAAATCAACAGTCAGTACAAGTAAACATCAAATGTTTTCCAGAAGTCCACTCTGAAGTATGTATGTCACCGGTGAAGACTTTCTGGGATAGACTTTTCTGGAACCAGCTAAGTTCACCAATACCTGGTGAACTACAGTCTGTCTTCGGATCATAAATGCCCAAGCATTGGCAATCAAACAGGAAAGCAGGGAAGAAGAAAAATGATGGTTACAAAATGGATTATTTTATATCCTACTTGAGTAGAATAAAATCTTACATTTCTTTAATTACATGACATAAGCAAGAAAGAGGGAACTGAAAGGAACTTGGTCTGGTATTAATATATATTAATTCTGCTTTCTTCTCTCTCCTCAACATTATGTAAATTCATGAAAAGCACAGGGGAGAAGGGGGCAGGATTAAAGAAATCTGTCTGAAAGCAGTATTTTAACTTTAAAAGTCAACTTGCAGTAGCTGTTGGCAAAATTGTTTATTTTGGCCTCTCTTATATTGAATCACAAACCAGTATTACCTTGGTAGTCAAATTAGATCATCAGAATATTCTTTTTTTTCTGATAGTAACCTAAGATTATGATTTTAAGCCCAAGATAATAAAGAAAATTCTGCCATAGCCAGAAAGTCAAGATAAGTGGCTTAAAAAAATTAAAAGCAAAAAAAATCCCCAGAACTGCAATAATGGAAACCCAAAATATTTTTGAGGAATTGCATGAAAAAATATCTGGAGGTACATAAGAACCTGTACTTTTTCTTGAGATTTTTCTGTTCAACCTTCTTTTTTCTCCAATACAATTTTCTTCAGCTCTTTTAAATGAAACCAAATGGGTTTAAATATGCAATTCATTAGAGAAAAAAAATGCATATCCCCCTATAGATTTAAAAATTCATCATGCTTCAGAGATAAGTCTAGGCTACAAAGTATTTCCAATGGATAGTTTTAGACAGTTTTGGAAATTGAGTAAAACAGCTAATGCATAATTGCCTTTTCTAACACCTGCTACCTATTACACTTTTCCATTTGTAGCTTTTGAAGTTACAAACAGTTTGATCTCTAAATGTACAGAAATGCAGACTACCAGCTAAAAGCTATTTAAAATCAAATATAAACAATGACCTTGATTTAAATATTTTAGCAAAAGATCGCAAGACAGATGTACAACCTTCCAGAAGACTTATTCTGAACATATTACAGACAACTCAGAGCACATTATCTAAGAACCATCTGTCATTATCAATAAAAATCATTTAGATTGTTAACATCACAAATATCTCATTGCCCTGCAAATGCTGGATCTCCTCTGCAGCTGAAATGAAAGGCATTCTTTATACTGCACTCCCCAAACTTCTTGAATTAGACAATCATGGAAAGAATGCAAATTTTGTTGTATGACTACACTGATTATTGTCTAATCAATGATTAGTCTAATCTGCCTCCCATACCCTGGATACTTCAGCATTTAAGGAGGGTAATATCTCATGGTATTGTATTTGTTGATAGAGGAAATACAATATGCAATTATTTTTTAAGTACCAAAAATTATTAAAGCTATGAAATTGTGCCAGGGTTAGGTATTAAACCACCACATTTCATACACAAATAATGGCTCAGACACAAGGACATCCAAACACTTTATGATTACAGATGAATAAAGCAACTTTAAACATCTCTGGTTTTACTACATTACAAAGAACAGATAGGTTAGCTGTAAAGAGGTTTAAGTAATTTTTTCAAAATTATCCAAGCAATTTATGGCAGAAAAAGAGAAAGAAGCCAGGACGGGATCATCACAGAAAGGGCAGTGTGTTAGCTGCTCCTCCAAGATTTGCCTTTTCCATCAGCCAGGAGCTCCGACTTTTTGGACACAGACTCAATCCACCCGTCAAAACTGAGACCAAGTTCCAGTCTCAGAAAGACAGCACGAGCACACCAGGGAGAGGTCCATCAGGGTAACTATCCTGCCACCAGGAATGACCAACAGCAGATAACTACAAGTGTAAGAATACAGGCATATTGCAGTACCTCCCAAGAATACTCTTCCAACTTTCAATGGTTTTGTGCTCAGAGATGTCCTTACACAAGCTGTAAAATATGTCTATTTAATAGGTGTTAATGGATTTGTCTTTACTTGTCTGCCCAAAGCTTTCTGAAACTGTACGCTTTTCTGGTAATAACAAAACAGGGTATGAACAATCGTTTCCTATTCACTTTGTCAGTACTTTCATCTTTTGTTCTCTTATGCAGACTGGACTTTTTTTTTTTTAGGTCTATTCCACCATTCCTTATATACCTGTTCCACCAACTTTGCTCTGCCTTCTTAAGCATCCTTTCTTGTACTTTCCTCATTTTGAAATAAGGTCTGAACTGTATACAGCACGTAAGATGCAGAAAGAACGTAATTCTCACAGCTGCATGATGACAGTTTGTTCTTTTGGCCTTTCCCAGCAGTTCCTAGCTTTTGGGTTTTTTTCCCATTTTCTTTCTTGACTGCTACTGAGATCATCTTTTCCTCTTGTGCATAAGTGCAGAGAGCTAACTTGAAGCCCACAGCTATACTGGTAAAGTTAGGATTGTTCCAAACACACACACACAATATCACTTTATATTTGTCCACGTAGAATTTTATCTGTTATTTACTACCTGGTTATTTACAGGAACACGAAGTCCTGCAATGCCTGGCTGTCAACCTCCCACCTTTACTACTCTCAATAACATGGTGCTGTCAGCAAACTTTGCTGTCTCACTCCCGTATCTGTTTTCCAATCACTTCAGCAGAAACATCTTATCACAAGTTGTAAAAAAATTACATGTGATTTCCTTTAATTTTGAAACCTGCCTGCTTGTTCCTACCATCTGTTTTCTATCTTTCAGACAGTTATTATCCATACAAGGGCATTCCCTTTAATTCCACAGCTGTGTTTTTTCTTTAATAACCTTTAGTGAAGAACCTTCTTCACTGTTTTCAGCAATCTCAACAGGCTACATCATCCCGGTGCATATGTTCACTGGCTCTTAATGCTTTGCAAGGTGTAATTTCTCACTACAAAAAACATGACAACATTTTCTTAAAATGTCATATTTATTCATGGTTAAAGAATATTATGATTAAGTTTGGAGAACACTGTACTGAAGTCACCTAAATCTTGTCATTCTAAAAGATACTGGAATACTTCAAGGATTGCAACTATTTTCATTATATTTCACTATATTTCATCACAGCAGCCTACCAACTCTTGTAGGATCATAACCTTCTCCTGCCTGCCAGTTTTACAGTCAGTTATATAATGAAATTTTGCTTATTCTGTGGTGTTGAAAATTCAAATTTTAGTCAAGGTACACATTAAAAAGTATTTTACAGTTATACATAAAAATACCTATTAAAAACATTTATTTTTGTTGAGTTAGCACATTTTGGATTGTCTTCTATCAATGTTTTTATTTCATCATGACTATTCCCAAGGGATTTATCCTAAAAGCAGTAAGTGACCAAGAGCGCTTGTTTACGCTGAACCTAATCCGACAATAAACACAGCAACAAAGTTGAATCATTTATGCTTAACCTCCCACCCCCCCGAACCAAAAAACAAGCTTACTTATAGGTAAGGCCTGTAAGTAGCTGTTTCTAATGCAAACACCCATCCATTAATATGAGAATTCATGGGTTGGATTGATCTTTGCAATAAAAACAAATCTGATCCAAACACATTTCATAGCACTTTAAAATCTGTAATGGAAACTTACATTTTTAGGTCATAACAGCAAGTTAGTAGCATCTGGCACATCCAAAACACCACGCAAAAATTATTACCGCAGGCCTTAGGGGTCACTGTAAGTACCTTATAGCAGGGCTATTTAAAAAAACCTTTATAAGAACCATGCTTACATTTCCTATTTCTGCTAAGAATGTTCAAAAAAATTACTTATCTTACAACGTTCTCTTAGATTTGGCAGATTTATTCTGAAAACTAGGTGAAGATCACATTTCATAATAATTAGTAGCTGGTCTCTCTGACCCAGTCAACAATAACTTGGTAACAGTCCCATAAAGATGACTTGTGACATAAACCTCTGCCGCGAAATCCCAGCCACAAGAAACACAGACCATTACTGGAAGTTTTTTTGAATCGATGTCTTGCGTTGTTAGAATGCTCCATGTGGCCTTCAAAATTCATGGTAAGGCTATTAATCAAAATTAAATATAAATGGAGGCTATTGATAATTACTATTTACTTGCTTTATCTGGTCTTTCAGTAATCACTTAGTTTTAAGAAGTATCTTTCATATACCTTTCCACAATAGCTTGTATTTTGAGAACAGAGTTTAAATTACCATCCTCTTCACTTGCTAATACATTCAATTCAAACAGAATAAAAAATAACCAACTTCAAGTATTTGACTTTTTTGTCTTAGCTTTTCCAGAATAAACTGCGGTGGAAAAAAAATAAAAAATAAATCAGTGTTTCTCATTTGGTTCATTTAAAGAGTTCATCAAGAAGTTTTTAAAGATTTCACCATGACTAAGATGTCAAGTGGATTCTCCCTCGATGAGGTACCTTCACAGCTACTATTTTCTCCTCATGGGTGGTGCTTTATTACTCTCACATACAGGGGAGTTGCTAGATCTTAGCAAAGAATGGAGTTGCTCATGCAATTTGGTTATAGTCTTTTCTTGTTGAACTGGGTATTTACAGAAGAGAATTCTTCTATCAGAAAGCTTATTGATTTATTTTCTATAATTTCCTGTGTTAATAAGCCTCTTCTAATCTGCAGTGAAGACTGACCATTGGTTGTCCTTTGTACTTACTGGAGAAAATATTACTTAATTTGCTGTTTTGAATTTCTGCAAAGCAGAAGGCAAACAACTTCCATTTTACCTACTAGATATGTCTAGATAGAACACAGCAAGAACAGGGACGTGGCAATGTGAGCATGAATTCTACCAGTGATAATCAATCACTGTGATTTTAGCTAACAACAAACAACATAATGGTGAGGGATGAGATATAAAACCCCATTATGATATACGTATTTATGGCTCCTTTACCTGAAAAAAAATTAAAATAACACTTTCTGCAAGTTTTTCTTCTATGTAAGTATTTAACATCAAAAACTCCTAACTTGTTTGGAGATAAAAACAGCACAACCAGCAGCAACAACTAATAGAACTAGTCCAGGATGGTTTCAGTGCATTAACAAATAACAGCCACATAACATTGTAAGTCCTCATCAATAACAGGGGATAATTTATACTGTTTAGGTTTTTAAAAGTGGTTACTTACTTACTGCTATATTTTCTTCTGTTGACCATGGTTAATGTATTCAAGAACAAAGTATTTCGGTTTGAGCCATTAATATAGTGCCTAATTATCCTACCAAGCCACGCTGCAGTATAATGACTTAAAGCAGAGAATCTCTGTGTAATTAGCACTGAGCATTACTATGTCCTTTACTTCCTCTAACAGTATGAAACACAAGCACACAACATTTCTTGCACAAGTATAAAGCTGAATACACTTACCTAAAGCTGAAGTTTACACTTCCCTACACCCCTTAGTCCTGAGTATCTTCCTCAGGAAAATACACAAGCTTTAAGAGGATACAAGAAGAGAACAAGAGAAGAGGACACTACCAACAGTCTTTTCAAAAACGTACGCACACTTGAAAAGTCTAACTCTCTAGCTACTCCCCAGAAAATTCATTTTGCATCTTTAACTTACTCAGATGAACCCCACTGTAACTTATAATCCCTCTTGCACGAGAGAAGTCATGGAAGTGCTGACTGAGTGGCTGTGGAAAGGCTGAGGAGCAGTTAGACGAGGATAAACCCCAAAGTGACAGACTAGTTGCGCCCCCCCAGCACTAGTGGAACTGAGAATACACTTTCTAAAAACCTAGCTCTTTTTTAATAGGTTACATGGCAGATTTGAGTGAAAACCTCCAGACAAGATATTTTCAAAGGAATGCACATTTGGGACACCACAATTTAAATCTCATCTTTTTTCATCTACGTTCAAAGACAGAAAGAACATTTTTTGCAAAGACTTCTTTTATTTTAGCTAGGCTTAAAGTTGAGCTTCACTTTTTCAGACATAGTTGTCCATCTGGAAAGAAATTTATTTTGAAGTTTCCTTCTAATTAAGACCCTACGCATTCTATCTGAAATCACTAATTTAAACTTAAAAATTTGTATTCCTTCTAAAGTAGTGACTTGACACCAAATAGATGGCCAAAAAGGTGGTAGAAAAAAGCAAAGCTGTGTCACACCCAAACCGCTTTTATTCACAGAATACCACTTAAAGATATGATTCACCTTACAAAGCATAAACTAAATCCAGATCACTAGTAAAAATATGCTGCAACTGATTTAATTCTGAAGAACTTTGCTGTAAGGCAAAATACTTTTACATAAATGGTAACCTGCGTATATCAGACTGATTTGAACCAAGGACAGACACCATTGATTAAAAAAGAATAGGGGAACTTTTCCACTGTGAGCAGAACTTTAGCAGATCACGTGAATCAGAATCAGATCATGCTTCCTCAATAACCTGCTTTTAAAGGTCAAATAAGCACAAATAAGCAGTATGACTAGTATTTACTAAACTAATTCCCTATTTCTCACCTTTTGAATTTCTAAACTATTTACCTCATGTATCATTTTAATTATTTTTGAGGTTCATTCCCAGAGAACCTTCATGCTGGGAAATTAATTAATAGACACAATAGAAGAACTGTCAGCATTGTTTAAATACAATTTCAGCACTGGTCTCATTTACATATATCCCTTTATTCTAAACAATGGGGCTGCTGATTTTTTTGTATAAAATTGTTAGTTCATTAAAAAGAGCACAATGATATCCTTTTCTGCAGATATTCATCAGTTATCACATTTTGCTGAAATACATAATCCATGCTCAAGACAACCACTAGAGCTTTTAGCCCCTGGATTCCAAAGATACTGAAACAGTGATATAATAGTTGTATAATTGTTTGATTAATTTGCTTTACCTTATCATATTATTAGCTTTAATAAAAGTTATTTAATTATTCAAAGCAGACCTATAAGAAGTAAAGTTTTAGCTCAACAACAAAAAAAGCTAAAGAAAAATCATTTGAGTAACTGTACAAATACATATCACATCACATATACACTAAGAGACAAAACCAACATCTAAAGAACAGTACTAAAAGTGAACAATGCTTATTTCACTCAGCAAATAACAAGAATATGCTTACTGACACACTGCCAACATGTAATTCAAAGACATTATCTCACTGAGTAAGTCTAAACCCACATATGTCACTTCCAGATACGGAGGCCTATGTGTGTACCTTTTTGGACAAAAGTTGTTATTTTGATTGCAATGAACACTTAATTGAAATATTACTGGCCATTTGAGTAAAGTATATTCCCTAATGCAATAAAGACATTACTGAATTCTTGTTCAGTGAACAGACACTCTACGATCTTCAAATTCCCACATATGTAAATTGAAGGGATGATTACACCAATGTAATATGTAAATGTTTTGAAAAGATTTCTGATTAGATTCTGAACATAAAATGACACTTATACCAAAACCTTGTGTGGTCTAAGGGAGACATATTCTTCTTAATAACAACAACAACTAAATTTTCAAGCAAACTATTCCAATGACTTTTTTATTCTTTTAAGGAACACACGATAAAAACTGAGAATGAACAAATACGTGTATCACATTCAGTCACGTTTGCTAATAGGCGGTCTTGTTGACTAAGAAGAAAACTGGATAGGACAGTGGATAAAAACAAAGTATTTAGTAAGCACAAGCTATTGCCTTCCTTTCCAGTTTTCTACGCTAATCTTTCCAAGCGTAGTCATGACAGAGTGAAGTCATGACGTCAGAGTCAAAAACAGCACCCAAAGTTTCCAGCACAACCATTCTAAAGATACTCAAGATACACCACTATCTTTTTTCATCCCCTTCTCTCATCATTAAACCACATGACATTCTACAGCCTAGCAAGAAAATCCTTAATTTCTGATTACCAGTGTTCCTCCAGAGACCAGAAAATAGTTGGAACTGGTATTTTCCTCCACTTGCTGACCTGCAAAAATCTTAACGCTTATTCATGAAAATACTGCTTCCTTGCAGAGCAACATTGTCTGAATCAGTCTCTTACATGGCAATTTGGCTGAATATTCAATTTTGTCTTGTGATGAGGGTTAGATAATTGCACCAAGCTTTTTGTGACCGTATGACTGCTAACAACATTCTTTGGCCTGCATGCTTTACATTTCATTCAGCTTCAATAAAAAATAACACTAATAATGCCACAGAAATTAAAGTAGGCAGCTGTTGAATGCAGCAGCATCTTCACTGATTAATGAGAAAAGCAAAACATCTGAAAACATTATTCAGCTGCTCTTCTGTTACGTCCAGCGCACACACTTTATAGTCGCGATTCTGCAAAACTGCAGCTTTATAAAAGGGCTGATGTCAAAAGCAACTGAAAATTCAACACCATAACTCATTCCAAGTATCTGAAAATTGCTAGTCACTCAGTATCACAGCTGGAAATGGTAATAATGCATGTACTTTAATTAAATTCATTAGATACTTGATAGCTATTGCCAGGAGCTCGATCTTATCTGGATGAGTAAAATAAGCTGCTTCTTACCTAAACAGTTAACACAAAAGAATCACCAAGCTAATCCAAAAAATACTCTTCAGACCACTTCCCATCCACCAACTGGTTAGCACAGAAACAGAGTAACAGTGATGAATGGGTGCAGCTTTGCTGAACTCTGATCAGAATGAGAAACTGAATCCACTAAATACTGCTGACTTTATCAGCTTTAGCAAAAATAGTTCCCATGAACAACACGATTGTTTGAAGATGCTAACATCTCAATGGATACCAGCTCCCACTTGGTACTTAAATATGTCTTGGGACATTGAATCAAAGCAAGCTCTTTGCTTTGAATCATCTCAAAATGCTGAAAAACAAAACCTGGTGGACAACAATCAAGTCAAAGTCTGCACTAATAATCAGTCTTCACACCAGATCACTGACAGAAGATAGCAGCATGAAACAAAAGACTTATGTTAGAATGGCAACACCTGTAAAGTACTCACAATCTGCTTCATCAAGGTTCTCTGGAGATTAACTCTGATGCTACTACTCTTATCTCTGAGAACTGAAAGATCTGTCTTGACCCTGAAGAGCCCTGAGCAATTATGAGACAGTAACACTCTCTTACTTTTCTCGAGCTCGGGTGTATCATACACTAATCATCACTGCTCTCCCAAGCATATAGATTGCAACTGCTTTGTTGAGAAAAGTTTCTATGAGAATACCCTATAGCAGTACAAATGAAGAAAAATTTGCCACAAACTGAGGCAAATTCTAAGGAATTGCCACCTGCATACAACTTTATTAATTATAATATTACCAATAAAACTTTTTTTTTCTTCTTCTGGACAACCTTACTCCATACACCACAGCTGCGTAGCTTGAAAAGCCCTTGCTCTGCAACAGCTTCTTCCCTACTGACAGTCTGAGGTGATCAGTACAGCATGTTTTTCCCATTTGACATGATACCACCAGTCTGAGGTTTAAGTTATTCAAATCTCTTATTGCCATCAATAAACACGGCTTGCTTTTTTCTTTCCACCAGCTTCTCTGAGCATCTCTTCACTAATCCACGTTGACATTTAAAGGGCTGTGTCTTCAGTACCAGTATCTTGAGATGCTTCCAACAGATGACAAAGCTGCAAGAGTGCCCTAATCGCCATCTCCACAGCCTTAAGCGGCTCAAAACAGGAGGGCAGGTTTGATTCAAATAAAAGCTTTCCGGTTTAATTTTTTGGCTGAACACAGAGTCTTCAGCTGAAATTCACAGTTAACATCTAGTATAGTACTTCTGCAATTTCCTTAATCAGGAACTATTGAGCAAATAATTTAAAAGCACAATACTAGTCCTACCAAAACAACCTGGTCACTGCATACCGCAGTATCCTAAACATTGCTCCAAATTTCACGAAGAGTAAAATTCCTAAACATTGCTTCAAATTTTACGAAGAGTTTTACGATTTATTTTACTCAAGCCTTCAAAAGATTGCCTACTGAGGTAATAAATTATACTCCCATATAATTTTCTTCAAATTAAGTTGTAACAAGCAACAATAAGACAATCATAAAAAAAATTATGCTGCCAGGCTTCAGGATTAATTTTATCAAGAAAACGAATGTGAAACGAACAAATATTTAGAAAAATAAGAATTCAGCCTCTAGAAAATTACAACCGAAACCAAACAAAATATTATCTACCCAAGCTGTGAACTAAAATAATAGATTTATCCATTAATAGATGTATCATCAAAATGTAATTTTTTACTGCATCTGTCCTTCAGCTTTATAACATTTTTCAAATGAAACAGATTTTTCCCACATGTTTTTGCTTATAGCAATGAAGACTGAAGGCTCTGAACTTTTAGGCTTTAAAATCTGACTAGAATACACCCTGAAATGTTGTAAAGAAGCATGTCAAGCTGTATGTTCAAACATAAATTTATGTCAGTCCCAATGTTTTAAAATCTTGGGTATCATTTAAGCTGGAAATACAGCTTCATTTGGTAAGTAGCTACAAGATTTTTGACCCAGCTTACTTGTCCCCAGTTACTTTATGTACACTGGTATTCCTCAATTCTCAAACACCCAAAGTTAGTATGAAAATAGTAAAGGATGTAGAAAAATTGAATAGAAAATAATAATAAAAAAAAAAGATTTACTGTAATTTGATTTTCTATACCTTAAAAAAAATGTACGCAAGCCAACACTGATCATCTAATACATTTTGGAGAATTGTTTTCTGTACAAGTTATTTTTCAGGGTAGTATTAAAAACTTAGCACTATAATATCTCTGCTATCACAGAATGCCTCACCGTATACTGATAATGTCTGTAGCTCATTCCAGTCAAAATGGAGGCAGTACAGTGACATTAGTTGGAAGAAACATGCTCTAACCAACCAATGTGCATTGCAAAATGAGCTGCAAAACAACATCAGCTCATGCAAAGTTTTACTGATGATTTAAACACCAAAAAGACTGCAAGAGCCAGAGAGAAATTGCTTGTCCAGGAACAGGGATTGAAATAGTGGTGTCAAACAATTAACCGATTCCAGAAGTTTTACAACTCTCAGGGCTAGTTATGAGCTACTGAAGATCACAGAATCATAGAATACTTTGGGTTGGGCAGGACCTTAAAGATCACTGAGTTCTACCCCCCCTGTCATGGGCAGGGACATGTCCCACTAGTCCAGGTTGCTCAAAGCCCCATCCAGCCTGGCCTTGAACATTTCCAGGGATGGATCCTGGACACCTCTCAAGAATCTGTATTTGCCACTTATCTTTCCCCACCTCAAACACTGTGTTCAGTTTTGGGTCCCTCACTACAAGAAAGACATTGAGGTGCTGGAGCGAGTCCAGAGAAGGGCAACAAAGCTGGTGAAGAGTCTGGAGAACAGTCTTATGAAGAGCAGCTGAGAGAACTGGGGTTGTTTACCTCGGAGAAAAGAAGGCTGAGGGGAGACCTTATCACTCTCTACAACTACCTGAAAGGAGGTTGTAGCAATGTGCGTGTCAGTCTCTTCTCCCAAATCATAGGCAATTGGATAAGAGGAAATGGCCTCAAGTTACACCAGGGGAGGTTTAGGTTGGATATTAGAAAATTTTCTTCACCAAAAGGGTTATTAAATATTGGAACAGACTGCCCAGGGAAGTGGTGGAATTGCCATCCCTGGAGGTATTTAAAAGACAGGCAGATGTGATAATTAGGGACATGGTTAATGGTGGACTTGGCAGTGCTGGGTTGATGGTTGGACTTGATCTTAAAGGTCCCTTCCAACCAAGGCTAATCTACAATTCTATGAACGTTTCTAGGGCTGCTTATTTTTCATGTTACCTCAATAAAGCATGGCTAGTCTTAGAAGGCTGTGAAAAGCCTCTGCATCCCTGCGGTCTTAAACTATAAACCAAATTAATACTCATTTCTGAAAAACGAGAAGGTGCTGCTACTATGGAAACAGGCGGGAAGCAAAGGTTGTCACGCACTGCTCACTGAGAGCCTACAGGGATCCAGACTGCAGAGTTCTGTTTCCATAAAGGATACACGACCAGAGACAGAGAGAATTTAAAACAAAAAGAAAAAAAAAACACAAAACCAAACCAGAAGTCATAGCCCAGTTAGAACAAAAGAAACGAAGAATGTATGTGTAATGAAACAGGACTCAATACCACCGGGGATGGGAATCTACAAGTCAGAAAAACAAAAGTGTTTTTACCGCATCCTTAATTTACATAGCATGTATTCAGATATGATATTAATAGTCACACACAAAAAAAATATACTGCAATCATACAAATATTTAGTCTCCACTTTAAATATTTAACTTCGAAAGGTGATATCAAATCATGCAACAAAATGTATTTCAAATTGTAACTTATGGGTATCTCAACAAAATCAAAGTTTTTAACTATGGAAATATTTTATCAAAAAGCAGGTGTTGGATTATTTAAAAATAAAACAACAGCACATCACCCTCTTAAAAATTATTTTTCCTGAAATATTTAAATGAAGTTAAAACATACCTAAGAGACAACTTTCCTCTATCTGCAATCTAAGCTTTAAAAAAGTATCATTAATGCAAGTTGTTTATACCTTTCAGAATGGACAGATTGATTTGTTTTCCAACACACTGCTTTTCCACAGGTTTGATAAATTACTATTTACAAACAAAGAATCTAGTTAAAAAGAAGAAAAAACTGGTTATTATCAAACAGGAAGACTATTAGAACTTAAAGCCTCAATCATGAAAATGTTACTGTTAATTTTGTGGAAAAGTTTTGAGCACAATGTATAAGAATTTTTTTCAGCTACATGAGTATTAAAAGATAGTCAAAAGATACATTTTTTGTTGAGCTGATTAGTATTTAGTAATTTCGACAAAACTTTCAAAACTTCTGTTCTCCATTTATGGAAAGAGAACATTGACATTATTTTCATCCATAACTTTTTGCAAAAGAGAAAAAAGGATTGACAATGTTTAAAGAAAAGAGTAAGAAAGCACACACATTTCAACTGTTATCTCTATTGCCCTATCTACTAGACCATGTTTCCCCTTCAAACTAAACTATTTATTTCTGCCTAGAATGCAAAAAAACCTGCTGCATAGCTTTTCATACCTATTTAGCTTATTCAAGGTATTATTACTATTTCCGAAGTCAATACACAAAACTTGCATTTTCAATACTATTTATTGTGTTTCATAAAAGTTCCATTAGAAACAAATTCAGAGCAAATATAAGTTGGAGGCATCATTTCCATTTATTACTTTTCATAATACCTTTTTCATTCAGTGATATCAACACAATCTACGGAATTATTGCCATTGTTCTCAAAGACAGATAAAGGACAAAAAAAATATCACATAGTGTCTAATTATTGTCATCTCTCAAAAACAATGGAATATATATTAAAAGTTATACAATACAGTATATAGTAATCATATGGATATTTATGATGATGCAATTTAAGACTATTGTGAAAGACTGTCAGTTTGATACATGTTTTCAGTTTCTGTGGGTTATATTCCTTTTTGAAAACAGACACCAAGAGGTCAGCGTGAGGCCTCCGGAGGAAAAGTGAGATCCCTTAAGAGCTTCCCTTCAGAGCAACTGAGGACATCTAGGAAGAAACGTTCCAGTGACCACAGTGAACCCCAGAAGAAAAACTACAGCAAAGAATTGGGGGCCTGCACCAACCAGAGCCAGAAAGACTGATGAGAGGATCAGAAAGCAAACAGAATTTGATGAAAAAACTCTTGTAGAGGCCAGAGAGGGCTCCAAGGAGCTTGCTAGGATTTAGAAAGTCATTAAGGGCACAGCTCCTGCAGTGTTTTGGGTTGGGTTGCAAGCATTCTTTGGAAATACATTATCACATACATTCAGGTACTGAATCATGGCTTGCATTGTAGAGTTTCTCTCCACAGATCCAGCACTATTGCATGGCACTATTTGCCAATGCAGACACTCAAAGCTAGAAATCAAACCCGGAAGCAAACCCGCCCTACAAAGATGTAGTGAATAGATGTAGCGTTGTCTAAAAACTCCTTTTAATTCACTCTCTTAGAAATAGAAAGAATTTTTTGACCAGTAAAGAAACTAATTATTCTACTTATTAAAAAGCAGACTTTAAACAATTCAAAAAGCCTTTTTGGAATGCTTTCAAGTGAAAGAGAAGGAGCTGTGTTAACCTACCTCCAGGCTCAGGACAACCTGAGGTTTTACTGAGTACCCAGGGTCCTGTCAGAGATAGTACAGGTAGTTAAGAACTATCGTCTTGCAAATGAAAGACTTCCTGCAAAGTTTTTGTATCTTCTATTTCCATCATCACTTACAAGCATAAGAGAAAAAAATGAGAGTCAAACTGGGAATTTGATGTAATCTTTCCCCATATACTCTCTCTCCGCAAGAAAAGACAGTCAGACACAAAGTATTGCAGTTTTAAAAATGTTCAGCCAAACTAAACTACAGAAGAGTCTGTGATTTTCTCTCAGCCATCTGCTTCGTTTATAAGCAAAGAATGTTCAATATACTGCAATAAATTCAAAGCCTTCAATCTGTCTCCTGTCACAAGAAAAACGAGAATGTTGCAGTGCAAAAGATGGGAAAAAAATGTATATTTCCATTAATTCCTGAAGTGGCAAAACACCTTTTGACTGCAGACTAAAACAGAATATCATGCCCAATTTTCTTTATTCTGATATTCAGAACTAGAGAAATAATATAACCACAGCTCCAATCACCACTTAAAAGTGAAGGTTTCTCAGAACTTGGTAAACATTTATCACATAATTCTTAGCACTCTGAAGTCAAATGGACACCACCATCTTCCCTCTACAAAAGGAAAGTATAGCTATTTCATAATTATTAACACACACTCTCTTTCATTATTCACTCTCTATAAGAAAGCATGGACATGCACAATTGCTAGTCCAACCTCCAGCAGTAATGGTATTCATCAGTAATCTTCTTGTGAGCCTTTACAATGGCCCTACTACTTGACTTCAATCAGCTGTAAAGCTCCTTTATTCTGTTATCACATCAGTGTGAGGGAATGAATGCCAAGGATTGAATGCCCTCCTAAAGGAGAGGAGTCATGCTGTCAGAATAGCAATGAGCTCCATCCAGGCTGCTCAACACGTTCTTTCACACTCCCTCGCTCTTGCAGAGGAATGCATGCATGACAAAAATAAATATCTGCTGAGTGCAAAATGCTAAGAAACATATCTGCAGAATAATACACTAAACAGAGCATATCACAGTTTAATAGAAAGAGTTCGAGGTTGATCTAAAGGATGCAATTAATAACTGGCAGCAGTTGTGTTCCATTTGTCAGAAGAAAGGGATGGGCGGAATAATTATTCTACCAGTGAGAAAGAAATTCATAATTTCAGTACAGAATGTTTCATCTATTAATACTCAATTATTCTTAAGCTTTTTTTTTCTTTTTTCTTTTTTTTTGGCTGATGCAAGGACCTACACATAGACTTTTCTTGCTCATTATAACAAAGAGAAGAAAACAAGATATCCAGATCCAAAAATGGATGATTGTAAATATTTTAAGTAGAAACTTTTGGTAGCTCAGCCTGTCTCCTCCCTGTCCCGTTGACTGTTGTGGACATTGCTTTAGACAAAGCAAGGGATTTAGCCTGATATGAAATCTCTTCTAGCACACCACCAGAATCCAGAGTACGATATCAACAAAGTTATCAGACAACTCGGGCAGGAAACTGAACTTTCATTCATAATTTAATATTGCTTTTTAGGACTGACTCCCACGCTTTTTGCTTTTGTTTTTGTAATTTCAAATACATCATCAACACCCCACAAGGAAAATAATCTGTGCTTTAGCAGGAAGAACAAACAAAAGTGTATCTTTCTACCTCAAGTATATTGGTGGATTTTCAGCAAAAAATATATTATAAAACGCTGTACAAGAAATTTTATTTCAACAGTTAGTTACGATAAACTCCACTTTCTGACCAGTGTTTTTCTTCTAGAAATATTATTTCTACTCAATAGTTTTAGAAGATTTGAATCAAAACTTACTTTCATAATGATACTGAAAAATTCACACAATCACAGAATCTTCTAGGTTGGAAGGGACCTTAAAGATCATCTTGTCCAACCGTCAACCTAATTCTGACAAAAACACCCACACAACAACAAAAAGCAACACCATCACTAAACCATATCTCCCAGCACCACATCAACCCGTCTTTTGAACACCTCCAGGGATGGTGCCTCAACCAGCTCCCTGGGCAGCCTGATAAACCTTTCGGTGAAAAAAATTTTCCTAATATCCAGCCTGAACCTCCCCTGGTGTTGTTTCAAATATAAGATATAGTGGCTGAAAGGAGGAAGATAGCAGAAAGTTTGGCAAACAAAATGTGGAAACTATCCTAAGAAAACCCATTATTTTTGGGACATTCTCTTTTAAATCAACACTAGCCTGCAAGTCCATTCATTCTGTAAATCCTGTACTTCATATTCTCATCAACAATGTATTTATGCATCTATTTCCTTACATTCACTAAGACATTTGGATTTTCCCCCCACAATTAATGTTTTTATTAAAAAAAAAAAAAAAATCTTCCTTGCACGTCAGCTTGAATTCCTCTGCTGTTCTGCTGAGGATGAAGAGAAAGGATGGTGCTGTGGACTGTGAAATACCTTTGTGTTATTTGACCAGAAGCAGTTTATTCCAATAGTGCACTACACTCTACAGTCCATTTTAGAGGAAACAGGAATGCAGTGAAACCTCTTTGCTGTGAAGGATCTGTCAGCATCAGCTCCTGCTGTGAGAAGCAGAGAACAACCTTTGTGCCCCTTCTCAGGAATAGGGCATTGATGTGGCAAGTGAATGGGGCTTCTGAACGTTGTTTTGAGAACGTGAACTGATATCTCAGCATACTGGAGATACATTAAACCTTAATGAGTGACTCAACTGATGATGTTTTCTTGAGGAGCTTCAATTGTCCAGTGATATAAACAGTAACTTTTCCAGTAGGAATGTTTTAAATAATTGTCTCCTGCACCTCTCAATCATGCTTGTGAAAGGATCAGAGCTCAGGATGCAGCTCTACAAAACACCTTCCCCACTGAAAATACATAGCTAAAATTGCATCTTGAGTGGTGCCAGACTTTAGTATATAGTATTTTTGGTGATACCCTTTCCCAATAATGTGTGCAGAGAACTGTCAGTCATGGAAGAGAAGGCATTGATAGAAATCTGTAAAGGGGCATTTTATTTTTTTCACTATAGGTGAGCAACAAGAACTTATCATCACTCTTATACTAATTACATCCTAACAAATAGTTATTAGCACATGCAGGCACTAAAACTGAATCACATCACATATGGAAAGAGGCCAGAAATGATTGCTTCTAACAAGGTCAGACAGCCATCTCGTGCCTCTTCTCACAACAGCACGACACAGAACTGCCCAGCTCCCTATGCCTCCCTTAAGCTTAATTATGTCTATTGAGCAATAAGGACAAATTAGAACAGGATCCTCCTCACAGCCATGGGCCGAAGGAGGGAAATGAATGGCAGCTGAGATACCCCAAGTCCAAACCCCCCACTGACAGGAGAAAAAGAATGTACTCATGGCACACACTTGGTTTCAGTAAATAACACTGCTCAAAAGAACTAGGCTGCTCCAAAGGTAGGCTGAAAGAAGACACTGCTTGACGGTCTAAAGAACTCTCAAGGTTGGTAACACGCTGTTTTTAAACAACATTAATGAACTCCTGGGCACCTAAGCATGAGATTGAGCTTGTAGTTAACGCCATGTGCTTTAGTGAAGACTTCTTCAGGAAGCAAACTTCCCCACATGCTCACACTTCCAACAACTCTTTCTAAATTTGAAGTTTTTGAATCAGGATTTATTTATATTCCTGTAACCAATGAAGCAGAATATGGGCAAAATGAAAAAAAAATAATAATACTGCATCGGTGAGTAAAACACTTGACAAAGATTTAACTCCACAATGTCTATTTTTCTACTTTGCATAATTTTCTGTTAATGACCTAGACTTAGCAATATGATGGAAAACCTAATAATGCAGTATTTAGATATTACATAAAAGGAACAAACTGGAAGAAAAACAAATTTAGAATGGTTTTAAATTACTCAAAAATATGAAAGAATTTCCTTCATTTCTCTAGATTTTACAATCAGTTCTCTAAGAGATCAAAGCATATTAACACAACTGTTTTAGTCAGAAATAGTAAATACAAGACAATTCATTTCTGCCACACTTTGTTCTCTATGCTCCCCTGCTGAAGGAATAGCATTAGTTTTTGTTAATGTTGTTAAACAATATGAATGCCTTGCTCCTCAGGGGAAAGCCATCATGTTTAAAAATAAAGAAATATTTATTTCCAAATATGCGTACTCCTGGCATGTAAACCTATACAGGACTGATATTCACATTTTGTGAAGAATAAAATGCTTTTGAGACCTATCTTGCAAGAATGTGAAACTAAATAAGGTGTAAATAATGAAAACCTGGATTACTGAAAACATTGGTGGTCAAATCTGATGTTTGCCTGAGATCAGGGAAAGGAAGAAGTAAAGACGGAAGCAGACAAACCAGTGTGCTGTGAAAAAAGCATCTTCTCCAGTTTGGACCTGACTCCTGCTCTTAAATGTGACTAAACTTTTCTGTATGTCACCCATATTTTGTACACCTGCACTATATTCCCCTCTCAATCTTTTTTTCCCAGGCTAAGGAGTCCTCAGAAGAAGCGACTCTTCATTTTTTATTCACTCTTGACTTTCTCCAACCTTGACCCCTTTTCCATAGGAACAGCATGGTTTTATATAATGGCAAAATTAGGCTCTCATTCCCCATTCGAATATTTTCACAAAAGTATTATGGCATCAAGTTCTTGTTCCTAAATGGCAACATGCAGTTCATGGTTAATGATTATGTACAAAAATATAACTTCCTTTTTCTGCCCAAATCTTTACGTGTCACTTAACACTTACATGAATGGGAATTTCAAGTGCCATTTTTTCACTATGGCTCTGTCTCAGAAGGTCTTTCTGCTTTTCTTGGTTCATAAACTCACTTCTATGCTTATCCTGAATGAGCTGTTATCAGCTGCAGCCTGCCTTATCCTGTTATTCACCTTCTCCTGACCAGTTGTGAAGATACTACCAAACAACAAGTTCAAAACTAAATACGAAATATTTACATGATGTAAATAAAGACAGCACATATAGGAAAAATACACAGATGTCTGCCATGCTTCCCGTTCATCAACTTAAAAATCGTATTTTAACTTGAAAACTTTCTACTTGTTATGCTACCAAATAATCCTCTTTTGTTGAGGTATGACATAAAGGAAAATCTGAAATTTGAAAGTAACTCAATGACTTTTTTTACATTTATAATCAACAGAGTAAGTTCTTTCACAGTGAAAAAAGAAATACTGTTATATCAAAATATATCTTCCCACTAATCTTTCTCAGGGGCTTCCACTGACTTCTCTGAACAGATAACTATTGAACAACTGTATTATGCCAATATTAATAACAAAAAAGATTCACCAAAGATACTTTAACTGCACGCTATCCTGAAGCATGTTTAGTGTTATTTTTCAAATTCTGTCATCTTCTCACAAACAGTAATACCTGTGCAACTTTTTTCCAATCACACATTTTAATAATAAATTACAACAACTATTAATGTTTCCTCTGTGCTGTCTCTAAAGTAATCTAACTCAACAGAAAGTAATAACAGTTAAAGTAACTAAGTATCTTTATACTAAGATAAAACAACACTTAGACACGCCTTTTTCTTTTATCTCTTATTCTTCTCCTCCATTGAAATCCTCAGCCCAGCTAAGAATATACTTTCTTTTTTTTAATTTTAAATATATTTACCAATTAAAATAAAGCTAATTACAGTTGAGTGAATTTTAGTACCAAAAAAATCTACTAAAAGATCATAGAATCATAGAATGGTTTGGGTGGGAAGGGACCTCACAGATCGAGTTCCAACCCCCCTGGATTTAAGCAGGGACACCTCCCACTAGATCAGGTTACTTAAAGCCCCATCCAGCCTGGCCCTGAACACTTCCAGGGATGGGGCAACCATCACCTTCCTTGACCTTCTGGCCAAGCTTCTTTGATGCAGCCCAGGATGTGGTTGGCTTTCTGGGCTGCCAGCGCGCATTGTCAGCTCATGTTGAGCTTTCCATCCACAAAATCACCAGATGATGCCAGACTCAAGGACAAGGGAACAAGTCTAAGAAAGACATTTTCAAATACCCAGAGATAGTTCTGTTGTAGCTAATCTTTAAACAGAATTATCTCAAACAATGCTATAGATGCTGTTATTATTTTCTAGTTATTTCCAGATGATAGCAAAGTTTTCTGGAATTCTTACCGAACTCCCTCTAAAAAAAAAAAAAAAATACATCTCAGTTTTAGTCAGTAGGAGAAATACCAGCCTCACAGCAAAATTAGAAATGAACCTCTTACAATGAAGCTCTGTTTTTAAACATGACTTAAACTGCAGGCTAAATGATCATCACACAGGAAAATAACACGGACTTTGTATGAATCACTGCTAATCACATATACTCAAAAAGAAAAGTATCTTTGATTTAAATGCTATATTAAAAAGTCTACAAAATACATAACCTAGTTCTTTGTAAAGTACCAGCTATAAGCTTATGAACTACATTTTGATTATTGGAGCAACTGGCATGATATAGGTTTTCCTGTTCATTTCTCACAGCTACATACCAGCTTGCCATTTAAATCTTTCTGAATATTCTCATTTCTAAATCTTTTTCACTTTCACTGTGATCCATGCTTAGTTTCTGCTGAGGAAAAGGCATAAAAGGCTAACAAGTTCAAACGCTTAATGGGTTTATGAAGAAGAATGTTATAAGAAGGATTGCTTTGACAGCTTGATTAGATTAACACAATCAATCAGTTTCAACAACATGTGCCGTCCTTAGAAATACAGGTACTGCAACTTCCTTAGTGGATGATACTGCATTTAAATTGAAAAGCACCGATATCACATCTTTCCAATGCGAATTTCCATGGAAAATGAACTGAAACACACTGAATAAGGATGACGGCATTATAAACACACTCCGCTCACCAAAAGAATAAATTAGCAAAAATGAAGCATAACAATAGCATGCTTGTTTGTGAAGATGCATTTATGTTTTAAAAGTGTACATGGAATTTGTAACTAGTTTACATACACGGAAAATAACATGACAATTATTGGAATTGTTGAGCTATACAGGAAAAAAATACTGTCACAAATTGAAATATTTACAACATTTTTTGTAAATAAAGTATATTCGGTATTTTATAGCCACGTACTATGCTGTAAAAAAGAATATTGAATGCTGTAATTTTGTTTTCTGTTAAGAATATCCAGAAAGTTCAAAAGATAAAACATCTGACGCAGCATGCCTGGCAATTGTTAACAGGTCTGATTCAAAGAATCACAGAAAAGGAAATGATCTATTATACTTTTGCCTTCTTGAATTTGTTTGTTCTGGCAGTCATAACGTTTTCTAAACATTGCTTTATTCCTCCCCCCCTCACTGAGTTTTACTACATTTTATGTTTTAAAAGATGATTCATAATCCATCCATGAATAAAATTCATGTGCAAACTGGTACTGCTGTAGCACAAACCCCACAGATCTATAACCATCCTTTCATAACCAATCTCACTTTGGTGTAAGGGAGATCAGAATGCAAGGTTAGTAGCAGGACAGACATCTCCTATGGTACTTAAATTAGAATAAGGATAGATCCTTATTTGCAAGTGAAGAATAGATCCTTATTTGCTTGTGAAGAACAGGTCCTCCTTATTTTCAACTTCATTATCAACACAACACAATTTTCTAGATTATGACAAAACTTCAGAATTTTCTATACAAACCTTACTTTCCATAGTAAAGATAATAAACAATGGACTAGGTTCTGATTTATGGTTGCACAAACACACGATGAATTTTATCCTTTATAATGATACCCAATGATTCTATCATGATACTGCAATGACAGCAAAATTAGATATATTTGACATTTTGTTAACCAAGCACAAATAGTCTGAAATGGCTACAGAAAAAAATGTGCACAACTTTTAAATCTTTTCAGCAGATGCTGAGGGTGCACTAAGCAACGTTAGCTATAGAATAAGAGCCATCTCATAGACTGCAGTGATGTCCACATAATAACAAAATGCACTATTGGCTTTGATACAGTGCCTACTTGATCCAGGACGATGTGAGATGGACCAAATAGAGCTATATGAAAGCTCCTGTCTACGTTGATAACTCTGCATTTATAACTGTCTGCAAATAACTCAGGGCAATAGGAGAGGATGAGATCAGAGCAGTTCAGGCTGAGGCTTCTACAGCTACAGTAAATGCAGTAAGATTTGCATCTTTCTTCACACTCAATTTAGTCTTGGATTTTGCTTTAGACTAGATTTAGCCTTCAGCCCTCAAATACAATGTTCCCACCATTCACGTGGTGGTTCAAAGCTGTCCAAGTCATTGCCTGTGACATGTATGTCCCTGTTAGGGGACATTAAGTGTTGGAGCCTCTTTGTTGCATAGCTAAAAAAGACGTTACTGTTAAATCTCCTTAGAAAGGAATTAACACCAAAAAATATTCCATTAATCAAACCAATAGAAGGCAAGTGAGGATAAAAGGGGAATTCGCTTCAGAACTGCACTAACACAAACCAAAATGCAGACTTGCATATAAATTTTCCTTTCTCAAGAATTTGAAAAGAAGTGCTTAATAAACATAGAATCCAAACAACCTAGAAGGTGTCAGCATATCAAAATGAGAATTGAAGAATTCATGAGCTGCACATGCTAATTTGTATAACCAAGATGACCGCACATGACTGCAGAGATACTGCCTATAAGCACAAGTCCAAAACTGCAAAAATAGCAGCGTGCCTAGAACAGAGGATTATTCAAAAAACTTGGAAGTTCTAATTTCTATGGCTCTAAAAAATATGTCTTTTAAACAACAGCTTAATGGTTCTTGAAAGAGAAAACATCTTTCATTTCAGGCGGGTTGGGGAGAAAAAGCTGAAGGCTGCAATCAAGAGGACTTGGAAACAAAGACAGAGAGGTCAGTAAATTGTCAGTGCTGATTAAGACAGTGGAGAAATAAAAGCTAGCCAGGGTGAAATTAAAGCGTTGTGAAGCCCTGCAACTGGAATAAAAAGATCTCAGTAATCAATACACCTATTCTTTACTACTCTGTTAGTGGGCTGAACTACCCTTAGGGTAATAACATTTAACCATTCACGGAATCACGGAATTGTCAGAGTTGGAAGGGACCTCTAGAGATCATCTAGTCCATTCAAAACAATAGTAGCTAAATTCAGCATATAGCACACTGTAAATGGTGGAGAAAAGGCTACTGTTCAACTTCATAAATTACCAGTTTTGGAGTGATCAACCAAAAAAGAAAAAAAAAATGAGTATGATTTTCTAAACTCATTTCATAAGCTGCCTTGAAATGAAGTCCCCAAAGGCATTTTTGGCAACCTCTGTCACCATATATGAATGACAAACCTGTGCCACTGGCAACACACAATTCAGAGTATATCTGATGGCATGAACTCTAAGCTCAGTATTTCTCAAACATCACGGCTAACATGAACTGAGAAAGCTATATAAAGAACATTATTCTTTTGTACAGAAAACTTTTTTAATAAATAGAAATAAAGTCCTACTTTTGCCTCTCTGCTGAGGAAAAATACAGTTCCAGCATCTAACCCAAGTACCTCCAGCTTGAATTGGAATTTATCTTCCTTCAATTACCACCACAGTGGTGCCTTTCAAAAACTGCAACAGCAGATGTGGAGTGTTACAAGAAGTGTTACCCACAACAGCTATTTGCATTTTATTTGTAAACTCTTTCATTGTTTACAAAGTCATGACAGTATCGCAGCACAGCAATGATGCTCAAGTTGTGATTCAGACATTACAGTTAGTCTTGAGTGAGCGCTTTACAGAGATTTATTTTGGTTTTTAGCTTCACTGAAAGATATTACTACCCTATGGAGCATTATGGAAGACAATTGAGTAACTTGAATCTTACCACTGACTCTCATGTACAAGTTTGTTAACTGTTTATTAAACACACAGTGAAAATGGATTAGGGTGTAGCCAAAAATGTTGAATATAGAAATGAAGTGCATTAAATTTATTCATAATTAATGAAATAAATGCATTAAATTTATTCATAAATTTAAAATATGCAAGTATTACTGGTAGTAACTGATTCATATACTTAATCAGTATAACCACTACAATAAGGTAATATTTCGCAAACTGTACTTTCACTTTCTATACTCTGTACTGAGATTTGAATAATCAGAAGGACAACTTTCTTTCTAAACCAGTGTCAAACTTAAGATTCCTATGCTGAACTTTTTTGCTGTTTTGAAAAAAATCTTAACACTTAAAGGCAGTAAAGATTTAGTGGAATAACGGTTACTAATGACAGTCCAGAGGAGAGTTTTAATATGAAAGCCACTGTCCAAAACTGATGCCCTGTTAGGCATCACTTAAGAAACTTCATCTTCACCTACATACTGCAGCATATGTAGCATTATTTCACTTTCACATTACAAAAATATCAATTCCAATTAACACAGAACAGCCAAAATTTAGCACAGGTTCATATACATTTTGAAATAGTTGGAGTTTTTTGATCAGAAATTCCTGAACTACTGCTAGAAGAAGAAAACCTGAATTTAGATAACTACAAGAATGCTTACAGAGAAAAATTGCAAGAAATGAAGGAACTGAATGATGGAAGATCTGAGTAATGACAGAAAAAGCAAATTACATATTCTATCTGATTTAAAGAGATTCCTATTATTCATATTAGACAAAAAGTTCAAAACAAGAATAAGAATTGGGCTTTCTGAAATTTCATGAGAGGAAAGTGGAGTACAGAGTCTGGAAAATGTAAGAGAAAAATATGTTGAACAAAAAAAAATATGTATGCAGGATCTACTAC
Source organism: Tringa tobata (assembly GCA_033628505.1). NCBI lineage: Eukaryota > Metazoa > Chordata > Aves > Charadriiformes > Scolopacidae > Tringa > Tringa tobata. The sequence goes on from JAHREE010000367.1 coordinate 14,106,937, forward strand.
AAAAAGTTACAAAATATGCGAACCAAGAGCTTTCAGGAAAAAAAGAATTATTCTTGGTATCAGTAATTGTCATCAGCTATCTAGGGAGAACTGTCACACAGACAGTCTGAAATGCACATCTTAACTAAGGGAGTCCGGTCAAGGAAAAAAAAACGTAGATATGCAAATCATCATCATTCACTGACAGTGAAGTTGTATGAAAGCCTCAGATCACCCATGACTAGAATGGAGAAGGAAAAGTAAAAAAGGACCAAGAACCCCTGTGAGACTGGAAGAAAGGGCAGAATAGCTCTCAAAATAGACAGTCAAGGGCAATAAAAGTGGCAGAGCAAAGCACAAGACTGTCATGTATCAGGAAAACAAGAAAGGCCAGAATATTAAGGAAGAAGTGATCATTACTAGGAGCTAAAGCACTGCAAAGACAAAAGGAGATAAGGTTCTTAATATTTCATGTAGTTCTAATGATGTTGTGCATTCCAGAAACAAACAGTAATTACAAAGATTTCATAATCTCCCTACAAGTAACTATGCAACTATAAAGAAGCTATTTTTATGGGATTTTACTGGATTTGCTTAATACTAGTTTGTCCTTTCCCTGCCAAGGTTGTCTGAATTTAGGTACTACGTCTTACACAGTGGAAAAGAGTTAAAAATTATTTTGAAAGCTTAATAGATTTTCTGTGCTGACTGCTTAAAAGCTTTGTCACTAAAATAGTCTGCTTTGAAGCAAATCAGGTTAATCTATGTACTTCAGCCTACTAATCTTCAGTGTAGTAGAATGTTCCGCAGTACACAGATGAATTTTGTCATGAATATGTACTAATTATATAACATATGCTAGAAAGGCTGCCCTGTTTTGTAAAGTGGTATCAACCGCACATTTCTGAACTTCAAGTCTTTTTGATGGTAATTTATTTTGTTTCCTACCTAAGTGGAGTTCTGCTATTAATAAATTTCTTATGCACAATAATATAAACCATATATTCAGTATTATTTCCAATTTTGTTGTTCATTTAGAGTAGTAACAAAATGTCTGCATTTTTATTCAACTGTTCATCTTACATCTATTATAAACACTTCTGATTTGATTTTACAATTTTTACTGTTCAAAGTCAGAAATATCACGCATTCTCACATTAAGGTAAACTTTATCAAATGCATGTTAGCTATGGATGCTTTAATAAATTTGAAACAAGGAACCAGGGAAATGTACAACTTGTTAGGATTATTTTACATTTGTTTGGGTTTTAACAACAATAAGACATCAGAGACAAAAGGAAAAAAAAATCAAATGGCAGTTATGGTGTAATTGTCAGTGTTCACTTCTATGAAGACCAATAACCAGCGTAACTAACAATAGGAACTTGAGGAAAGAGAACTAATTAGATTGCAGTTTTAAAAAACTAAACAAAACAATTTGAACTTGTAGCATAGATTCTTCAGCAAATAAGTGAAGCTCAGGGAGGAAAGGCTGTGTGCAAAGACAGAGCAGCTCTGCCTTGCGTTGCAGGGATGCTCTGCAAAGTTCCTGTTGTGCTCTGGCTCCTTCCCCCTGGAATTGTGGATCACAACACTGGATCCACATCCCTGCTCACAACCCGCATAGGAGAGTCCCTGCATCCACCACACAAACACAAGCACAAACAGAGTGCAATGGTATTGTGTCTACCAACTCTCATGTTTAAAGGACATTAGGGTTGTGAGAAGAAGCGCTTGAATCAGTAAGTTCAAAGAAGTTTCAGATAAGAATGCCTGTAATGGAGTGCTTCCCTTGTTTCTATCTTTTTTCTTTTATTATTTTTTATGTAGTACCTAAAGGCAGGAAAGGTGAAACATGCAAGCATAACTTACACTGAATCATTTTTTAATTGAAAAACCTACAAAGTGGCAACTGTTTTGCTCTATTGCATAAACTGCTGCTTAGCATGGGTTCGAATATTTTTTTCAGAAGTGTTTAAGATCTAATAATAACAATCTATTTTTAAATTAATGAAAGGAGGTTATTCTCCTACTCTCCTTACTTTAAGTAAAACCCATCTGGTTGTAAAAACCTCACAGCTGACAGTACTAAATAGCCTGGATCTGTGCTTCTTCATGCATTGTCAAAGGTACTTTTCTTCAAAAGCAAACCAGCTCATCAGGAACAAATGTCCTGAAGACAAACTTACAGTTACGTGTTACTACAGCCATCGTATGGCTTACTGAATTTTCACTGTGTAGAGATAAAATTAAGAAGTCTCTTCAACTTTCACATACTAGCTTTAAGATCGCTGTATTGGCAGTTATAAATCGAAAATAAACCATATGTTAACAGACACTGGAACAATTTCATTGGGATAATCCAGGAATAACTGAACTAAACCAGGTTACAACATTTCCAATGCTGTATGTAGAAAATGACATACTTTTCGGAAGCACTGATATTACTTATTTTAAGCATCTGATTTACACAAATCTGTGTAACTCAGGCTATGAAAATAACAAAATTAAATTCCAATAGTGTCATATCCAGTAGTGACACTGTGGGAGGTGATAATCCTGAGGGCTTAAGCTAGGTCTAAGCAAACTGAGAGAATAACTATTCAATCAACAGAAACTGTGGAGTCCCGTTTTCAGAGAACAGCCATACACTCAACAGCAGTTGAAACAATAGCCAAAGGAGATTAAAATCTGACATACTTAAGTAACTTAGCCTTCTTTACTGAATATCTGGGATAACAATAAAGCCCTTTACTAAAGCAAAAGTGCACAATGCATTCTGAACAAGATTTTAAGTATTTCCTTCTTAAGCCAAGTATATTTCTCTCTTTATCCACGCCACTTCATTAACAAAATATCCAGAGCAGAAAATCAGTTAGTCTAGAAACTGTTGGCCTATTCACATAAGTAGCACTAACAAATGAGTTTCCTCATTGAGGAATCGTTAAATCTTCTTTTAGAGGAATAGGAAAATAAATTTGTAAGCAGAACCACATGATGAGTTTAAGGAACACCTACAATAATTTATTTGCTATGTAATGGGAAGTCATTTAATGTCACATTGAACTCAATAAAATGTCCTGTATTTCAATGGTGCTTGATAATACTTCACCTCTACACAGGCATTCTTGCTCTGACAATCAGCTGTTGGGCCTATAGCATGAGACATATGGGCTGAATGGTTTTGCTCATACCTCAACATGAAGAGAAAACATGGCTATGCAAAATCACCCCCACATATGCAGACTTCCTATAAAGGGAAATGATAAATAATCCATGTACAAAGACAGCTTTATGAAAGAAACTTCATGGCATGGAGTTCCACAGCTGCTTTAGGACAAGGTAATCATAGGCTGCTGCTGAAAAGGTAATTTCACCTAGCTCACCCCCTTACACCTACTAACACAACTTCATTTATGCCAACATAAAGGGCTATGTAGTCATTTAAGGAGCCTGATCATTAAACTCATCTAGGTGAAAACTTACCCAACAGAGAAGTTACATCATCTAAAACTAACAGCGATATCACAGTGAAGACGGACAGTTTGGTATGCTAAGAAGCCTCTGACAACACGCTCATCAGAAAGATGTTCACCTTTGCCATTCTGGATGATTCAGCTCATTATGGGTCAGAAAAGCATGGGATCAGTGTAAGGAAATAATGGACAATGGCATAAGTGGAAGCAAAGGTAGAAATTAGTGTTAGCAGTTGCTTCATTTATAAGTAGCAAACACGGACACGTACCTTCCAATCAGTTGCAAGAAAACCCTTTTTTGAAAAGCATGAGGTAAATTCTCAGTTCCTGACTTGCCATTCTGCATAGGCAAAACAGATGTTAAGCAGCTACTCTTAATACATCCTCCTTTAAATTATGTCTAATATAAATCACAGAATTACTTAAGTTGGAAAGGACCTCCTGAGATTATCCAAGATCATCCAGTCTAATCAACCTGCTAAAGTAGGGTCACCTAGACTGGGTTGCTTAGGAACACATCCAGATGGCTTCTGAATATCTCCAAGGATAGAAAGCCCTTAAATTAGGCAACCTGTGCCAGTGTTTGGTGACCTTCACAGGACAAAAGTGTTTTCTCATGTTCAGATAGAATTCCATGTGTCTCAATTTGTGCCCATTACCTCTTGTCCTGTCACTGGGCACTGCTGAAAACTTTCAGAAATACAAACATAATTCAGAGACTAAAGGAATACATAGGGACTAGTGATACTAATTTTAAAACTACCTTTGAAATTACAGAAAAGTGTTATGGAAGTCTGATGTGTACAGAATCTAAAAGATGCACAAAATTAAGAGCGTATGGATGTGAGAAAGGCAATTTTCCTTTCTCTCCTTGTATAGCAACATGACTCTCTTTCAGACTTTAGTCTTTAAGAACAACATTAATTTTAATAAAGCCTTTTTCTAGCAACATTGACTACTTCAAAGTAGCTAAGAAGCAAACCAAACTATTTTCTAGACTGTATCTAACATTCTATTATCATCCTATAGAGTCATGCATCAAGATCCTGATCAATAAAGCACTTTATAGTACATGCTTAATTAACTAAATTCATGAGTTGTTCTACTGAAGTCAATGAGATTACTCACATTCTTTAAGTTAAGCATAAGAGGAAGTACTTTATCTCATCCCCTCTGCATTCACAATCAAATTCCATTTAGCCACAGAAAAATTAGCATCTATTTCAATAGTGCTGGAAGCTGCCTTAAGAACTTGAACCTAAAAAAACCTACAGGCTTCCCTATGCACATCACTGAGTTTTGACTTTGTATGGTTTTTTTGCCTAAATGTCTTCCTCATAAAATAGCTACACATCTTTTTCTTTCTTATATTTTCCACATTGCATCTTCCCTGATATCAATTAAAGGTACCAAAGAAAAATGGACAAAAATTGGAAATACGTCAACATATTTGCAATCCACACTTACTTGCACTAAAACCAGTTAATCTAGTGGCCCAGAATTTCACATGATAAAAAGGTCCTTTTGAATATTATGAAAGGAATTTTAACTCATATTTGCAGAAACTCAGAGAGCTTCCATTTTGAGATTAAGATTTCTAAATCTACCTGTCTGCAAGCACACAGTATTCGACGATTCTATCATGGTAGCTTAAATATACACACATGAACTTAGAGTAAGACACCTATATCTTTGCATTTTTATCTCAAACTGAACCCTACCTCGGCTCCTCACACTCAAACCTACATGTAGGAAGGCCAGAGACTAGGAACCTCAGAGTTCCAGATCTGACAGACCTCTAAACCCAGGAATTCCCATGTATTCGTGAGTAATAAGCAAATCCATTTAAAGGCATGCATTTGTGCTAGATGATAACTTCAACTTTTATGGGGAGTCATATTTAAGCATCTCATACAAGCAGCTACTGTCAGTTTAATAATTGCTAGTGTAAGTGCATATTTATTGGAGTTAAGATAAATACCCCTTATACAGGCATTTACTCCCAAGGAGTAACCTGATGCACATCTCTCATGGTCCCCAGTCTGCTCTGCTGTACCACAGGATTCCAGCAGAGATACAGAAACCGCCCTGAAACCTTCCTGCACGACCAAGACAGAATGTGAAAATAAAGACAGGACTATGCAGATGAGATGTATTAAGTGATATGGTAAGATCCCAGCCAGGAGAAGTAAAGGGCTGGCAAAGGTATAAAGCTGGTTTTATTTGATGGAGAAAGGAAGTTAACCTTTTTTTTTTTTTTTTTTAATCCTAGTTGAGGCAAAACATACTAGATAGGATGGGAGAAGATGAGGATATATAACTGCAGGCCATAGTTTGGTATCTGAATCTGCATATTGTTCTGCACCCGACTGGGGTCCAGCTCAAAGTAAGGACCCGCTTAGTCTGCTTCTACTGGGAATTTGGGAACATTTTCTCTCAATAAGAAAATGCAAAATAAATTGGAACAACTAACAAACTAGACCTGGATGATCAACAAAACAGTATTAATCGTATATATATACATATCATTATAATTCTACAGATAGCATTTAGCTTTCTTCTTTTCTAGCAGACAACCTGAGGGCTTATATAAATGTGAATGAGTTTAGTTTAAGGTCACACTGAAAAGCTGAATTAAGAAACTTGTTTTTTCTCTATTGTCATAATCCTTATGCATGTTAAAGACTGTACATAAAGTTATACATACAGTTCAAGACAAATCAGTCCAGTTCTATTTTTGACTAACATTCTCACCACCTTTTCTTTGAGTTTTATGTTATTTCAGATTGCGGTTAGCACATGATAAACAGTAAGAGGTCACCGACTTCTGTGCTATACAACGGAAATATAATTGCCTGACACAATAAAGTCCTAATGAGCACAACTCTTGTCAACAGGAGGTTGCCTTGGCAACAAAGTTATCCCAGAAGATAACTATCCATGTGGTAGAAGGTGATGACAGTCAGTTGTCTGACAAAGATTCAAAAAGTCTAAAAACTTTTCCATTATTCAAGTTGAAGGGAAGATTTATGTATCAGGAGTCTACTGACATAAGGAAAAATACTGACTTGCTGAACACAAAAGGATCTAGAAACTTCCAAAGAAATGCAGAGGTAGAATAAGGCAATTTTTGTTTAAAACAGGAACATGCTTAGATTGCCAGTCTTGCACGTAAAAGTCCTTCTCTCATGCATTCATATCTTCCTATGGTGTCTAAGAACTAAATTTGACTTAAATCACACTTTCAGATTTATTTTTAAAGAAAACAACGTGAAAAGGTGTTCCAGCATTATGGTAAAAGTAGGTAAGATGAAGGCTGGGTTAGTAGACAGCAGGACAATGAGTTCCAGCTCTCAGCTATGACGCTAATAAAAATTGCCAAGAGAAAACAAGAGGTGGCAGAATCAAAGGGAGAGGCATGACCTGAGTCCAGGCTCCAGCGGCCACTGATGCTTTTGAATCCAGGAGCCGGTCTCTCTGACAGCATATGACAGGTAGACAAGAGCAGTCACCACCAAGTTACACAGTATTTTTACCTTTATTTCCTAAGAAAATCAAACTATCACATTCACATTTTGTGTCTGGGCAGGGGGTAGGAAAAGTTATACCCCACTACGTCTGTCTCCCCTATTCCGGTGAAACTTAACCCACTGGCCAGTTTCAATCAAATTAACAAGTGCCTAGAAATCTTAAAGACATGAACCTACCCATGTATTTATAATTGGATATTAAAAGTGTCTGGACATCTGAATATTTAACAAGGTCAGTATGCAAGGCTGTAAAATTAAGTTGCTGTCGAACAACAGAGAAAGCGTTCATGAATTAAAAGGACAAAAATAACAAAATAGGACCTGTGTTGCTCACTAAATTACTAAGTGGTTTTGAAAAAGACATGCAAAATTATTCAGGATAGCTTTTACTGGTAAAAATAAAAAGCTGGTTGCAAAAAGTCGCAGAGAGCTGTCGTGTCACTGAATAATAAAATGGCAAGTGAAATTCGGTCTGGATATACACACAGAGGGAAAAACACTGCAAACCTGATACATACTTGATGTTGTCCTTGACATTAAGCACTATGACAGAGAAGCTGGACTAACTGTCCACGGTTACCTGAGAGCACTCATATTCACCAGGAGAGAAGCCATGAGAAATTATAAATACATAAATAGAAAAAAAAATAGGGAACAACTTCCTCTCATTCTATGAATATATGGTGTGCTCATCTCTTGAAGAACTTTCCATTTAGCATATGACAGAAATAAAATTTGTAGTAAAACTACAGAGACTACAGAGAAGAAAGACAAGCACAAAAAGTACATGAAATGGCTTCTGTAAGTACAGATATTTTCAGCTCGACAAAGGAGTGATGGCATATAGAGACAGAAAACAGTTTTGAAGCAGGTGATGGGGAAAAAGTGAATAAAGAATGATTTGACACAATTTCTCATAATCAAAGAAATAAGTGGAAGTGTATTCAAAAGAATCTTTTGTTAAATCAAAGAAGAATTTCTTTTCACACTGCATAAAGAAATTCCAAAAAAATCACTGCTACAGGATGTTTAAAATAGTCTATTTTAAAACAATCAAATACATATTTAATAATATTCAATGGGCATTTCTAAAAATATGTATAATGGAGACTGATATAACAAAGCTTCTGAGCAGTAGAAGATGGGAGGGTATATACCGTCCCCACTCTGTTGCTCTCACTCTAAATGTCTGTTGTTGTCCAGTTAACCTGACCCAGTTCAATGGTCTTAATGGTCCAAACCATGCTTTGTATAAAAAAAAGAAAAAAGACTGGACCACTGGGACAGTGAGAAGTCTTACACACCTGCTGAAGAAAAGGACGAGAACAATCATCTACTTAGTATCAAGGACTCAATATGGAAAAGAGATGTTAGAACTCCCATAAAAAGAAAAATATTCATGGCCACGAAAAATGAAATCTGCTTTCAGTAGATGTATTTTGACTCTCTTGTCTCAGGTGGCTTAAGGCTTTGAGACCAGAGTAGTAATAATATCTTTCTTGTGTAGATTCTCTGGTCTCTGTTGAGAAATGCATTCCTCTTTCAAGTTTAATTGATTTTTTTTTTTTTTAATAAATACTAATCACAAGACAACTCTACTGAAAAACAGACAAAAAAAAAAATACCATTCTCGTGTTCAGGGAATCAAAATCTCTGATTGAGTCTATGTACAAAAATGGAAACACATGAAAAAAAATGTAACTGCATTTTTGAACATTTCTTAAATTTCAATGACTGATGGCCAGACAAATAACATTATTACATGTAACATTTTTCCCCACCTCTTTTTTTGTTGGAATTTCTTTTTTTTGGCATGAAGCGGTGTTACAATTTCTGTAATCAAACTTTTATTTTAATATGTCCCTAGAGTTAGACCTCCACTTTTCCATTCAGACAAAGAGAAAAACTGTGCTACTACAGTTTTTCATGAGCTTCAGTAAGATTTTTGGCTCCTCAGCACTTCTGGAAAATCATACTAATGTTGTTTATTAAAATATAACATGAGATGTCTACTTTTAAACAAAATTCTTTTGATCAAAGCTGGTAATGAGCTACGTAAATGACACCAACAAATAAATGGGAAACAAAGATGTCTGTTACCATACTGGTCAATGGAGTATATGAGTTCCAACATGAGATACATGATAATAAAAATTGAATGCTAACTCAAAGAGAGGGAAAATAAATTTCATCCCTCCTTGAAGAAGGAAAAGATATAAAATGGTTGGTCAAGTAGATATGATAACACTTGGTATAATGAAGACATTCTTACATTTTCAAGAAAAATTAAATAGTGTTTATTTTGAGCAAAGAAAGCAGTCTTCTGGATGATGAAGAAACATTAAATCTCAAGGAGGAAAAAATACATTTTTCTGGACCCACCTGCAGGACTTCAGGAAGAGAGGCACAAGTCCGTGGGTTCCCCCAGCAACGGGTGCTCTCTAGTGACGTTTGTCTAACAGATGCAACCTGAAAAACGTACTATCTACCAAGAACTAAAATCTTAGGAAAAGACGGCAAATAAGCTGGAAGAGGACAAGCAATCATTCTGATTTAACACTTAACGGCTCTGCTCTCTCATCCTCCCTCCCTTGCACTGGCTGTGGCAATCATCAGCCCCCTCATTGGGCTAATCTGCAGAAAACTAACAGAACCTGCCAAGAAGGAGGAGGTAACAGGAACTAGGAGAAAAACCTAGTTCAGCAGTGAGACAGAAAATCAACACACCAGTATTGTCAAATTCTATCAGTGTTATTATTTGCTTTTTTCTATATCTACTGTAAATCTTTGCAACTGTTTTGCATTTTACATGGGAGGATTATATATTTTAATTTGCATTTCTTTTCCATGGCAAGCCTTAAGATATCTCGGTAACAATGAAGTTTTCCTCAGGCAAGAACAGGCTAAAGCTGTAAAGCAGGACACCAGGGCACTGTAAACATTAGCTATCTCACCTGCCTGTTTTGCAGTATATCCTATGACTCTGAGCGTGTCACTCATTGCCACTATATCAGCCTACTGGTGAGCTGGCAATACAGCAGTAAGGTATGTGCTACTAAACAAAAAGGCTTCCTGGCAGGAGGAAATATTAGGCTGTACATTTGAACTCTAAACATTCAGACAGCACTTGCCACCACATATTTAAAATTGAAAACTAATATACATAGCTGCTACCAATTTTTCTTAAATGAGCAAATTTTGAGCTATGGAACTTGTGCCAGTGTCTCTTCTGCAAATTACATACTACTACAGAGTTACTTGCGCAGAGAGATCACCACACAAAAGACAGCACAAAAAGTCAATTTATGTAAGAACATCAGAGCAGAAGGAAAACACCGTAATGAAAAATAGATGTACTGCATTCTACATGAAAAGTACTTAAAATGAAGTACTTAAATGCCAACAAAAATTCTTATGCTATTTAAAACAGTAGTCACTATAACACTACATTATCTTCTATCAGGATGATTTGATGGCATTGTTAAAGACTTCCCTCCAGCTCCAAACTTCCCAGAAAACAAATGGGGTTTTGAACTCAATATTTAAAGAGTTAAAAAATGCTAATAGTTAAAACTAAACACTGTTCTGCTCGAAGTATCATTATACAACCACTGACTTTCAAGACCTGTATTGCCACTTCTGGTCAAGGAGGAAGAGTGTAGAACAGATGCCATCACTGTGATGGCATTGCTTCCTCCCTTCCCAGAAGAAGTACGCAGCTACATAAACACAGTGGACCTTAAAACTGCCTCAAGGACAACACATATTTTAAGAAATAAAATAAAACAAAATAAAAACTTGATGCAAGCTTCAATTGAAGCAAGGTTACTTTCTGAGGTTTTGATGGTAAACATCTAAAATATTTATCTAGAGTAAAACAGTACAAACACTGAGCACAGAGATACCCCCACCATTTCTAATACAATATGTTGAGTCTTTAAAGTCAGAGTTAGAAGCCAAGGGAAGTCAGTTTTCAAATAGAGAAAGCAATCTTCAAATAAGTGTCAAAATGCCCCTATGACAAGGAACAAATATAAAACTAACTTGCATTTCATAAGTCCATGGAAATATGTTAAACAGTTATATATCTTGAATAATTCAGCCACCATGCTATCTCATTTTACCCATTTTTTGTGCCAAAAAAGATTATAAAATGTAAGATAAAAAGGCAAGAGAGAATAAAAAGATAAAACTAAGGTTTTACATTACACTATTTTGGTTTCTGGAGTCTTTCACACTTGACAAAGTCTATGAACATTCATATTAATCCATTCTATAGATTTGAGCATCTTGGGCATAACTTAACAAGCAATTTCTATTTTGAAAGAATTTACAAGGAATTTACAACATTTATCTTTTTTAAAAAACAAAAATAAAACAACAATAGCAAAGGCCAAATCAAGTGAAAAAGTGAGATAATTCACTCTCATTAAAATGCAATTGAGGTTAAAGAATAAACCAAACTAAATGTTTATGGCTAAGAAGTTCTCACAACATATCCTTTGTAAGCAAGATGCATAATGTCGTTAAATTTTCTACTTTACAAAGTTCTGCCACAGAAGACAGTGATATATTTTAGTGGATTTCAAAGACACAGTTACAGAATACCAAAGTATTTACTGAAGTGAGGATTTGGGAACCTTTCCAAATTTCTCTTCCCCTCAACTTTAACTAGCTCAGGTACAGGCATTTTGGATTATAAATTAATTGATTTACTTCACAGAGCCTAACAAATGACTGATGAATCCTAAATTAAACTAGACAGAAAATATGACACCAGCTACAGCACCTTTTCTACTGTACATACCGAGTCAAATATGGTCATCATTTAAGCACGCAATACTATTCTCACTGAAGTCAATGGAAGAAGTGCAACAAATTTTGAGAGACAGAATACTGTTCTAACAACTCCTGACAACAACAGTTATCTATTGCACTAGGAAATACATAACAGCAGATTATTTAAGTGTCCTGTCATTCCCCTGAAAACCCCCTGTTGCAGTTCATAAGAAAATGGGCCATGCTTCGAAAATGACCAAGATGGAATTTAAGCTGGAGACAGCACAAAATTTAACTTCCCACTGCAAACAGAGGAAAATGTGCAGCTCAGCGAGACAAGGTACTATTTCAGCTTTGATGAGTAGAGGGGAAGACAAAGGCGACAAAACGTTTATTTCTGTGAAAACATCATCAGCGAGATCTTCTCTTTCAAGAGAGGCCACTGTTCTCTAATCTTTGGGAGGGGAGGGAAGCCATCCACCATCATCCTGGATTTCTGCAGGAAATAGGGGAGGCCAGAATACACTCCTGCTGTAGACATGAAGGAATCGAACAGTCCCACCTGTCTTCCAATTCCTTCCACATGAAGGAATCTGACTGTCCCACCTATCCTGACCCTCCTTCGGCACCGCTTCCATGACGTTCCCAAATCAAGCTGCACACTGGGACTACAGCTGCCTGTAAGCAGTGCCTTGCAAAATGCCCCATCCCTTCCTGAGAGCCATACATTCCATAGGGTCTGAGCAAAAGCCCTCACTTCAGCAGTGTAGGGATGCCTGTAGCCCACGCTGTAGCTAACCATTGCAAGTTGGTTAGTTCATTTTTCCTCTGAACTTATACTGCAGTTAAAGGCATTTCTGTTTACAGTAAGTTAAAGGCATTTCTGTTTACAGTAGTTCAAGAATATCAGGGCAAAAAAGTCAGTACATGCACATCCTGAGTAGCCCCTAAAATAGCAGAAGGCAATAGGTGTGAAAAAAATAAAAGTTTCATGTTTTCTTACTTTCCTGCTTTAGGACAGATGAGGTAGCAAAAGCAAGCCTGATAACAGCATCATCAGTCTTTGAGTACAGTGAGAAAAGCAGTTAAGAATCTATCCAGCTCCTTACAATTATTAGTGGGATTGGTCCTTCCATCTGTAAAGCTAAATTTCTGTCAAAAATACGACCATCTATTATTTTGCCTTTACTAATTTTACATCTGTCTTTCAAATCCAACATCACAGCTCCATCCCTCAGCTAGACCCTCTGAAAAACTTCTTTACCAACATACCTCTGAATGACATTTTGGCCAATAACAGGCTTTACAGTTAAAAATATGAATTGGAAGATAAAACTAACTGAACAAATTCCACCTCTAAAGTGTGTTTTCCATTTGGAAAGCAGCAATGCTGATACAGTTGTAAAAAGATAAGTTAGAAATCATATGCAATGGAATGGCTTATTGACAAGTTATTTTTGTAAAAATATGTGTTATTGTTTAACACTTTAGCAAAAACATTGCACAAACTTTACCAGCTCTTTTAGGTTCGCCGCATTTGTTATCCATATTATCAGGCTGATAAATGCATATTATATGCTGATAATAAATCTGGTATAAGCACAACTGAAATCTGATTAGCAACTTGTAGAATTGCTTGAGGTTGTTCCAGAAAAGGGTTGGCAGTATAGGTGACTGTCTACACCAAGGTATTCTTACTGGCTTTAAATACACTATTCACCAACACAGTATGCTAAATAACAACGCCTAGAAAACAGTACAGATCTGCTGCACCTGCTGAGTCAAAACACAGAATTACTCCTTAAGCATGTTTAATATACAAACAATAATTCCACTTAGGTATAAGAATCCCATTTAGGTATTTAGATAGGAGAAACATTGACTTAAAAGATATACTTGGAAATCCCATGTAAATTCATACGTATTAAGCTTTTAAATATTATAGAGAACTACAGCAAACAACAGAATTTGCTTAAAAGCAAAACTAAATAAACAGAGCCACTTATTATGAATAAAGATCCTTTCAGCCTCGCAACAGTTTGAGAAATAACTACACGCTTGGTCATCAAAAGAAATTTCTCAATGTTATCATAGAATCATAGCTCACAGATGAGCTGAAAGTGAAGTCTGGGGAAAAAGTGCTGCTCCTTGGACACATATGGGTTGTTAGCTGGATTGAGGAAGAGCTTTTATATCATTTTAGCACATTGCTGAGACTAATCATCAAATACCAAATGCAGTGCTAGAGTTAGCACGGTAAAAAACCTTCAAGAGTTAGAAATGCTGCAGCATTAGCACTACAAATTACTCAAAATTAGAGAAATTAGCTACAGTGAGACATTTAAACAGCTCAATCTTTCAGTTTATCAGGAAGATCTTATAAAGAATAAATATTTTCCACTGGAAAGAAGTGCCAGGTAACAACAGGTATTAAAATGAATAATGAGACAAAGGGGAGGTAAAAAGACACCAGATGGAAACAACAGCCAAATTCCATTCAGAAATTTGTTGAAGATGAATGACAAATAAAACCTGCGAACATACCACCTCTTAGCACAGATTAACAGTAGAATTGGTAGGTCCCTCATTTTCTAACATCTTCTTATCCAATTTGTATATCATTCTACAAAACACACTTCACTGAAACAACTTACTGGACTCATTAAATGATGAGCAGCAATTCTTAACCCTCTATTAGACATCTGAATATACAGTCTAAGTGGACATTCTGGCATTAATGTCTATAAAACTAATTAAACATTGCTACTTAACGAGCAGATGTAAATACACTGATAATACACTGATACTCATTACAAGACATTACAAATTATGAGTTACTTCCATATTTATTAACCTAATTCAGTTGAAAATTCTTACAGAATTTATAATTACTTTTTTTTCCCTTCCCCCCTCCTGTTAACTTCAACAACAAAGACAGTAAATAAGAGCACATTTTTCAAGTACTTAGTTTAAAATTGCTACCAGAAGCTGCTGGAACAGCAAGTAACAGTAACAAGAACAGGTAAACAATTTTTGTCCAATATCAATTCCTTCATTTGACAGTCAGGCAAGAAATTATTGATGAAAAATAATTACCTCAACTAGAGGCCAGTAACATAAGGATTTCTGTCTGGACAAACAATAAGACCGAAGACATGACAGAAGGATGAATGCTGACAACTGGAGACCGGAAGCTAGTATCGGATTGAGCAGTTAAGCAGACAGGTGGTAAGAAGCTGCAACTCAGAATCGATGGAGGGCATTGATTAAGCACAATTCAATGTTTTGCTTTTCTGAAGAGACAGAAGGGAGTATTGACACTAAACCCATGCTTTGAGTGAGTGTTCATTGTACTACTACAAATTATCATGACATCAAGTGCTTGGTTTTGAAGGGCAACATGACTAAAGACATGAAATGTTTGTAAGTCATAATGATCACTGAAGGCTTTCTTCTCTTATTATGATGATTCTCAGATGACGTTAAAACAAAAGGTTCTAGACAAAAAACACACGCAAACATACTGGCATGTCTAAAAGACACTATCACAGTTATGGAGCTTTAAAAGAGTACTTACTTGGTATGTGTCCCATAACCTGATGGTACAGCGTAAGGGGACCTCTCTCATCAGCAAATTATTCATCCAACGGAAAGCAAATTGCAAGTATTTCACCTCATGCTGATCCAAGTGCCTATGAACTTGCTCTGAAGACAGAATAGACAGACATTTTACTGCAACTTTTCTGAAGTCCTTAAGTATCAAATGCACTGTTTGAAAAAATAAAATACTCCTCCAATCCCAAGCAAATAAAGTGTGGTGGCACATGTAAACTCTTACAACTGAGTGAAAACCCCAAAAATAGAAACTACTTAAACATTACATTGGATTCATTTTTCTGCCTCTAGATGGCTGAAACAATTGCTCTCAGTTGTGCTATCTTAAGAAAAGATTAAGGTCAGAGCTTTACAATATACCACAAAATAATACACAAAGTTATAAAGTGAAATTATTAGATATATCTCTCCTCACTAATTTCTTAGGCTACAAATTATTATAAGGGCTTCCAAAAATGAAGTGTTGGTAATAAAAATAAGACAATATTAAATTAACAAGGCAACAAAGTACAAGGAAAGTACACATAAAGGTTGCGTTCACTTGAGACCAAAAAAAAGTGAGATTAATGTGTAGGAAACACAGTAAGCATATTTAAATAATTAAGAACTTAAAATAATTTCTCAAGTGTAACAAACAAATACAAATAAAAACCAGTACAAATCAATGGTTTCTAAAGCAGTACTTGTACATACTATGTTTGTTGTAGCACTTTTACTACTATTTGAAAGACATGATAATCACTTGCATGGGTTGTTGCTAGAGCTAATAGAACTACATGAATGAACTACATCTACTACATGAATTTAATATATTTAGCAGAATTCCCTCCAAAAAGGATCACAGACATTCTGTTAACGGGTTTTATCTAACAGGATCAAGGATGACATTCTCATGGTGTAAATGAAAACTACTGCAGAAACGCTAATGTCTTACTTTGGATAAATAGATGACAAGAAGTCTCTGTTTCTCTGTTAAAGCCTAAATAGGACACTCCTACTGTCTTTCTTTACAAAAATACATTCTTGTTAGATTTTGCTACCCAGATCATCGTCCATCAACATTCACAGAGGTGTATTATCAGCTAAGACAATGAGTGCATGCTGCACACTCAATTTCACATTTCTTGGAAAGATCTAAAAATGCTGATTTCAAAAGGAAAAAAAATCCCAAGAGTACAGTAGAGGAAACATCACCTAAACATTAAGGTAGCAGAAGTTGAATTATACTAAATTATAATATAGACTGAAGTTGTTCAAATAATTTATTTTCTCAAGATGTATTTTGTCACTATATGAAAGTGTCAGCCAATCTGCTACAGTTGTTTAAACATGGAAGCAAGAAGTAGATTTTATTTTTTTTAGATTTTAAAAACAATCAATGTTGAGCTTTTTTAAAAATAAGATCAGTCACAACACACATCACCAAAGGTCCACCTATCACAACACCCCGCCTCCAATGGCATCTGAAAACAAATACCCATGGAAATGTATAAAGCACTGGTATTTCTCCACAACACTTCTCAGCCTTTATCCATCTGTGACTCAAACACTGTCTTCAGCAGACCTGGTTTCTGTGCTCCTGAAGTTGTGGCCTTCTGTTATACAGACAAATATATAAAACTGTTTATGCACATCTTAAAACTGTTACTTCTCCTGGGAAATTTTTAAGTCGTAGCTATATATAAAGATCTGTGACTCTTTAAATGATTCATTTCATTTCTATGTATAACATGACCTAGGTAATTAAGACAATTCTGCTATACAGTAGACTGAACTGCTACTACAGGATGAAAAGGTAGAGAACGAGGGTGGAGATATAACAATCTTGTGCCAAGTGATCACACGGAGTCCTGGATAATCCCTCTTTTTCTCAGTCATTATGTGTACAGGAAGAGTACTACAGCATTACCATGGTATGTTATACCTACTTATTGTCAATATTTATAAAATTAGATGAGAACTTTGTGCTAATAGCCCCAGCCTTCTCTCTCAAGACCTTGTGACTAACGTTCGTCCTTCATCTACAAACCAAATATTCTCCCATCACCTTCACACCCTCTGTTTCCAGGCTTTCCGCAAAACTCATCAGCTGCCCCAGCTCAGATAGAGACAGCACCCAATACCAAGGCTAGTTCTGAGCTCTGGATAAAGCGAGCAGCTTTTGTTGTAGGGCTGCTCTCCAGCCATTCCTGTCCCGATCTATACTTGTGCCTAGCATTACTCCATCCCAGGTGCAAAATCTGGCATTTCGACTTGTTAAATTTTCAAATGTTGAATAAATCATTGATGATTTCCCAATGCTCCAATCTACCTAGATCCCTCAGCAAGGCCTCTTGTCCCTCAAGAGAGGCAAAAGCATCTCCCAGTTTGGTATCTATAGCAAACTTACTAATAGTGCATTGAACTCCTGCATCCAGATCATTGATGAAAGTATTGAACAGAATCGATCCTAGAACTGAACCTTGAGGAACAATGCTGGTGGCCAGTTGCCAGACAGACGTAGCCCCATTCACCACAACCCTCTGAGCCCTGCTCTTCAGCCAGGTCTGCACCCAATGCACCATGATTAGGTAAGTTATTCAGGACAAGTACAGAATTACTATAGTGTGTCTGCCTTTGCTCTAGGCAAATTTAGCTGCAAGTTAAATACACTGAAGTGAGATACTATGCTAAATTTATTTTTTAAATG
The DNA here is from genome assembly GCA_033628505.1 of Tringa tobata. Classification (NCBI taxonomy): domain Eukaryota; kingdom Metazoa; phylum Chordata; class Aves; order Charadriiformes; family Scolopacidae; genus Tringa; species Tringa tobata. The sequence continues at coordinate 14,125,005 of JAHREE010000367.1, forward strand.
TCACATTTAGATACCTACACTTCAGACTATTATAATTATATATAATCCACTACATCAAGCAGGATGCAAAAAAAGTCAGTTTTATTTCTAACTGAAGTTACTATCTCACAAACGTTTTTGTTCTTCACACAACAGAAACAAATTTCATTTGGTTGCTTGCAGCCACTGAAAGTAAGTAATGGAGAACAATAAATTGTGCCTGTTGTGATATTTCAAGTACAGTTGTTAATAGGCATAATGAATATCTTGACAGTTGCTTTCTAGTCTGAACAAGTTGAAAAATAGGCTAAAGTCTGTGTGTTATATACAACTGATGCAAGACTGGAATAGAAGATGCATTGACTAAGAAAGCAAATTTTTCCTACTTTGTAAGTAATTGTGAGTAGTGGCTATTTTGCTGATAAAGGTAATTTGGACAGCCATAATCTAAATTTAAATTTTCCATTTCAATGAAAATAAGTACGTGTGAGCAATGAACAAGCAAGATATATAATTACTGTCAGCTTTCAGACTTCAAGTATTTTATAAAAAAATACTTCTACTTCGGTTTCTGATAGTAAAGTTATTTTACAGTTTAAAAAAAAAAAAGCTCTTTTGTGAAAATTAAAAAGAATGTAGAATTACATTTAATAAGTTTCCCAATACTTTAAATAAATCTCTACATAAAGATTTAGTAAAGCAAGTCTTCTGATTAAAGAATAAAATACAATATACAGATGCATTCCAAAGTAGCATATCACCAAAAATATGTATTTTATACAAAAAAAAAGTATAACTATTTATAATTTAATAAATGTACTTATTGGATATATTAGTTTGAAAGAGCACATTTATCCACTTTCAACAGATACTTCTTATGGCAGAAGGACCTATACATTTAGAGTATCTATTGTTAATGTTTAATGTCAGCTTCTCAAGCTGTTTTACTGACTTCAGAATTAAAGTTGTATGTGACCACAGAATCACAGACTAAAGCCACAGGTAAGAACAGAAACAACCCGTACTCAAGCATGATTTAACTGCTGTCTTGACTGCAGGATACTCTCAGAGTGTGTGCCTTGGAAAGCTTACATATACATATAAGCAAAGAGGAATCAAAAAATAATAGTAAAATTATGCATGAATTGCCACATTACAGCAGCACAACAGGGTGCCCCCACATCCGTCTGTGTAATTTATTATTTCAGAATATTATCCTTTTGGTGTTGACTTCTATTTAGAGATTCCTATCAACTCTAGCTATCTTTTCTGACGTTTGACTTTAAACGTATTTTTGACACTTTTGGAAATTATTTGAAGTTCATTTTTACCTCATATTTCATACCCTGGGCACTTCATTTTTAACTCCATTTTATCAATACTTTATACATATTTCACTGTAAATATAAAAAGCACTAATTGTTAAAAACTATCCGAAATGCAGTTAAACTAAGCATCTCTGATAAATAGGCCTTTTAGTTCAACGAAAGGAAGAAAAGTGTGTATTTCTCATGAAGAGACACACAATTCTCGAAGAGCATACAATAGCTACAACAGTAACTCCTCTGGTACCAATCCAGAAATGAACAGTAAAATAGTGAGTCAACCTCTGCCACAGAGGCTTTATTGGCACTGCCATTTACACGCAGAGCGACGTTTGCACATTGCTCCTTAACGCATGAAAACATGCTCTAGAAATACGCTATTGTCCCTGTTTTCCAGCAGCCCTCTAGCAGGACTGTCTTCTTTCTGGTCCATGCAAATAAAGGGAAGCATTACAGACTAACCATTCCCAGACTAACGTAATGGAAGAGAAGCTGACGAAAGCAAACAGGGTGAAGCACTGACACATTTCAGAAAACAATTTCCACGTCTACTACAGATGAGAATCTCCACTGTCCAATTATCTTCATTTTTTTTTATCAGTCACCTTGTTATTTTTAAAAACAATTGACATTGAAAAGAAATAAATATCATCATCTGTAAACTTAGAGATAATAACACAGGCACCTAATAAGAAAGCATAACACCAAGAAGAACCATTGTTTCAAAACTTAAAATCTTTTCATTTTGAAATATATAAAGTTTCTTGCAAAATTAACATAGGAGCCTGTCTTACTTTTAATTCTCTAATGACTCTTTTGGAAGGTTCCCTGTATGAAAATATAAATCTAACAATGACAAGAAGGTTTTTAAAACAAAAATTAAATATTTCTTTGGCAGGTAATAAACTTACAGAGGAACTTAGCAGAGACAGAACTACTATGCATGGCTAAGAATTACTTCAGAGATACTCCAGGCCTTCAATCATTATTTTATTCGTGGTTTTTTTCCCCTCAGGTAACTCTTATTATGAAATACAACTTAGTGTCTTTCCAGATACCTTTTAAAAAAATGATTAATAGACCAGTGTGATCGAAATTTCTCCTCTCTTCTCTCCATAAGAAAGATAAAAATCCAGCAAATTTTCAGCTGAAGAATGTGATAAGAATTTGATAGAACTTGTTCTTTTCCTTACGAAGCAGTTTTGAAAAAAAATAAATTAATCAGTTTAAAATCCAGACAACTTTCGTCCCATGTTAGGTCAAATAAACTGGTTTTCATAAGTATCGCCTGCAAGCTTCCAGACGTCCTACAGGAACAACCATCCCTTTGGTCACATCAGCCCCTGTATGGATATGGTCCTCCAGGCTTGTCTTCCATTGTTTCCCAGCACATTTTGCTGAAGTCTGGACTCACAGCCAGGTGATTAACGTGGAGCAGTTCATGCAAATGCAAGCATTCAGTTAGGGACTCCACAACCAGCATATCCACTACTGTACTATCCATTCGGTCAATACAGTAACAAAACGTTGAAATGTTTTCTACTACACCTAGATTCTTCAAACATTGCCATTTGCTTAAAATTATAGCTCCCACAGACCGAACCTTGCCGTCCAAAAGAAGGAATTTTGTCATCAGTAAATGACTGCTTTTGAGTATTCTACCTACAGAAAGCAAATTTTGTACTGCATTCTCTCTCTCCCTGAATCATTTCTATATTGTGAAAAGCCAGTACATTTATGGGAGACAAAGGCAAAGAAGAGTTTGGAGTAAAATCCCAACACCAGGTGTTGCCAGGTACAGTTTAAGGCTTACAATTTCCCATCATGAATTAAAGTCTGAACAAAAGTAATTCTGTCAAGACTACACTTTAGCTATGAGTTATTATTAGTTATGTATATTAATGTTTATTCATATACATTCATAGCAAAAGAAGTTCCTGAGGACTGAAAAAGATACTCAAAAGATCATAACTGTGCACTTGAAGACAAGATCTCATTACGATACACAATTCTGCTTCAAGTAATAGTAGGGATCAGAGTAGAAGATTTACATGCTGATTATATCTTGTTCCAGAATTAATTTGCTTTTTCTACCTGGCTAAAATCACCCATTCTAAGAATTATAATAAAAACATTAAAAAAAAAATAAATTGAAAAGTCCTGCAGAAAATGAAAAGTCGACTGGCAGAAAACTGGAAATATTACCTAATTATATTCTCCTCACAGCCTACAACTTAGAGAGAATGGTCTTTTTGAATCTAGCTCACTAGATGTACAGCTAGTAGCTAGGACTGAGAAGCAGCTTCTTCATACACAGAAGATATGGCCAACACTCCAGTACTAAAAAGCCCAAGACACTGATCCCAAAGCAAAAGAAGAAAACACTGGAGGAGGCAAGACCTAGTTGCCTCAGGGGATCAAATGCAAATAACAATTCTGTGGTATCCAGTGCAAAATGGAGGAAACTATTAGGAAAAACAGTAGCGGTCAAGGAAGATCTACTTTTCTAGCTAAAAGTTAAAAATACATCCTGTGTTTCCAGGTGGAACTCAATATTAAAAGTAAAACAAACAACAGAGAGAAATATGTTTGAGGAGACACTTCTATATCCAGCAGGCATTAACTGGACTTCTGTAGCCTGTTCTTCCAAATCATAACTGTATGAATTCACAACAGGGTTCATGCCTCACATTTTTTAAACTTCCCATCATGTTAAACTTCTTTTTTCTTCCTCTTTTTTTACATTGCCATAAAAATAGTAAGTTTAGTCTATTTATTTATTTGTCCTTACAGGGGTCAGAAATTTACAAATGATTTTAGAATCTCAACTCTTGCTAAGATATCTGAACTCTGTAATAGCATACAAATACAATTTCCACGGTAAAACATAAAAATATGATTTAAAAGAGATATTAAATAATTATAATGCCCAGTGAGCAGCACTTAGGAATGGATTAAAGTATAATACAGTAATTACAACCATAAAATCAGATAAAAAATAACTACTGGTGAGCTAAGTAAGATGGCTTTGTTACAAAGAAAAAGCGCTTTATGGCACAAATTAATTAAAACAATTACGAAATGCTTACAAGATTTTTAATCACTTCAGCACCCAGCTGACACATAAAGATGGACCGACAGAGATGGTCCTTATTAATCACTAATTTTCAACAGCAGCAGTAAGCTCTAAATAAATTCTATCTCTATTTCCAATTCAAAATGCTTCTGTGTAGTTAAAGTTTTTTCAACTATTACAATTAGAATTCTTTTTTCCAGATACTTCAACACAATCCTAGTTCAAAATTATAGTGTCAGTAAAATGCTTTACAATATAATTAAACATGAGCATAATTTTGTGCATCAATTAAGCATTCCTTAACCATACATTAAAAAAAAATCATTAGCATGATTGAGTACATTAAAAAGATTGATCAAACGTCACCTATTACCACAGTTTCATCATCAGTTCCTTGTATGAACACCCAAGATTCAAGTAAAAAAACCAGATTAGTTAATTTGTATCTATCATGGTATATTGAACATATCACTTGTTCTGTGGGTTCTTAGTAAACAACTGTATGTTTTTTAATAAGAAAACATATTAACCTTGGTTGATATTTTGCCTTTTTGAGATTCAGATTATCCCAAGCAAAAAAGCAAAATATTTTTTCTCTGCGGTTTAAAAAGTTCAATCAGAACAGAAACTGAATATTCTTTCAGAAACTATGGAAATATCAAAACCACTAAACAGTTATCCCTAAGCACTTTTTGGGCTTAACTCATCATATCAAATTAAGTTCTGAGCAGAGCCATGAAACATTTGTGTTTGAAGCACTGGGCAGTTTTATGGAATAAGCATCTCTGTCTTTTGAGACAAGAACCTGCTGAATGCCAAACACCAAGGCAAGGTTCAGAGGAGTAACTGTAGGAATCCCAAGTGGAGCATGGACTTTTGAAACTTTAGCAGCCCAGAAAGAACACACAGCTCTTAAATGAACTCAGCCATTAGAAAGTTTAACTCCACCAGCACTAATCCTATCCTAATGAAGGATGTTTTATAAACATCTCCAATTAAATAAGAAACCATAACACGATACATAAATACTAAGAATTATATCAACCAAACTTTTAGACATATCTACAGTAAATATTTGAAAGCATGAAAAATACAAAGAATGGTGTAATTAAATAAGCTCTGACACTGTGGATAAACAAAAATACATATTTTTTTTTAATTGACTACATTTAATGAAGAATTTGACCTGCACATATATACGCTCAACATATATAAATACATTCAAGAGATTAATATTTTAAATTTCTATCTGCATAAATAGCAAAAATTTATGCAAAGTACAAATTTAAGGCCATGACATGAAAGTACTTTTGTGGCATTATTTATGTAACTGTAGATAAGTGACCAACCAAGACCAAGACCAAGACCAACCTGAGGCAGATATAAGGAAATAAAGTGTGATTAGTAGAGCTAACATTAATTTGTTCAGAACATCAAAATAAAACACATTATCTAATATGTATTTCATTTGAAGATAATGAAAAAATATATTCACAATATGGCAACAGTTAAAAACACCAGGACTTCCAAAATCCTCAATATTACATAGTTTTAGATGGTGAAAGAACATTTTAACTCCACCTATGCAAAAGTAAAAATATTTTCCCAAACAATACTATGTAGTATTTAATAAAACAATCATTCTTTAAAATAATTTAAATATAACAACTTCAATTTTGCACTAAAATACCAGAAATTACCCCAATTGAAATATTATATGTAAGAATACCTGCAGTAACTCTCCAAAACGGCCAGAATATGTGTTCACAGTGGACACAGCAAAAATACTGAAGTATTACTGAAACCTTAAAAAATTTACCTGAAATCCATTTTCAAAAGAAGTGGTGGTGGTGAAATATATATTATAGCAACAGAAAGAGCTTTTTTCTTTCTTTTTAAAAATATTTTTCTGCATTTTTCATTTTCCATTTTTTGTTATTAAGATTCAAGGGCCAATTCTACAATAACATTGGTGGTTACTGGTGCAAGAATCTGGAACACTAATAACACAGAATTTATTTAACTACAAGAAAACACAAGCACAAATCAGGGTGTGCAGAACATGGATGCAAACCCCAGGATCTTTTCTATAAAAGTTACAGAAAAAAAATGTTCCAAACTTACCCTCACAGAAGATGCAGAATATTTATACTAAGTTGAGTGGTCAATACTGCTTTTATAGTTTATTGTCACACTAATGAGCAGCTGACATAAGAAAAAATACATTTGTAACAGGCCAGTTTATTTTTTTTCTAGAACTGCCTTCTTGCTAATTTGGACAATTTTATGCAATTTTAACATCTTTTATCAATGTTTGGAAACCCAAGACTACTTTTATCTACAAATGCTCAGCCTTCTCCATGTGGCTACTTCATACTCTAATGTAATTACCATACATCTTACAGTAAACTGAAGAAGCTGAGACTCTCCTAAGCATGAAATCAACCAAATGGTAAACATCTGTAAATTCTGGAAACATAAATCCTGAATTAATTTTGCCATTCCTACACCACGTTTCTTTGCTTTCAAGCCTAAATGAAGCAAAAATGGATGACAGCCTGCCACGTGGTTTTACAAACCATGAGAGATGGTTCATGATTTAGAGCAGTAGCTCTTAGAGCTACCGACATTACAGGAAACAGAAAAGATAATTAGGTATAACAGATGCCTTACATTATTGAGCTATCTATTGATCCTTCCTCTCAATATTTTTGTATAATTCCTAGAAAAATCTGAATGTGATGACAAGGAGATAAATGAAATTAAATCATGTTTTATCTTCAAATTCCATCTGGTCTGTAACAACATTCTATCAACAACCTTAAAAATTCCATTAAACACAAGATTCACCAAAATTATTTTCTGGAGTTTAAGCAGACTGAGATCATGATTAAATTAACAGAGTAGCTCGGCTGTTTGAAGTCTACTGCAATGTTCTGCAGTGTAGGCACAAGGACAGTTCCTTTGAGGGGAGCTGTGATCCATAAGGCTGGGTTAATGAAGGTTGCTTGAACCACTAACATAATGCATTAACACTTTCTGAAGGGCGAGCATCATTTTTCATACACTGGTAATCCATTATTATTAGCAAACAAGCTGTACCAGTTTCATCCACTCACGCAGCTACTTATTATGTTAAGATTCTCTTCACCATGCAGTTACCCAGCATCAAGAAAATAATGTTACACAGTAGCAACAGGAACATTATTTTCTTCCACAATAACCTTAATTAGCACTTAGGATATTTACAGTAAATATAGATAATGAGATTTCTTTTTTAAAAACAAAGTTACTGAATTCATATCAACCATACATTTCCCTTTAGCTATAGTATAAAGATAAAAAGACAAAAGCAAAAAGAAATGGAGAAGAGTAAAGCACAACACAATAACATATAATTTAATCAAACTACATCATGTATCCATCAGGAAGCCAACCAGGTCATGACCCCTTATCTGAGGCATCCAAAAAATTATAAAATTACACCAGTGCACATCCATCATTGCTTATCTAACAACTCAACCTTTATTTTAATCTTACATGTACTTTGGTGCATTTTTTTGGAAGAAGGAAGTAACTGAGTGGACAGTCTTCCAGACAAAAAGAAACAGTCCAAAGAACACCCTCAGTAAGTTCGCAGACAACACTAAGTTGGGTGGAAGTGTTGACCTGCTGGAGGGTAGAAAAACTCTGCAGTGAGATCTGGACAGGTTGTATCAATGAGCTGAGAACAACGGGATGAGGTTCAACAGGGCCAAGTGCAGGGTCCTCCACTTGGGTCACAACAACCCCCTGCAGTGCTACAGGCTCGGGGCAGAGTGGCTGGAGAGCCGTCTGGCAGAAAAGGACCTGGGGGTGTTGGTTGACAGCAGGCTGAACGTGAGCCAGCAGTGTGCCCAGGTGGCCAAGAAGGCCAACAGCATCCTGGCCTATATCAGGAACAGCATGGTGAGTAGGACCCAAGAGGTGATTGTCCCCCTGTACTTGGCACTGGTGAGGCCCCACCTCGAGTACTGTGTCCAATTTTGGGCTCCCTACCATTAAAAAAAGACATCGAGGTGCTGAAGCGGGTCCAGAGAAGAGCAACAAAGATGGTGAGGGGTCTGGAGCACAAGTCTTATGAGGAGAGGCTGACGGAGCTGGGGTTTTTCAGTCTGAAGAAGAGGAGGCTGAGGGGAGACCTTGTTGCTCTCTACAACTACCTGAAAGGAGGTTGTAGAGAGGTGGGGGTTGGTCTCTTCTCCCAAGTCACAGGCGACAGGACTAGAGGAAATGGCCTCAATTTGCACCAGGGGAGGTTCAGGCTGGATATTAGGAAAAATTTCTTCACCAAAAGGGTTATCAGGCATTGGAATGGGCTGCCCAGGGAGGTGGCTGAGGCACCATCCCTGGAGGTGATCAAAAGGGGCTTTCTAAGCAAGAGAGAAGTCAACAGGTCAGGAGAAGTGATTGTTTCTCTGTATTCACACACGAAACCAAGGTAGTTAAGGTGAAGCACTTTACACATGAAAGGAGGCTGACAGAACTGAATTTGTTCAGTCTTAAAAAGTCTATGACCAGCTGCAACTACTTAATGGGAGAGTGTGACAGAGCCAGATTCTTCTCAGATGTACACAGAGATAAAATGAAAGGCAGCAGACATCAGTTCCATAAACAAAAATTCTAATTATTTATATTTTTAAAAAAATTAGTATCATAATGACGGCAGTCAAACCCTTGAACAGTCTTACCCAAGGAGGCTGCAGAGTGTCCACCCCTGGAGTTTTTCAAAACTCAGAAAGGCAAAACTCTACACAGCCTGATCTACATTGGCTCCACCCCCTTAGATAGAGAGGTGAAAGCAGAGGTTTGGAACACTGGCTTAGACAGGCCCCATTCAACCTAAATAATTCTCAGTTCCCATAAGGTCAATTACATCCAAATCCTACTGGCTTCCTTTCCAAAAAGCAATGACAGCCTTTTCAAATACTTCAGTTTCTACAATGAAAAAATGTGTAATGAAATTTCCCTCACTCTGAAGTGTTATAATCCCCATTTTTAAAACTTGTTTGCTTTAAGTTCTTTTCTACATATGCTACAGGTATGTCATAGGACAACACACACTTGTAAACTATACCTGCCATAAGATGATAAATTCCTTAAAGTTAGGATTTTGCTTTGCTTTCTCCAAATATACTACTCTAAAAACAAGGAAACCATCCTCTACTACTCAACCATGTAAACAATCCAGAGTTAAGATTAATCTAAGATGTTACTTTGTAAGTATTTAGGATAGCATGAAAAATCAACATTAAGTAGCAAACATTCATGATGTTTACAAAAAACTACCAGAAAAAAATTCTAGTGCAGAAAAAGTATTGCTCAGTAGTTATCTTCATTTTTTAAAAAATCTTGGCAGTTATCTACAGTCACATACATTGATACAAAATCTGCCACAACATATAGCTCAAAGTAAAATATACATTGTATTGGTTGCCTCCTTTATTGAATACTATACAAAAACACTGAAGAAAAAATTTGATCCACATTTAGAAAGGCAAATAAACTATTACAGATTTTGATGCACAACTACTTCAACAATTGCCTATTACATACAGTCCTTTAAAGACTTCACTTAATTATTTTAAATCAGATAAAAAATCAGTAATCCAGTTTACTTTCCATTAAAAAGACAGGAAAAAGACATTTTAAGAAAACACATTTATCTGCTACAAGTGTCTGTCTTTATTTTTTTTTTTTAATTTAAGTTTAAAGCCTTAAAAATAATGCTTCCCAAACCTAACCATTGAGCAAAGTTATTTAACTCTCTCCCTAAGGCACTGAAGGTACAAATAAATATTCAGCATTTCTTTCTTTTTTTCTTAGAAACTAAACAATAATATCTTGCATTATTTTTAATATTTTTATTAAACAGAATCATAAGGTTGATTATTAGAATGGTATTTTTCATTTTAAAAACTTGGTTAAACAATTTGTTTATATAAACATTCATTGATCAAGTTCAGGAAGTCTATTTATAGGCATTATAGTTATGCACTTTATCATTTGCTTCTATAAATTATTGAAATGTAAACACCAATATTGATATAAGTACAAAATGACACATAAAAAGACACACTACAGATAGATTATTTCTGAAGTAACAAAATACATTGCTTTAAAAATATTTTTAATAAAAGTATTTTGCTAGCCTATATACAGAAGTATTCCCTTATATTTTTAACATTCATTTCTATTTTAAACAAAACAATATATCTACAACAACATATTTACATACATTTACATTGATAGCATAATACTACATGAACACTGTTCTCCTACCCTTGAATTTTGATCATTAAAAACACTGTAACATCCTAAAAGGGCACAAAGAACATTATCAAATATTCAGGATGTAAATATGTGCAGGCCAAACCAAAATCTGCTATGGTAAGCACTGGGCACAAGAAAAACCTCACAGTATATGTAATGAAAAGATGGAATTAATCCTTCCAAGAAGATTATCAAATATTAAGGTACACAAGAACTATTTTTCTATCTCATCGTTGGCAGGCTACTGTCGCAAATATATGCCTGGTTCTGCTTGGCAACATTTTGTTAATACTCTATTCATTAATTTAACAAACTATCAAGAGAGTATGTTTAGAATGGGCAAGCATTATCTCTTGCATTTCATTTAATTAAACTCTGTTCTAGCAATATGACAGTCAGCATTTCATGAAGGGAATTATTTTAAGGATGAAGGTAGAAAATATTTCAAAGTGCCCTGCTAAAACATGAAAGCATAATCTAAAATTACCCTTGCACACACTGTAATTTATCTATAATATTAAAGATGTTATTTCCAGAGTTCATAATTAATTGGATTCCACAGAGAAATTATTCAGGCATTCCAGATAGCAAAATGATGCACAAAGGCACAAAACATAGTGCCGAAGGACAACCATAAACAACCACTGTGACTTGCCCGAATTACAACAATCATTGAGCTTAATGCGAAATGAATACTGGCTGCCTTTTGTATGTGGTCATTATTCTGCTGCAAAGAAATTGCCATTGAATTTTGATTATATTGCCTTAATAAAAAGTAATGAAAGTGGCTCATGCTCTGGTGGCTTTCTTTTAAATGATACACGACAGGGATCTTCCAAAGGCCAGTGTGGGACAAACTGATTGAGTACGACACCTCACCTGAGGAAGGCGATGTTACCCCTCCACTGCAGGTAACTGTAGTGATGCTGCCTTGGCTTCTTGCAAGCATATTAACGAAACACTTCCAGTGAAACATCAGTCAGAAATTCAGTTAACTTTTAAGACTTACCATCAATCCGACTAACAAGTTCCTCCAACATTTTCACTTTCCTCTGAATTCCTGGCTGTGCGAATGTGTAGTTATCCTGAAGAAGAGATCATATACAAACATAAATATGGGGGGAAGCGGGGAAAGAAGCTTCTTTTCCTTCAATTACTTCTCTCAATCCATGTATTCTTCTGTTCTCTTAGACTGTTCTGTGCTTTGTTTTTACATTTCCTAGGTCTGCTTCTACAGTTAAGCAGTAAATCATCACATTGTACAGTCCTACCTCGAGTGCCCATCTCTGAGAGTACACCCTATAGCTATTACTGCATCAATTGCTCTCTACTTGCTAATCTACTGCCCCTGAAGTTACAGCTTTATTGCAGAAGTCCAATTAGCTTTAAAAGGCTGTCATCTTAAATGCCAAAGTGTGCCACACTAGAGATTTTTTTACGGTGATTTTTTTTCTCATAACTTTACCATTTTATCACAAATCATGTAGGAAATATGAAAATTTTGACCCTAATCAGTCACAGGATAAGAATCTGATCTTTAGAAGTTCAGAATAATACCTTCCAGCAGCATAAGAAATCAAACGTCTATTTCAATGAAGTCGTGACTGTTCTGAACCCAAGGTTACAGTTAATATCATGAATCAAAATCCAGCACACAAGCTATACAGCTAAAATGGCAGGGTATTTGCATGTATTTGTTTGATTGTATTAACTCTGGATTTTTATATTTTTGGATTGCAGCTCTATAATACAGACTAGAGTCTGAATTAATGAGAGAGATATCTCCACTTTACCCCAAAGTGATCAATCTTTTAAAATAAAGACATTGTTTAAATACACAGCAATGTTTCTGAATATTTGACTGACAATCCCTCCACTGAACTCATTTTGGTTGTCTATATTTCAAGAAAAGAAAATTACCCATATATATTTTAAAATAAAATTGCTATGTAAAATTCTTTTCATGTAACCACTACGTACACAGAAAACCATGGTAAAGGATTTTTCATCTTAACTGCTATTGTTTGAATAATTCCTTTAGGAAAATCAATTGAAGAGCTGAGCAAGTATCCAAAAAAATAATCCTAAAAAAAATTTTCACTGATGTTGGAATAGTAATTATTCTTGACTTGATTTCAAATTTTAACTTGGCCTTAGACATAAGGGATGAATATGAGTTTATTTTTGTTTATCTTCAGACACTGTTCATTTTACTGGGAAAAAAAAAAGAAAAAGAAAAAAAAAGGATATTTCATTCAACTTTACTCCCAGTTTTTCTACTTCCTCCCTAACAAGCAGCACAGGGAGGTGGGGAATGGGGGTTGCGGCCAGTTCATAACACTTCATCTCTGCTGCTCCCCATGGGCCATACACCCTTCCAGAAAGCCTACTCCTGTGCAGGCTCCTCTCCATGGGCTGCAGCTTCCACCAAGGCATCTCCACCTGCTCTGGCACGGGGTCCCTCCATGAGCTTCAGGGTGGATATCTCCTCCACCGTGGTCCACCATGGCTGCAGGGGGACAACTTACTTCACCATGGTTTTCACCATGGGCTACAAGGGGAATCTCTGCTCCTGGAGCAGCTCCTCTTCCACCTCCTTTACTGACTTCCATGTCTGCAGGGTTGTTTCTCTCATTTTTTCTCACTCCTCTCTCACAGCTGCTATGCACTGATTTTTCCCATTTCTTAAATATGTTACCGCAAAGGCATCACCAGCGGGCTCAGCTCTGGCTAGCGACAGGTCCATCTTGGAGCTGGCTGGAACTGGTTCTGTCTAACACAAGGCCTCTTCAGTAGACACCCCTGCAGTTCCCCTGCTACCAAAGCTTTGCCATGTATTGAACCCGATACAACTTCTCTGCTAACTTTTTCAGAAAAAAAGTGTTCTAGTATTCAACTCTCCTACCTCTTCTTCCCCACAGCTGTGCAAAATTTTTGTTTTATTTCCTCATTTACTCCTTGTGTAACTTTGATCACTGATATTAAGCAAAAGACAAACCAAGAAAGTCATTAGTAACTGAGAACAGGATTGTCTTGCCTCAACAGATCTTCAGCAAAGAGTTAACATAAAATGCCCTGTATTTCTAACCACTGCTCTTGACACTTTCTAGTAAGTATTCACCTATGACAAAGTATGCATGAGTACACAACAGAATCCATGATAAACATAAAAAATTCATGCATTGGTGTGCAATATCTAAATTCCTTAACATTATGCTCAGATTGCTTCCAACATCCTTTCAGTGAACTATGCTAACCTACTTCACAGCTGAATGGTTATAATATCCAGTTCAGACTCAGACACGTAATTAGTTTCACCTTACAATACAGAAGGTTAAGACTTTATAATGTCACAAGGGCTCAAAACTTGCTTCAGTCTTTGTGTTAGTAGTTCCTACTTATTCTGTAGAGGCTAGTATAACCACCTCACTACTACTCAAGTAGGTCTGGCAGGACTTCCTCTCAAAAAATAATCATTATAATTTAAAGTAAAATATTAAAATTACAGCCTTCACTAAACATGAAAAAACGTATCAGATATTTTTTTTTTCTTTTAAGTTAGAGAAATTCTAAATGGAAGAAACTTGATTAGGAAGTGAAAATAAAGGAAAAAAAAAAAGCACTGAACAAATTTAACTGGGACTATCCTCCTATACTCACAAAAGGAAAGGTGGCGGGAGAGAGGTGGTGGAGAGTGAGGGAGATCACAGTTTCTAAAAGCATGTTTAACCACTGGGCATCAAGTCCCATCCATTTTGCTAGCTCTATTCTGAACGCTGACCATAAGATATAACCCGCAAAGATGTTTACTTTAAAAAGCAAGTCCTAGGGTATCCTTTTCTGTGGATACACTGAGAAACTGACATTGAGTGAGCTACAGATGGTCTGAACTGCATTCTTAATATATTCCAAATGTTACAGTATCTACACCATACAACTCTCGCATTTTTTATTTGTCTATCAGGAACAAAATACCGAAGTAGATTCTAGTATTTTTCAACCACATATATACAAGGGAGTCTTATTAGTCACTCTGATGCATACTGTAACAAATATACTCTATTTCCAATCACCATACGCAGCCACAATACTGACAGCTATCTGTTAAAAATATTACTAACTTATGACAGAATGCTAAAAAGAACACAGATGCTTGTTAAGTGCATGTTAAATGTACCTATACAGCAACTGTTCAGCAAGTTCAATGTATCTCCATGTCATTTTAATTTTAAATGTCTTCCAAAATACTATGAATACTTTATAACAACAAGTCTGTAATAAAAATGAAAACCTTTCTTTCCAACTTCTTCAATTATTTCAATCACACGTGGAAAAGGGAATATTAACAGCATTTGTGAAGGCCATCTGGTGTATAAGTACAAAGGCAGATGTAAGCACACACAGAAAGAATCAAATACATACTGATTATTATATATAAATATAACATATGTATATTAGCAATTATATATAAAAATTTGTAATATATGCATATATATACTTCTGTGTGTATACATAAACAGATATACTTTATTTATACATTTACACACAAATGAAAACACACTATATTACTTTTTTGACTCATTCCTTAGGAAATACTTTCAGGTTTCAAAATGCAACTTTTCCTACCTAAACATCAGAAATTTTAAAATTTTAGAGCCTGTGCCCTTCTGCACTGATTTATATTATTTAAAAACCCATAGAAGAAATTTCAGAGTATTGAAAATTGCATTCCACAGTCAGAAAGAGAGACAAATGTGCAACTCTCTAAGCTAAGAACCTTGGGGAAACAATGCCCTCTGAATGAATGCAGAACCTTACTGCACTACTTAATATATTGCACATATGACCTTTACCATGGTTATCATTATCAGGAATACTTTCTATTTTGAAAATTCAAACTTTGCAGATTTTAGCTAAACAAGGTCCCCCACCATTATCTTTAAATAGGTGATGACTGCATAATGTTAAGAGAAAGTTGAAGAAGCAAGAAAAACTACCTTTTATATCAACACAGAATGAGAAACAGAGCCAGCCAAATTGAAAAAGAAAACCAAACACTGTCAATAATTTGAGAAGCACAAGTATAGGCACAGTACTTCTCATCTTTTCAGGTCACTCAAGCTGTTCACCAACAACATACCGATGAAAATATCAGAACCATTTACAGAAGCAAATACAAAGTTTTGACACAAAGTCTTCATGTGTTGTTTTTAATAAGGTTTTATCAATCAGATCATAGCTTTTAAATCTAAAGGATACACTAAGCAATTTGTATAAGGCATACCTAGGGGTGTATTTCCTCTACTTATGTACATTTAAGAATTCCTATACATCAATTTAGGTATGAATTTAGGTGTGTTAAAGTATATTATCACATGAAAAAAGATGACTGGAAAAAAAAAAAAGGGGGTCTTCTCAATTTATTTTTTTTAACTTAAGTACTTCATTCACATATTTGTGAATCCTTTAAGTAAGCTCCTATTAAAAATCCTGGTTCGCTTTGCTGTCAAAGTTATGTGAAAAGGTGGGGACAAGGAAAGCATGACACTTTGATGATGACAACCAGCATGTATATTAACACTATTCAATGGTAGGCACAATTTATGCAAAACGTTTCTTGAAGGTGGAAATTATAAAGTAACGTAATGATAATGTAAATACAATCTTAAATACAGTTCCGGGGAGAGGGAGTGCACATGCACAAGAACAAACACACAAGTGTGCTGGAGTGTGCTGTTTGCACATACTCTGTAGCATGTTCCATAATTACTCCAAGATACTTCCTTTAAAAAAGAACTTCCAACTTCTGTGATTATTAAGTCTGACTCTTGAAAACTTAAAATTTCCTAAGCAGTAGGAAAGAGAATTACAAAGCACTGACACCCAACATTTTCTACACATAATACAGTATTTTATTTCTTTCTACAGAATAGGATGAAAAAAGTGACATCTTATTAAAAAGTAGGTACTGACTTTCCTGTTATAATAGTATCCATAGTCTCAGAATCAAAGACTCAATCTTCTACTGGGCTATGTAATCAAATCTGTTTTACACAAGTGGATGTACTATAAATTACAGAAATTGTTAAAATAGCAATAAAAGAAGTGCTCAGGGCATATTTTTGCACTACAGCATAGGCCAGACAACAGTTCAAATCTGGGTAAGAGCTAGAAATCATAAATATGGACACTTACAGTCCCAAAAGCTGATGCTGTATATTTTAGGTAGAAGACAAAATATTTTTATTCTGAAGCATAGTGATAGGGCAGTATATTTCATCTAAAGAATAGAAAACAATGCCTTTTATATAAGTATTCAGAATGGATTACAGATAGATTTGTTCTTTTCCCAAAAATGTTACTCTCAGTGACAGGCTAGAAAACCGCATTATTGGCTTCCAAAGAGACGCAGGCTCCTTAAGAGCTTCTGAAGACCCCTGTCCTGAAGAAAAACTACAGCCCTCAGGATAAATCCCACTGATGTCCTCAATTTTCTGTTACGTGAAGTCCCAACAAAGGCTTATTGTTACTAACTTGAAATTGGGTACCGGGCCAGACAGAAGAACCATGTTGCTTTTTGCCTTTTAAGAGCAGCCAGCAGCAAATGGCTACAGGGGATGATAAGAGCAAAATAAGCCTGCTGGGCTCTGCTCGCGGCATTCTTTGAGTCTTCAGTGATGAGACTTCCCTAAATCAAGGTGGGATCTTGGTAATTAAAGTTGTTTAAAGGTTTTTCTTCAACCAAACTTCAAACTGTTCAGGTTCTACATTCATCTAAAACGCTTTTCATCCTTTGACAAGTAGCCCCACAGCTTAGTTACTCAAACACTGGTTATTTCACGCCCATCACTCAGCAGTATTACAAGATATTACCTAGGTCTTGCATCAGAAGAGACGGAAAGCAACTACTCCCTATTCACCTTCTTCATGCAGCTCATCATTTTAAAGACTTCTATTACATTCCACCACTTAGCTAAGTCATCCAAGCTGAAGAACTTAATCCATCACCCAGAAATTGTTCCATACCTTTTGATCATACTTATCTTGCTCAGTTATTATATTTTTAACTTTCAATCCATCATTTCAAAATGGGATGGACAAGAGAGATTAGAACAGAGTACAGCACATCGAGCACAAGCTCCTTTTAGGTTTTAAAAGTAGCAAAGTGATGCTTTCTCCTTCAAGGACTACTTACATAAACGCTTCTCCTCCCTACATGGTAACAGGTAATGCTTCTATCACGGACACTCAGCTTCTTTATGAACTTTATTAGAATGCCACAGACTTACTGATTCCTTCCAAAAGCTGACAGATTTGCGCTGCTTTACAGGAGTTATAAAAAATATTAAATAACATAGTTTTTATCCTTTAACCATTATTTCTTTTTATTTTTACGCTTTCTAAAAACTTTCCTGATGTGGACGGCTAGTTGTCTATGCTCTCCTGAGTCGCCTTGAAACCATTTTCAAAATCTGACATCATATCCACCCCATTCCATTCATCTCATAGCAAAGCAGCTTTGAGCATTGATCTTGTTTACCCTACCAGAGACCCTCGTAGGAGATAATCACAGATATATTTCAAACTGAGCAGAGTTAGCAACCGCCTCTGAAATTCTTCCTAGGCATCCTGATGCACAATATCCTAGTGATGCATTTAATCTTCTCAAACTGATGGGAGGTATATAGGTCCTCCAGTGACCAAGCAAACCACTAGAAATTTCAAGAGTCCCAAAAGATCTCTCATGCACAGGCACTAGTCCAAACTCAGCAATTTTCATGTAAAAATCGTTGTTGTGGCATTCTCCTACTATATAGTTCAGTGATTATCACATGCAATAGATTTAATTGCAATTCTTCTAAATCAACACACGATTCATACTTTTCAAAGTAGATGCTGATGCTATATGACTCAGGCTGACTGTTAACAACAGTCTCAGTGTAGACAAGTTTGAAGGATCATTTATTCAAAAAACCTAAAATGTTGACATTTTTAATCTCAGTTTTTGGTACATCTACTTTGAAACAATGTGTCTGAGGGCAGATCGTCAACAACTACGATAGAGCCCTTAGCTGCTCAGACTAAATCTACTCAGAGCCACACAGGAAGACCATAGCAGATATTTTATTTTTTATTTATTTTTTTACACATTTTAACTATTCCAATCTTTGAACAGACAATAACAAACATGCCTTAATTACTGTCACATCAAAAGAACAGGACGAACATAACAATTGTGTTAATTACATTCCAACAGCTCCTAGTTACAACAACTCCACTGCCTGAGTTTGTTTAATGATTTCCTAGTGTCGTTCAATAAAATGTATTTTTTCTTCAGATACTAATAAAGTCTTCAAAGAACTCTACGAAGAGGAGCTTCAAACAAGACTTTGAAGATCTGAAGGTCCTTTGGAAAAGGAAAAGTCACACAGAATGACACAATACTTCATGTGTTTTGCCCTCAAAAAAAGTATTCATTCTTATCAGTAATTTATGTGTATTCTGTGTAAGAACATTCTGTTGATTGAGAAAGGTAAAACCTGCTTACAGAAAAAATTCTAGACTCTTGTTCTACTTTGAATATTCTGTTCCTTCATTCTAAATTTAAAACACCATAACATAGTATTCGCTCCAACAGATTCTGTAAGGAAAACAGAAGCAGACATCTGAGCAGGAATACAGAGAGCATTCAGGATAGAAGCACCTGTTTGTGGCAATGCTTATGTTTGAGTCTCACATAGGACATGCAGAAAGAGTAGCAGACAAATACCACTTAGGGGTAACATTTAAGAAGTGATTGCTAAAAATGTTGAAGTTGGCCATTTCTCATTAGCAGAAAAGCCATTCTAGAATCCTGAGCAGGTCCTATTTGCAGAACCTATTTCTCAAGAAATTTCTCATGTTTATGACTTTCCAATTAATATCTATATTTGAGAAACAGGACATTTGAATTTAAAATTGTCTAGAATTTAGAAATAGATTTATGGAAGCCACTGATAATTAAAAGAATAAAAGTAATCCCAAGCTGTTGTTCATTCATCCGAATAGAAGTCCCTATTAACAATGAACACAACACAATTCTGATCAAGCAATCCATTGCTTTTCCTTAGAATAGTCATAGCTTCAAGAAAAAAAAAAACAACACAACATGTTTTGTCATTCTCTGGATCCATCTTGGACAAGACATGAGCATAAAATGAACAATCTGGATTTCTGGAAATTGCTAAACAGTTATTATCATACAGAAGTCGTATTTCACAGATGGAGTTAGAGCGATCATAGCTGCAGGAACAGACACAGAGCATGAATATGCAAAGATAACTACATCCAGAAATAACTATTGCTAGCATTTCTGACAATCCCTCACAGGACTTCCACATTTCTAAAACACACATTTCCAACTGCAACAGGATCTGTTTATACAGAAACTGGAACATGTCTGCAGTACTGTCTTTCAGTATCTGCTACACAATGTTAGTGGAGACTCCAAAGAGTCCTTGGGAGACAGTTATATCATATATCACATTTTCCCTGAACGTACCACATTTGTGGTGCCATGTTCAGCTGAGACTACTTTCTCCATTCAGCTAAGCTTACCAGAAGTGTTGGGCTGATGCACACCCAGAAACCCTAGACAACCTACTGCAGCACTCGCACAGGTAGACCCTGTGGTACCTGAGATACAGAAACTCGACCCCCACGTGAAAGCACATACACAACAGACATGTTTCCCATGACAAGAGACAGGTAAGACAGATGGAAGACACTTGTGGTACGTATTCCTTATATCTGTCTATCGTGGCTAACAAAACCATATTCTCAGACAACAGATCTGCAATTTATCATAAGCCTAAAATAGCCACCCAAATGAATTGCAGATACAATCAAAAAACTTTTCTTGGAAGAGTTTAATGAAAAGATACAAAAAAACAGTCTCCGACCTATTTTTTCCTTAAAAATAAATCTTTGGGAGGTCCTGTGAAGAATTTTCAGAAAAGTTAGCATCATATATTTCTGCATGTACTTTTCAACATCTGAGCTCCATGCTATTTATCTGTTCCTGCAGACCTCTGAAAGGCTTTCTAAGCAGCATTTCATCCATCTGTCCATGCATCCCTCCCTCCCTCCCCAACTCAGACTTGAGGCACATATTAGCAACAACTTTCCAGAACTCGGAAGTGAGAAAGAACTTTGCAGGATTCCCTTTGCAGATCATAAATCTTACTATTTAATCAGCCATAGAAACAGCTAATATGTACCTCAGAATACTCTAGTTCCTGGAAATGAATTATCTCCCTTTTATTGTAAAAATTCCCAGGCCCTGATCAATAATGATATTAATATTTTACTGCTATTTTTAATACCTCTGGTTAGATCATCATGCAATGCATATATTTCCCCTTTGGTTATTTTATTACCATTATCCTTGAAGTTAAAATGAAGAGTTATACTCTATTTTATACATGAACATTACATTTTCAGGTGGCACAGATCAGCATGAACTTTTTACTTGAATGTCAACGGGACTCTGTTGAGTAAAGTGTTATAAAGGATGATTTAGTAATAAAAAAAATCTAATTATGATAGATAAATGGGAATGCCTACTTAATTAAGTGGAAAAAATACTTGTGGGATAAGTTCTAGTTTTCCCACATGCACAGTCATTACTCCTACAGGTGAAAATGCAAAAATGCTCATGCATCATCTACAGTTTAGAAGTGTTCTAAAGACAACCAGCTTTATCATGAGTATGGTGGATTGACATTTGAAACGTTTTATCTTTTGATTGTTCAACTTCAAATGCAAGACAATTTTGGAAATTAACCAACTATAAAAAACCTAGGAATACACGATTGTTATTCACAACAGGAATGCACCAAAATACTGTTATATAGATTACAAATGTGAAATTATCAACTAATGCATTGAAAGTAATCAAGAATGGTAGTCTTAGATATATTTTGCATGTGGCCACACACACCCTCAGAAACACATTTTTATAAATCACCATTAGAGCATCTTGCAAGAATACAGGCTGGAGACAAAACGGCTGGGGAGGAGTTCTGTGGAAAAGGACCTGAAGTCTCAACAGACAGGAAGCTCAGACTGAGCCAGTGGTAAGCCCTGGCAGGAAAGGAGGCCAGCAGCCTCCAGGGCCAGTAGACTAAGCAAAGTGATTATCCTCACCTCAGCACTCATTGTGGAATCACTGAGGTTGGCAGGGACCTCCAGAGACCATCTAAGTCCAACCCCTGGCCAAAGAAGGCTCACCTGGAGCAAGCTGCTCAAGGCCATGTGCAGTCATGTTTTGAACTCCAAGGAGAAAGAGTCTATAACATCTCTGACCAAACATTTCCAGAGTTTGATCGTCCTTAAAGATTTTTTTTCTAATGTTTAAAAATAATTTCCTGTATTTCAAAACCACTTCTAGAATACCACATCCAGTTTTAGGGACCTCAATACTAGAAAAACATGAATAAACTGCAGCAAGTGCAAAAGGTCACCAAGACACTCAGAGGTACAGAGCACATGCCCCGTGAGAGACTGAGAGAACTGGGGTTGTTCAGCCTGAAGAAAAGAAGGCTTCAGAGGCACCTAAGAGCAGCCTGCTAAAACCTATTGTACCAAGAAAACAGAGCTCAGCTTTTTACAGTGGCACATAGTGGGAGGAAAAGAGACAAACAGCATAAACAAACAAGACATGTTCCATCCGGCTACAGGGAGACATTTTTTCAACGAGGACAATCAAGCATTGGAACAGGTTAACCCCAGTCTCCATCTTTGGAGGTTTCAAGACCCAACTTGAGCAACCCAATCTGACCTCAGAGCTGACCCTACTTTGAGCAGGAGGTTGGACTAGATGATCTGTAGAGGTCCCTTCCAGAATTATCTTATGTTCTTATGATTTTAGTAGTTCTGATTTGTTTTCCTGAAATAAGTAAAAAAAGTCGCAGTGAGGTATAATCTTATAAAGACAAAGAAGGGAGGGGGGGTAAGATGAGTGAGGAAAGGAGAAAGAAAAGATACTATGCGTAGCAACACTCAACCAAGAAATACATATTTCTTAATAACACCTTTGACAATTCTGGAACCAAGAAAATGAGACAGTCTGGATGGGCTGGAAAAATAAATGAGTTTTCTGTTCAGAATAATAAAGGGATACAAATATAATCATTTTTCCATTACACTTATGCATTGGAAAGATGAACACATGCACCCACACACAAAAAAATCTAGCTAGCTTGTATTAGTCAAAAATTTCACAAGAAGACCCTAATTGTTATCACAGTACACCCTTTAAACTTGTCCAATACCAGTAAGCCAACATCAAATGGAAGCCTATATTGACGAATAAATTAACAGATATATTCTGTAGAGATACTGAGATTGGAGTTATCACCACATCACATATTCCTCTTCTCTAAAATCCTTGACAGTTTAATCAGACATCTCAGATGAAGCATCAGTAGTCATACACGAGTCTCTTATGACATTTTCACAGAGAAAAGAAAACGTAAAGGCACTAATCTTGTTTGGGACTCTCCTTTGGTTTTGTGTTTTTATATTGTCCGGTTTCATGGCTTTGTAAGAGAGAAGCAGTTTTTCCTGGTCAGCTGTAGAGACATTCCATTATCTTAGGTAGATCACACAGGAAAATACTAAAGCAGTAGTAAGAACTAACTTAACGACTATTTCCAAGAAACAATCAGCAGCAACTTTCTCGAGAAGCAGAGAGACTTAAACAGATCATCTAGACTATTGCATATTGGCAATAAGCGTGGGAAACTGACAATCTACAGCCGTTAATGTAAATCCCTGTCTCAGCTCTCATGACCCTGCCGTGGCCCTACCATGTAGTTCTACTCATTTATTTGCTGTGGCACCTATTCAAGGTGTTCACCCCTTAAACCAAACAGCACTTTTTTGTTTTGTTGTGTTGTCAGGTGGTCCAGCTCCGTGAATCAGCTCACTACAGGTAGCACCGAGCAAGGGATAGACAGGAATGAGCATTCAGGTGTGGGCAGGAGGAAGGATTACAATTTCATGCATATCAACTCATGCAATTTGGGGCATGATTTGATCTTAAGTTTAATAACTTCAGGCCCCATCCTACCCGTCTCCATCTAGTTCTTGCCCTTCACCAGTGGATTTGGTGATCATGAATCCAAAATCCAAGTCAGTTAGAATCCCATGTTTAGGTTAGAAGGGAAAGTTCATCTAGTCCAACGCCCTGACATGGGCAGGGACAGTTTTCAGTAGATCAGGTTGCTTAAAGCCACATCAAACCTCACATTGAACACTTCCAGGGATGGAGCATCTGCTATTTCTCTAGGCTCCCTCATCATAAAAAAAATGTATTCCTTATGTCCAGTCTAAACCTAACCTTTTCCAGTTTAAACCAGTTTAAAACCTTTCACTATAGGCCCTGCAAAACAGTTTCTGTCTTTCTTATAAGCCCCCTTTAAGCACTGAAAGGTCACAATAATGTCTCCCCAGAGCCTTCTCTTCTCCAGGATGAACCACCCCAATTCTCTCAGCCTTTCTTCAGAGGAGATACGTTCCAACTCTCTGATCATATTCATGGCCCTCCTCTGAACCTGCTTCAACAGCTCCATGTCTTTCCTGGGCTGAGGACAGACCCCTGAACTGGACGCAGTACTCCAGGTTTGGGGTTTCACCAGAGTGGAGTAAATAAGAAGAATCACCTCCCTTGGCCTGCTACCCATGCTTCTTTTGATGCAACCTAGGATACAGTTGGCCTTCTGGGCTGCAAGTGCACATTGCCAACTCATATCCAATTTCTCATCCACCAGTATCCCCAAGTCCCTCTCCACAGGGCTGCTCTCAACCCCCAGTCTGTATGGATATTGGAGACTGCCCTGACCCAGATGTGGGACTTTGCATTTGGCCTTGTTGAACATCATGAAGTTCACATGGGCCCACTCCTCAAGGCTGTCAAGATCCCTCTGGATGGCATCCTTTTAGTAAAACAATATTTATTCTCTGGGGTTTTTTATCCCCTTCTTTTCAATGACCTAATTTCTTGTTGTGTTAGTTCTCCCAACCAACTCAACCTGCAACTACACCACCCCTCTATCTGACAAGTGAAGTAGTATCAACACAGAAGGGAACCAAACCAGCAGAAAGGGAGAATAAAAAAGCAAGCAAACCCTTTTATTTCAGCAGCACTCTGCAGTTGCACTGAATTAACTGTAACATCATTAGTCACACCACAAGCATAATCTTTCAAGCCTGCTTTTGATAGATGAGTGCATCCTTGAATACATCCAATTGATAACCATTCCATTTATATAGGAGCTTAAATCTTCATCAATGCAGTTTATTTCCATTACAATTAGTTTCAATATTTTGTTTATCAGTACTCGATCATTTTGCATGAAAACAGAATTTTAAGGAGAAATGATGTAATTTCTGAACTTCCTTCTCTAGGGAAAAAAAAAAAAACAAAAATGTGCAGCAGGCCTGTGACAGAAGATATTCCAGAAACAGGTAAAACAGTTGGAGGGCTTGCTTTGTTTTATCTGGCTTTCTTCCTTTCAAGTAATTTTCAAGTTCTCTCTTTTTTTCTTTAGAAGTTCTCACATATTTTTGATATGTGGTCAAATATTTTAAAACGCAGTAGTTCTGGGAGATTGAAATAAGCAAAGCAGCATTTATTTTATTTTATTTTTTTTACAAGAATCAACACAGCAAAAAGACTATGCTTTTCAACAATGCTACACAAAAAATTGAGCTACTGGTCATTTCATGCTTAACATGCAGAAATATACTTAAAACACGTTCAAAGAAATTAAATGATTTCTATTTGTTGACTCAATTTTATAACAATTTAATCAAAAGTGAATTCTGTTAGAAGTTTAAATTTACAGTATGCCTTAGCTAACACACCTTAGCCAATGGAACAGTCATATTAAAACACAAGTCATAGGCAAGAATATGTTAAAGCACTTTTAGAAATACTAAGTACCCTAGGGAAAGAAACACCTATGAAAAAATGCAATCAAAATAAGGAATCTGGAAAATATTAATTTAGTTGCACTAAAAAGTACAGCTTCAATTCATAGGAATGTTTATGGTTATTCCCATTTTATGATGACTTACTAATGACTGGAGGATAGCCATTTTCCACAAACAAATTCAACCCTGAGGGTCTTTGCTACATTAAAACCACTTGGAGGGAGGAAACCTCTAATTTTCAAGCACTTATCCAAAGCATTTCAAAACAAATAAAGCTACATGGGACCTATCAAAAAGGGCTGAATCTAATCAGTACAGTAGAATTACCTGTCCATCACCTCATCTTTTAAGAGAATGTTGGGATTAAAATCAACCAACATTTTGCCATCCCTGTTACAATTTCTATTGTCACCAAAATAATACTGAAACAATTTCACATAAAAGAACCTCTACGCTATACAAGTAGCTCACTTGAAAGCAGGGAACAATCTGAAAGAGAAGGCATGAACATAAAAAAAAAAAAAAAAAAGAAGAGAAGCAGCAGCAATTTGCTAAATATTTGTAACCGTAATTTACTCTCTAATCAGCTCACTGAAAGCAGCAAACGAACCCTGACTGCAAACATCTGCCTACCAAACATCACTAAAAACAATTCTTTGTTGCCATTGCAAAACAGAAATCATCACCTTTCAGAAACTTTCACATTTCTAGCAAAGGTCAGTTTTGGTCCCATTGCAACCCAGGAATTCACAGTGATTATTATTTTAGTGAATACATTCTGAGTTTACAAAATGAGATTATTTTCACTTTCTAGCAAGATTCAAAATGTTTACCTCAAATGACACAGATCTGAAAAACAACTATTAGATAGTATTTGATGCTTATTGCAACACAAAGTCTATGAAATCTAACTCAGGTAACGTTGTAAACTGAAAAGTTCAAAGTTTCTACTTTAATGTGCATTAGGACTGCAGCATAAAGTGTTTTAATTCGCTAAATATCAAATACAGATGTTTGTACTCCCATGTAGTCTATGGTAGATCATATGGATTCCTTCCTCACCTAAAAGCAAGATGTTCAGCTACATATTTACTATTTCTAATAGATACTTCTAATCTTCATGAACTTATATGCCCAGGAATGCAAACATGTACACACAAATCCAAGTTTGTGGATTTTGCTACCCAAAAGCATGTTAGTGGGTAACTTGCTGCGTTTAACAGAAAATTGTGCATGGATTTATAACTTCTCCACATAGAAAAAATTCAAACACTCAGTGAAGTAGCATAATTATCAAGTTTTAAATCGATGTTTTAAAAATATGAAGATAATTTCAAGTATTAAGATAGCAATTGTTCCTAGATTACGACATTAATGACTTAAAAATTAATAAATAAGTCAGATTTTCATCATCTCAGTGAAACCACTTTATAGAATCATAGAATTGTCTAGGTTCGAAGGGACCTTTAAGATCACCTAGTCCAACCATCAACTTAACTGATAAAAAAAATCCATCACTAAACACTATGTCTACCCGTCTTTTAAATACCTCCAAGGATGGTGCCTCAACCACTTCCCTGGGCAGCCCATTCCAATACTTAATAATCCTTTCAGTGTAAAATTTTTTCCTAATATCCAATCTGAACCTCCCTTGGCCCAACTTGAGTTTTACTTGGAGACTTGAGCAAAAATTCTCCATGCTTGGTGAATGAGAAGCACAACATGCCTCTAGAATTGGAGGTTTCAACTCTGCTCTAGAACATCATACTACAACAAAACATGAAGGCATTTTCACAAATAGAACTTGCATTTTTATTTTCCTTTTCCTTTCTTAATGCTATGCCAAACTTGCAGCAGATCTCTCCAATGGGAAAATCTACTTCTCCCCTGGTTTTATACATGTACTCTTTCTCAACAACCTTAAAGTAGTTCAAAGCCATGACATTAATCAGTTAACTCCACTATCAACAGACAGGAAAAATCTATTTACCTGTATGCCATCAAGCAACTTGCTCATGCACCAGTAACTGTCAGCTTCTATGTTCTGCAGCACTTCTTCAGGCAGACTGGAAACATCAAAATTTTCCACTTCTTCTTCTTCTGTTTCAGGAAAAGAGAG
Organism: Tringa tobata; assembly: GCA_033628505.1. Taxonomy (NCBI): domain Eukaryota; kingdom Metazoa; phylum Chordata; class Aves; order Charadriiformes; family Scolopacidae; genus Tringa; species Tringa tobata. Next base: position 14,152,795 of record JAHREE010000367.1, read on the forward strand.
AGAAAGACAAGTCAATGAAGTGCACAGAATAAATAAAGCAAGGATGAAGAAAATAATTGAAAACAAAGACAGCCACCACTTATCTTCTAGTAAGAAACTTCAGTGCACATTTACTTTAACAGGGACTAAATGAATCATTTATTGCTCAACTGTGTCATCTAATGGCTTTAAATGTTAATGAATACTTAATTTCTTGCAGACTGTGAAAATCTCAAATCACGCCTGGTTAACCAGAATTAATATATAATAAATTACTTCATTCTAAACATTTCACACCTGAAAGAAGATCATCAGAAGCCCTTTGAGAGACCTCAAGGTATGTATGAACAACCTCTGCAGAACATGTATATGTCTGCATCACGCACAGCAAAATATGTTGCCAGTGATGACAGAAAAGAAAGCCCTGAAAAAGAAAAAACTTTCCAGAAAACCAGTGAAATGTATTTAGAAAGCCGACTACAGCTTTTTAAGGAGGATTTGTTTTTCAGGCAAATACTGGGAATTAGAAGGAAATCAGATAAAAGGAAACACATGATGGCCACGCCAAAAAACTCCCATGATTCTCAATACTGGAAAAGCACAGAACCCCAATGACGTCTAATTCATGGAAACTTAGTCTTTCACAGAAGCGTGTTAAAAAAAATTCACATTTCGTTATGATCTGAAATTTTGCCACCTAAGCCACGTTGCTTTCTTTTTAAACTGTGGCATCTGAATTAATCCATTTTGAAAAGACCACAGGATGTGCTGCCTTGGCAATTACCTCCCAAAGCTCCCATACAGCCCCAGGAGAGAGGTTACCGTGAGCTGGGAAGGCTCTGAGTAAATGCTTTAGCTTCCCTCTTGCAGCAGCTCACATCACAGCGTCTTACTGTATCAAGATGGGAATCAAAGCAGAATCCTTCCCAGCCCTGGTTTCTTCTCAGGGAGGGGGAGGTACAGAAAAGAGAGGTGTTTGATTCTATGTAAACAGAGTACGACATAAGAAAGAAGGAATTTCCTCCATTACACAAATTCAAGGTAGCATAGAATAAACAGTAAGAGAAAACAAGAATATGTAATATCTTAGAACTTTATCATCTGTCTTTGCAGTATGTCATTACAGAAACCAAAGTACCTCTTTAGGTTGTCAAATCTGATTACGCCACCTCAAAGCACTTGTTTGTCAACTGGTAATAACCATGAGCACTACACCTGTTATAAAATAATTTTAACATACCAGTGACTTTACTACTACTAGTAGACGAACGTAGCAAGGTGTACCAAAGCATTCTTGTTTGCACTGGTGCCTATATGTGGGTGTCTTCTAAGGGATCATTGGTTTTGGATTGTGAAATATTAACAGCTGCAGGGCAAGAAAATTAGGTTGCATTAATAAAACATCGGTTAAACTATTGGGAAACCTGGGAAGTAAAACAAGGGATTGCAGCAGAGACTCCATAAATTAAAGCATTGGTCTTTAATTAATTAAAATAAAAACAATTAAAATTAAATTAAAACAATGGTCTCAGAGGTGCCAGGACTGTAAACAATGCACCAGCAGTCACTGGTTATTAAAGGATTGCCGCTTTGGCATTGGAACACAGTTTCAAAAACCCAGTTTCTAAAAGAAGATCAACAAGTATCCAACATATTTTACCACTGCCTCACAAAACAGTGAAGAAAGAGTGAGCTACAGACTGCAAGAGCAAATATTTTTAATAGCAGATCCTTTGTAAGGAGGAAGAAACTCCTTAAGCAATATCAGCAGCATCCTCCTCCCAGCAAAAAAGGAGGACAGAAACCTCAGAAATCAGCATCATACTCCTCTCCCAGAAACGGAAAGCAAATTCTCACAACGCTTTGTGGAAAGCAGGGGTAGCATAGGCAGTAACTGGGAGGCAACACTCACCCTCCATTATCTTTCAGTTCAGTTCCCATCACTTTCTCTATTAAGAGCAGTTAATTTTTCCCTCATTAAGAACAGTTTCTAGTACAGACTTGGGTTACTATCACTTATTAAATCCAACCCCTTCAGAAAAAAACATTTGAAGAGAAAAGCCTAACATAAAAGATAAAAGATTTTTTTCATGGTAAAGATGCTTGAATACAATGGAGATAACAAGGAACAATTGAAGGCAAACAGATCAACATCAAAAAAGCCTCCAAAATACCTAGGAATGAAGAAACCTAACTCAGATTAGACAAGCAGCTAAGGTGATCTACATTTGGCAAAATTAATCCAAAACAAAATGCCAGTTCCACAGCCCAAAAAGACGATAATGGAAAGGTTGTCTCAAAGTCCAGAAAAAGTACCAAATTATTATTAAAATCAATATGTCCTTTACAAAGCCACTAACAATAAAATGGCTAAGTGTTCACAGGACTTACATAGACTGAAAATTATTAGACTTTTAATGGACCAAAAAAAAAAGTCAATTTAGAATCATAGAATAATTTGGGTTGAAAGGGACCTTTTAAAGGTCATCTAGCCCAACTCCCCCTTGCAAAGAGCAGGTACATCTTCCACTAGATCAGGTTGCTCAGAGCCCCATCCAGCCTGACCTTGAATGTTTCCAGGGATGGGAAATCTACCACCTCCCTGGGAAACCTGTGCCAGTGTCCCACCACCCTGACAGTAAAAAATTTCTTCCTTATGTCTACTTGAAATCTACTCTCTTTCAGTTTAAAACCATTACCCCTTGTCCTATCACAAGAGGTCCTACTGAAAAATCTGTCCCCTTCTTTCTTATAAGCCCCCTTTAAGTACTGAAAGGCTGCAATAAGATCTGCTCGGAGTCTCCTCTCCTCCAGGCTGAACAACACCAACTCTCTCAGCCTGTCCTCATAGCAGAGGTGTTCCATCCCTCCAATCATTTTTATGTCCTTCCTCTGGATCTGTTCCAACAGGTCCATGTCTTTCCTGGGCTGAGGGCCCTAGAGCTGGACACAGTACTCCAGGTGGGGTCTCACTAGAGTGGCAGAATTACCTCGCTTCTTTTGATGCAGCCCAGGATACTTGGCCTTCTGGACTGCAAGTGCACATTGCCAGCTCATGTCCAGCTTTTCATCCCCAGTACCCCCAAGTCATTTTTGGCAGGGCTGCTCTCAAACAATTCATCCCCAGCCTGCATTGATCCTGGGAGGTGCCCCAACTCAGACGTGGGACCCTGCACTTTGCCTTGCTGAATCTCACGAAGGTCACACAGGCCCACTTCTCAAGCTTATTAAGGTCCCCCTGGATGGCATCCTGTCCCTCAGGCATGTTAACCCCATCACTCAGTTTGGTGTCATCTGCAAACTTGCTGAGGGTGCACTCAGTCACACTGTCTATGCCACTGATGAAGATATTGAACAGTACTGGTCCCAATACAGACCTCTGAGGAACATCACTTGTCACCCATCTCCATCTGGACATTGAGCCGTTGACCACTACCCTCTGGGTGTGAGCACCTAACCGATTCCTCATCCACCAAACAGTCCACCCATCAAATCCATATCTCTCTAATTTAGAGAGACGGATGTTGTGGGGGATCATGTCAAAGGCCTTACAGAAGTCCAGATGGACAACACTGATGGCTTTTCCCTTGTCTACTGATGTAGTCACTCCATCATAGAAGGCCACGAGGTTGGTTACGCAGGACTTGCCCTTGGTAAAGTTTAAGATCATTTTTATTATATATTCATAAAACAGTGTCCCAGTAGGAAAAAAAACGTAGTTAATATTTTCAATTTTCATTTTAATATTTTAAACCCATTTTCTCTCTGCCTCACAATGTCTACAGAAAAGACAATAACTGAACCAGAGTTCCTCCTATTTACATAAAACACTCTATTGGGTCTAGCTGAGATACAGCTTCTAGCAGCTTCTCACAGAAGTTCACCTCTGTAGCCACCCCCCCAAAACCTTTCCACGTAAACCCAATACGAACACAAACATATATTGAATTTTATTCCCCTTGAAAGAAGCAGTCTTCAGGCCCTTCTTCACTAAACACTTCCTGAAAGAATGAGATTACAACTACTTAGCTAGTGTGCTCCTTTGCAAATTTCCTGCCTTCGAGCACCTTTTCTTTTCACGATAGTTATCACATTTCTCAACAAAAAGGAAGTTATAAACCATAGCACAACACAATAACTCTTCTGCAGGTAGGCATGAAAAGATAACAAATGAAAAGACTTTTTATCTTCTCTTTCTCATCTTTTTATCGTTCTTCTTTTTTGTCCTTCTCTTTCAAAATCTGCCATTTCACACTACACTCACATACCAGAATTTAAACCAACACAATCCTGAAGATACACCAAACCATCAAAGCTGGGTGTCTCCACCTCCTCTCACAATCAACGCAGAAAAAACAAGTAATGATGCAGTATTAGCTGCCTTGTGCTAAAGTAGAAACATAAAATAAATCAGACTAATCACATCCAAAGAAAATCCTGTTTCTCAATATTAGGTATAACCTGAATTTAAAAAGATTGCCCAGAATGCAGATCTCTAAATTCTGGAAGTCTAAACTTAGCTGAAATAAGACTTTAGACGCCCATCAAAAGAATTCCCACCCTGTGCCTGAACTATCTGCTGCAGGGGAAAATGACAGGCTGCAAGAAAACAACAGCAGTTTGAGAAACAAGGCTGAAGCAACTTGGACAGCAAAGACATCCCAGCATTAACATTTTGGAAAAACTAGATTCTAATTGTTCTAGTAAGGAAAGAATCAAATTAGAAAGACAATTTTTTTTTTTCCCCAGAAAGTAGAATATAGAATCTTCCAACGGTTCCAACTACTTCATCACAGGTATGTTCCCTAAGCACAAAGAGGATGTCAGGACAGGCCCTTCTGAAATAAACATAGGTCTGACTTAAATTCACTGTTCTAAGTGGAATTCTTATTATTCCTTAGGGAAAAACATGGATTAGGGATGGAAAGGCAACTATTATCAAGTTCATTCTGCTCTAGTTTGGGTGATCCTATAAATCAAAAGATACAGAAAGCATTTAGGAACCATCCAATTCTTTCACAAAAAGAATCCATAATCCCTAAATATAATGTCACAGAGCCACAAGCTCAACCATTACAGAAACAAAAATAGCACTTTTAGGAAGTACTCATCCAGCTTTCTTGTTCTGTCTTTCCCTTTGGAAGAGACATCCAAGAAGACTACATTTTTCTTTGGCTTATACCAACTGATCTGTAGCATTTTCATAAGCCTCTTAAACGTAAAAAAAAAAATATTCCGGATTTTTTTTATATGTTCTTCAAATATATAAGCTATTTCCAGTCCAATTTTCATTCCCATTGTGCTTCTCATGCATCACTACTCACCCCTTTCTAATGTCATATAAAGTTTTGAAATATATATTTTAAAAAAATCTAATTAAATGTGTAAGACAACTCAGTTGTAGTTCAATTATACACTAGTAGTATTTATCCTATATAAAACAACTGTCTCAACGTTTAGCTTAAAACTCCGCAACTAAATATTACAAAGAGTAAATCTAATTACTTCAGAGATCTTTTAGCATACCGTTTTCATTAGATCAGCTAGGAAGCATATTTTTGTATATGTTACATTATCTGGTATGTTTTGATTTAAATGTGGTGTATGCTGAACAAGGAGCTACACTGTGGAAGCCATGAGACAGGAAATCTAATAAAGATGACACAGTATCCCAAAAGCCACCAAACAAGCAAGTGCTCAGTGGTGTGCAATGGTCTCTGCTGCATCAATTCACCTTCACTTGCTGCACTTTATTGAGGAAGTTCAAAACTGATCCTGAATATCTGAATGACCCCTTCCTACACTGCAGCTGAAATTTTTGACAAGCTCCAATTAAGGAACATTTGACTGGCAGAATAATATGCAAAATAAATAACAGTTTACGTATTTAACGTTTATTCATTTATTTGTGTAGGCACATAGCGCAAGGTGCTTCTTTTTCCATGCAGTTTTGAAGGGAAAAACAATCATCAAGTTGCATGTTACTCCCACTTTGGGGTTTTTTTTTGCTTATTTGGATGAAGAAACACATACACTAGAGATGTTGAGAAAAGAAAGAGCAGAAGAGACTTCAGGGCAAACAACGGAAGAAGTATTAAACTTGAAAGCAGAATTGCAAATTCTGCTGTTAGATAATTTTAAATATATTTTCAATGAGTCAAATCTGAATGGACGGTAATATAAAGATTAAATAACAAGAATATGAGGGAAAACTGCAGGCCAATGTGTACATATATCAATATCTGTGGAAAAAAAGATCACTGCATAGAATCTCCTGATTACAAAGTCTCACAGCGTTTCTCATTTTCTTCAGTTTCCTGCGGAGATCATTATCACGTTATCTATGTAATTGTAGAAGACAGTAAAAAAGTTGCCTGGAGGAAAAATGCTGTAGCACGGAGTCAATGACATGCTGCTCTGAATACGTGCATTGCTGTAAGCATGGTATTAGCTGTTCTTTACTCATTTTCAGTGTATGTTTCTGAAACTTCCCACAGAGCCAAAAGAATGAGTATCGTTTTCTAAACAGCTTTAACTGCATCCACTCCTAAAGGCAGAACCATAAGGATAAAATGAAAAATTAGAAAAAAAAAATCACTTACAACTATTTACAGATTTCTTTTTCCAATGACTGTAGAAAATAAACATGAGAAACAAACGATAATGGCTTGCCTCCATTAAAAATCAGGTTTAATATGAAATTAAGCCTAGTTGAATATTTTGGTGGAAGTTGTTCAAAATGTTACAATTAAGACCGTATCTATCTCTGTCTTTAGGTGTATTTGATTCCTTAACAATGCCTGAATTTCACCTTTTCAGGACAGATCATGGGTAAAAAAATCTGCCATTACAGACAGCTGGAATCATCTGATAAAAACCCTTTTCATGAAAGGACTAGAAAATTTTCATTTCAGAAAGAATTATATTTCTGAAGAAATCATGCCCTGAAATAAAACTAAAATACTGAAAACATAGGACGTTATTAAAAGAAGTTAATGATATTTTAAGGAAACAGATATTTAATTGGTTTATCCATATTTTAATTTCAGCTTTTTATTTTTAAATGGTGTCTCTGCACTCAATCAGGCAAAATTCAGATTAATGTACTGGAGTGGGAGGCTGGGGACAAAATAGATGGTGGTATAAGAAAACCCCAATGCTAATGCCCAAAACAGACTGTAAAATCATCAATAAATTATGATTGCTCTTTACATACACCCAATATACAGAATAATACATAAAATATTAGAAAGGTTAATTTTCTGAACATCTTAAAATTGGGGATGTTTTAGCACTAATTTGTGTAAAGGTATTTCTCGTGTAATATATAAAAAGTATTACCATATACTGTAAGTCCTAATTATATAGCTCTTGCAGAGGTGCAAGGAAACCATTGGGATTCTATACGCACAGGCACTTGTCTGTAAGAAGTTTATGTTGTTGTAATCCATTTCAGATGGTGCATCTTCAGACAGAACTACCCTAAAAGTTACCAAGTATAGCAACTACAAAACTATATGCATTTTATTGCATGCTGAGGTGCATAGTAATATTTCCCATAATATTTCTAGATGATCTTACATATTCCACTTCAAACTCGGTTTTCAAAAAGCCTTATGAAGCTGCTATTCAATCACTGCGGCACTAAGGCAATGTTTTTCTAAGGAGATCAGGACATAATAGAGCATTTAAATGTAAATTCTTTCAGTAACAATTACCCAATTAAATATGTACATAACCACATCAATATCTCTCACTCAAAAAATCCTAATTACATATCTATCTGATAGAAATAGCTTTTGAGCTGTTCAAGATTAATCACCAAAGTATAAACTTCCCTTTCTTTGTGATACTGCAGTCACAGAGGTAAAATTAAAAAAAAAATAAAAAGAACTTAATCATCTCATCAGTCCAGGCTTAGGTAAACACAACCTTATTGCATTTCAAATAGTCCCGTATTACCAGCCATGTTCTCACACATACAATGTACTTTTGACTAGTTTGTTTGAACACTGTTAATAATCTTACACTTGTTTTCAGATGATCTGCCACAATATCCTTAAAATGCAATAGGAAGCAAGATAAGTATCTTTATATATCAGTATAAGAACGATGTTTTAAACATTAATCATTTTACTTTATGAATATTAATTCTCTAAATAATTTTACTGCACATGGGGAATGTTATAATCTCCCTTGACCTGGAGAAAAAAGGAAATCACTACCTCCTAAAACACTGTAAACTTGATTATTTTGACCTAATCATCAAAACTAATGTATGACCCTGCAAGTACTCTCAATTTTATTCTTTCACAAAAGAGTAAATACTCCATATACTTATCCTCTAACTCCAGATTCTGCATAATGGTAATCAGTAAATCATTGAGAGAGTTCTTCTAGTGTGCCTACATGCTTGCCAGTAAGATTTTCTACTCGAGCTTTTTTCTAGACTAGATTTTGATGGCATTTTTCTCCTCACACTACATAGTCCAAAACTTGCCCTTAATGTCTATTCATAAACCACTGCACATTCCTACACAGAAATAGGCTAGGTTTTAAGCATGATAAATTTATTTGAAATAAAGGGAAATTCTCAGCTCATGTTGCAAATTAAACAAAAGACATCAGTTCCTCATGGGCTGCAGACAACTGGGATTACTGCTCAGCAATTCAGATATGGGAACGATGAAAAACATGTTTACACGGCGCCAACAGGTCTTTGATGCACAGAACTTGTATAATGACAAATACAAGACTGGCAACCTCTCATGCAGGTGAGAAATCTGCCCAGTAAATGCAGTTTATATTTTGGAAAAAAGGTACAAGCCACAACCTTGAGTATGACATTATTGTGAAACAGAAGTCTTCAAAGCCTATAAGGTGAGAGTTCTTCTCAAAAATTTACTTCAGCAACAATGAAGAATACAACATTCACCACAAATTCTTCTCAGAGTAATCACTTCAATAGGATTGCTACTGTCAACCAACACAGATTGCCAGGAAGAAGTGGTGCATGTGATACCAAATTACGGGGCTAGTAATTAGCCTCCAATATGCACGATGAGCACAGGATGCTGATGAGCATTTTCTTAGAATCCCTGATAAGGGAATTTCCTGAGAAATCCAAAAGGTGCTTGGAGAATAGGAAATGAAAGATTAAAAGTTGAACACATCTCCCAAACCACATTTTTTAATTATCTAGTTTGTGCTTATCATTAATTTTTTTAAAGCATCAAGCCTATGTAGGCACATACACACAAACAAGCAGCACTCAGCAAGAATGAGATAAGAGTAAACCATAGTGTGGTCAAAGAAGTCTAAAGCAAACAAGTCTGAGGAACACAGGCCTTGCCTGTGTAAAGGTATGGGATTGGTTACAGGGATATGTTAGAGAAAGTCACTCTAGCACTGTATTTTTTAAAATGGAAGAGCCTTTAAAAAGAATCTATAAATGAATGAAGATTTTAAAAGGAATTATTTATGGGAAAGGGGAAAAAAATTAACTGCATTAAAGGCCAAAATGTATTTAAAAGATTTAAAGCAGAAAAACAGTCTATGCATCTGTGTGTGCTAAGGTGAATTTTGAAAGTACTGAAAATTAGTACTTCTAAAACTATACAAAAAAAAACTGTCTTGCACATAATTACTTAATATCAAAAGGCAGACAAAGAGAACTCATTTGAACAATCCCATAAACAGTATAATGTTTATGACATTACTTAATGTGTACTAAAGGTCCAACTTTTAACTTGGATAAATATAAAAGTAATACATATTATCCAAGAAATTGTATGTAAAAATAAAAACTTTTAAAAATTCAGAAGTTTGATTTTTTCAGTGATGAAAGACTGGAAAATTTACCACTCAGAAATAACTTACATATGACAGTAACTCTATATAAGCATAAATTCACCCACTCATGAAGATTTTATTTCAACTTATTATTGTCATTGAACTGAACAATTAAATAAATTTCTTCCCCTATGTTACTGTAAGAATGTATACTTTGATCTCCTGATTAATTGAAGACAGAACATGCAAATCAATTCAGAAATGTCTGATGACTAAACAATTTGTAATTAAAAATTTTTAAAAGCATTAATTTTTATTAACACTAATGTGCTATAAAAGCATTAAATATTTTGTTCCTATGAAATAAAGCAATTAAAACATACAAAAGAAAAACCGTTGTGGGAAAAAAACCATTTTTTTTCCTTTTTTGGTTATTGTGCTTAAGTACTTAATTTTTCACCTCTGCTTTATAATTAGTTTTCCCCATCTAAAAGTAGAAATTTAAGATTTCAGATTTCCCAGATTAAAAACAAGCAAAAAAATCCCCATAATTATGAAAAATCCCAGTTATGTTATGTTTACTATGATTTAAAAAGGTTTGCGTATAAACTACAAGCAAAGTCTCTACAAATTAAAAACTTCCAGCATACAGACTTATGACAACTGTATTTGAATTGATCTGAAATATACAACTAACAATATATCTCATTGAAAATAAGACCCAAAAAACCTGTTTACAGCTATGTTTAAATTACTGATCCACCTAATTTGAAAACCTTCTCTTAGATTCTCAGATTCTACTGATCTATACAACAGTATTTGAATGTTACGTTCCTGTCATTCGTACAGCATGCTATCATTGCTTAAGTAATTCTTTCTCTTTTAGCTTTTCTTCCTGCAAATTATTTCCCAATAAACACACAAAGTTGTGATATCTGGATGCCAAAAGCCTTTAAAGTAACTTCCCGGTCTGCTGGAAAGCATACTTGAGAAGATTTAGATCTGAAAGTATAACCACCTCTGTGCTGCTTCACTACAGAAAGATGATCATTAATTTTAACTATGTGGAAACCATGGGGGAGAGTAAAATGAATGCACAAGCCAGAACTAAAATATGCAGCTCCCTTTGGAATACATGTCTCTCCCATAGTTATATTAATTGTAATTAACTTTCTCCTTCTTCACAATTTTTTCATTTTTATATCTGCAGAAATCTTTTGCTTTCTCTTCCGTTTCATTTTACTGCTTCGACCATTATTCAAGATCTTGTTTTCCATTTATTCCCATGACCCAAGGTTTCCAGTTAGTAGTTTCAAATAAATACCTTTCACTAACCTCTGATGAATTTCTCACAGTGCAAGTCTATTAGTTTCTTAATTGCCTTCAAAAATGAAACAATATAAACCACAAAAGGTACTTCAAACTTCTATTAGAAAATAATAGATTTCGGTTAACATTCATATTATCAAAATAATTTAATTTTTAATATTCTGGGATTGTGCATTAAGCACCATGAAATAACACATCTTCTTTAGACAGATGCATCTAAAAATTTAGAAATACACATACAGATGAAAAAGAACTTTAAAACCAGATAATTAAAATCTACATCAGTAATCATATTTATACATTTAAACACATCATCCAATGCACTAAAATAGGACCTTTGTTAGCAAAATTTTTTTTCATAAACATGGGGAATAAAAATTGTTTTTCCTCAAGTACTCTTTGGCATATCTCAGAGGAAAAAAAAAACACACAGAAGAGCTAGAAGTAAATACTTGAATAATACAAAAAGACTGTGATTTAACAGACAAATCTGAGACTTAGCTGAAAATTTCAAGTATTTAAAATCAAAGACTAGTTCTGACCTATTTTTTCTGATTATTAATGACAAAATTTTTGACCTTGTTTTTTCTTATGAAAATGTGAAATAATATTTAACATAGAGTACAGTGAGAAGTATAACCATTGACCAGAAGATTCATATTAAGCCTCTAAACTATCTGAGGCACTTGAAGTAGAACACAAACAAGATCATGGATCTCCATCTGAAGAACAGTATATAACCATAGAATGGTTTTGGTTAGAAGGGACTTTAAAGATCATGGAATCACGGATTTGTTGGAGCTGGAAGGCACCTTCTAGAGATCATCTAGTCCAACTCCCCTGCCAAAGCAGGATTACCCAGAGCATATTACTCAGGACTGCTTCCAGGCGGGTCTTGAAGATCTCCAGAGAAGGGGACTCCACGACCTCCCTGGGCAGCCTGTTGCAGGGCTCTGGCACCCTCACCGTAAAGAAGTTCTTCCTCATATTTGAGTGGAGCTTCCTACATTCCAGCTTGTGCCCATTGCCCCTCGTCCTGTCACTGAGAATCACAGAAAAGAGTCCGGCTCCATCCTCCCTCAAAACACCCTTTAGATACTTACAAGCATTAATAAGGTCTCCCCTCAGCCTTCTCTTCTCCAGGTTAAGGAGCCCCAGCTTTCTCAGCCTTTCCTCATACGGGAGATGCTCTAATCCCTTAAGCATCTTAGTTGCCCTACATTGGACTCTCTCCAGTAGTTCCCTGTCCCTCTTGTACTGGGGAACCCAGAACTGGATGCAGTATTCCAGTTGTGGCCTCACCAGTGCAGAGTAGAGGGGGAGAATGACCTCCCTTGACCTACTGGTCACACTTCTCCCTATGCAACCCAGGATTCCATTGGCCCTCTGGGCAACAAGGGCACATTGCTCGCTCACAGATAGTTTACCATCCACCAGGACCCCCAGATCCTTTTCCTCCGAAGTGCTTTCCAGCAGGTCCATCCCTAACCTATATTGGTGTCTGGCATTCTTCCTCCCCAGGTGCAGAACCCTACAACACTTGGCCTTATTGAACCTCATTAGGTTCTTCTCTGCCCAGCTCTCCAACCTGTTCAGGTCATGCTGGATGGTGTTACAGCCCTCTGGAGTGTCAGCCAGTCCTCCCAGTTTGGTATCATCAGCAAACTTGCTGAGGATACAATCTGTCCCCTCATCCAGGTCATTGATAAATACATTGAACAAAACTGGACCAACTACTGACCCCTGGGGGACACCAGTGTTTACAGGCCTCCAACTCAACCGTGGTCCATTACTTACAACCTTAAGTCCTGTCAAACAACCAGCTCTGAATTACCTCACTGTCCCCTCATCTAGCCCACACTTCCTCAGTTTCCTAATGAGGATGTTATGGGAGACAGTGTCAAAAGCCTTGCTGAAGTCAAGGTAGATAACATATGGTGCTCTCCCCTCATCCAGTCATCTAGTTATAACATCATAGAAGGCTATCAGATTGGTCAAGCACGATTTACCCTTGGTAAATCCATGTTGACCACTTCCAATAACTTCTTTGTCTTCAATATGTTTGGAGATGACATCCAGAACAAATCGCTCCATTACCTTCCCACAGAGGTGAGACTAACTGGCCTGTAGTTTTCTGGGTCCTCCATCTTGCCCTTTTTGAAGATGGGAGTGATATTTGCCTTCCTTCAGTCCTCAGGTACTTCTCCTGTTCTCCATGACCTTTCGAAGATGATAGAGAGGGGCCGAGCAATAACACCTGCTAGTTCTCTCAGCACTTGAGGGTGCATCCCATCTGGGCCCATGTGGATGTCCAGTTTGGCAAAGTGGTCTCTAACCCAGTTCTCCCCTACAGAGGGAAAATTTTCCTCTCTTCAGACCTTTCCCCTTGTCTCCAGAGTCTGGAATTCATGAGNGAAACCGCAAGTTTAAGGAAATATAATCCAGTTATTTTTGCCCTAACAGCAAGAAGAAATTTTTGTGCTAGAACAAGGTATTATGTTAGGAAGATCAGGAAGGCAAAGGTTATCTTACGCCTACAGACATAAATGATTAAAAAAAATTATATGAAATGGCAATTGCCATTTTTTCAGCTACTATCTTATGCTAACAAAGAAAAAGATCAAATATTTCCATTTAATTCTCTATTTAACAAGAAAGCCAGTTACATACAGCAGCATTTTTAAGATAAAAACAATGAATTCAAATAGCAGTAAGTAATTACTACCAGTCAACAGAAACTGTTAAGTCTGACAAATCCTGCATCTGACACTTATTTTAATCTTTGAGATAGTAGGTGTTTTCTACTTCAGTAGTTGCACTTGCAGCTTTTCTCCACAGCCAATCTTTCTTAATCCCTTTAGACACTTTTCTTTTTCTAAAGCTTGTCACCAGAACACAGATCAAAAATACAGAGACTGTTGCTTACTATACTTTAAATGAAAATATTGCAGTATGATAATTAGATATATCACTGCTTTTAAATTCTTATTTAGGTAGGTTAAAGTGACAGCTTTGGGATTCAGAGCACACTGACTTAGTATGTAGATGCCACTCTGAAAAGAAGAACAGCATTTTCCAATACAATGTCTAAACCACTCATATATTTTCTTACATTACATGAAAGTCCTTTCCTTTTATTCAAAGTCCTACAAAAATAATGTTAACATTCTGGGAAAAAAAATAAAAGAATGGAAAAAAAAGAAATGGAAATTGGGGGTTACAGATTTTTATCCTCCCTTCTCTCAAATAAAGGAAAAGCTACATTTTAATATAACAATGTTTTCCTGAATAACCTCTAGCATACCTTCAGTACAAATCTGCCACTTATCATTTTGTCTAACTTATCTATTTCTCGTACTACCATATTTAACTTGACTTAGAACAACAGAAGTTAGGACTGGCTTTTAAAAAAAAGTGAAAACATCTTTCCTTTTACACTTCATTTATAAAAGGTGGCTCAAATTGCATCAGATAAGCAAATCCAAGAGATTACACTGAATAATTGTTTTGCAACAAACATATTATTTCCATTTTAGACATTATGAAATTTGTCTAAGCACAAAGGAACAGAGCAAATAATTTGAAAAGTAAAAACAACTTAAGCAAATATGTACTTCTCTTATTTATCAAATAAAAGCTCACAGCAAAAAATTTAAACCAAACTGTCATCTTTAATAATATTTTGATAATTTGCCCACAAAAGTATATTGAATGCGTAACAGTTCAGAACTATAAAACTCAAAGACAGAGTCTAATTTACACTTTGAAAATAGAAAGAAAATAGTGATAGAGAACCTTCATAAAACTTGAGTAGATGAATACAACTCTGACAGCCTTGTCATCCAAACTTGAATTTCAACTGATGACTAGATTATGAAAGACTATTATTACATTTAATAGTAAAAATGAAGTATTATTACTTTAATTTTCAACAGGTCATGGGTTTTGAGATTTTCCATCTGTCTGTTTTAGGACTTAAAACACAATGCTTTGGTTTCATGAGACAAATTTTGACATCCCTGGTATCTCTTACTGACATACAAAATTGCAAATATATTAAGTTTTAAATGAACACAACAATAGACTCCCTGTTAATGATTGTCCCTGCCTGGCACCTTTCATATACACTTTACATACTATTTTTTTTTTTCCATTCAGCAGTAACATCCAAGAATCTATGCTTTAGTTTCACAGACTGCCCTTTGAACGAAGACTATTTAAAAGCCTAAAACATCTGAAAGACTAGTACACCTTGGAATTTCAGGGTTTGGTGCTTTTTCCTTTCCTTTAAAAAAAAAAAACAAACAAACACCCAGAAACTCGTAAGATGCTATGAGCAATTAATACTATTAGTCAAAATATTAATTTTCTCTCAGAGAACTAAAAATAACAGGCAATTAAATAGTTGGATATACTTACAAGGATAATCTTAATGTCTCTTTTTCACTTCTGACAGCAATTCTAACAGCAGCCAGTTAAATCTGACTTCAATTAGGCTCACTCCACTTCAAACAGATAGGAACCCTTTGTAAAAGTATCCACAGAAAATTTTTATTTAAAAGAAGTTAATTTTTCCCTGGCAGACAGTGAAGCTGAAGGTACAGCCTTCCTCTACTAACACACCTCTATGAGCTAAATACTCAGCACTATGCCTATTATACTTCTGCAATCAAACTAAAGACAACGTTTTATCACAGGACACACTTTATTCAAACTTGCAATATGTGCCAGTTCACGAGATGAAGAATTCTGATTTTGCAATTTGTGTGGTTAAGCAAATGGATTTTCAAGAAATTAATTTTGCTTCAACGGAGGTCATGAAGATGACTAGAGCTATTTTCTCCATCCCATCAGCATAATACAACTTTGAACACTTTGGTTATAAAGATCAATGGAACTACCTAAAAAAATATATATTATAGAAGATATAATAGATGTAACATTAAAAACAATCCTGCGTATGATAAGCAAAGGGGGAATTTTCAGTATGTGTATCAATTTTTAATTTATTTTTTTTAAATTAGCCTTGAAGTTGAAACTAGTAACTAAGAAACTTATATTCACAGTGCTTGGTATCACAATTATCAGCAAAAACTTGCTCAGTCAGTCTCACATCTTTCTTCAAGAAGTCTATTGGACGCAACCATGCATCCAATGTTTCAGATGAGCTGTTATAATTAGCTTGGAAATCTGACAGTATATTGAAGAGTGAAATCAAAACTGAACACAGAGGCATAGAAGGATTCATTTTGTAAAACAGTATTGTCTATTATAATAAATCATGGCCATTAAAGACAATACTAGAAAGTAAAAATATTAGAAAAGCAGGTTACTATACCCTACATCTGCCAGTTGAGATGCTTTTCTAAGTGCTTCCTAACTTGCTAAATGAAAAATAAGTCTGTGTGAATTCCACTTATCATGAGACCAGTTTAATAACACAGCTAAAGCAGTCTAAGAGCTTCTTGGCAATCAACTGGGATCTTGCTTCTCCCTTCTTCCCTAACATGCTTCTGACACTCATCTCTGTTCCCTGAGGTGAGAGCTGAAAAAATAAATTCTCTGTGCCAGAGAAGAGCCAATGCCGACGAAAGAGTGAAGACAGGAACACATGTTTGGAGTTGGGAAAGACAAAGCAAAGCTACCAATTTTGACAGCAGCAAGCCCTGATTTAGCTGTGTGATCTCAGCACATGGCAAGGAAACCCTTTGCTGTTCAACTAAATCTGATTTGGAAATACTCAAATACGCAGCCCCCCTGCTAAGTTTGAAGACCAGTGAAACAAAGCCAGGACAGGCAGGGTACATTAACCTCTTGAAACAGCAAATGGGATCAGGAAGAAGACGAATTCTACAGCACACAGTCATCCAGCTCACACAGTTCAAAGCCTTCACTAGGAATCAAATAGACTAATGAGTAAAATATACGTAGCAATATACTATCATCCAACTACACCAAACAGTTACTTGTAGATGTGTGCTCAGCTGCTCATTATTAACACCTTCTCAAGGTTACTTTACTACAAAAAATGCCAATAGCACTAATTGGCTTGGTATAATTAGCTAAAAATCCACTAATTAAATAAGTAAATCACCTCATTTTGACCAAAGCAGATTAAGAGAGATCTTGTGCAGACAAATCCACCAATATATTTGATACCGAATGCCATCACTGACTTCCAGTAGGTTAAGCAATTAGGGAAAAACAGTAGGGAATAAACTCTACCACTAGCAACTAGCACACTAAGAGCATACCTGGGTAAAGCTCAACTATAGTCATTAGGACTTTTACTATTGTAACTACATGAAAAAATAGTCCTTAAGTGAGATAATTCTGTAACTCTAAGCCAGAAAATATGCCCGCTGTAGGACTAGTCAAACTGCAATTAAAAGATTAATATTCCAACAAGTCACGCTGAAAAATAAAGATTAATTTGTCCAGGTAAATAATTAAAATAAATATCCAAACACAAAACCAGAAAGATCAAAATATTAAAGGCAACCTATAGTTCATTGGCCCCCTACTAATCACCTCTTTCCATTCCACAACTCCTGCAGACATATTCGCCCTCCTTCATGCTCTCTCATTCACTAACCCTTCATAAACTAAGCATGAGATGTCCTCTTAATACTATCCACATTCTCCTTACAGTTCTTTTTGCAATTCCTCCAAATATACTGCTTTATTAACCAACCTTAGATATAGCTGTATATTATGGCAAGCACTGCTAGCTGACGAACAATTCACTGCTAGTTATTTTCACATGGGTTCTCCTCCTTGATTAAAGGGAATAGAAGGATGTAAAATAGTAAGATTTCTTTGCCCAATTAGGCCTGAAAAACTATATTATATATTAATAAAGGAAATTGCTCAGACATTGTGAATGGTTCATTTTTCTTAAGTGAGACATACATTAAAAAAATGAAGAATTTAAGAATATAATCTAGCTGAATGTTAAGGATTATTTTAAAGCACTAAAATTTAGGTCTATATTTTTATCTCCTTTGATGCAATGTAATTTACCTGGAGGAACTTTGGGATTTTTTCATCACAACTCAAAAACATTTAAATGAATAAAAAAAAAAACAACCACCTTCTGAATTACAGGATATGCATGCATTTTAAAGTGACTACTAATCCTCAGAATACGCTGCTTCTTCACAAAGATTAATTATAACAGGACTATAAACATCAGAGTCTAAAAACTGCAGTGACTTAAAAATAAGGCAATTATTACTTTCTATACAAAAAGAAATTGTTGAATTCCAACTGAGGAATTGAAAGAAATTGGTTGAATTGCAACTGAGGAATCTGACAGGTGGTATAAAACAAAAGATGTAAGGAGGAAATGAGAGCTATAAAAGGGTCTCAGGAAGCTCCTAAATAAAGCAGAACAGGCCAAATCATAAGAAACAAACAGGATAAAATACGACTTAGCTCCAAAAAGTCTATTTAATAATGAGTTAGGAAACACCCTGTTAGGTCTCTCTTTGAGCACCTATAATTTCTAGCTGCTTTCCCACTGCAGCTACAATCAGCAGTGCCACACAGCACAGAAGTCTGGTACAGAAGTACCAAGTCCTCAGCACTGTGGACGGACAAAACACAGGTCTCTGCTTACTTCTGGACCTTCTTCACCTTTTCCGTGGTGCAAAGCAGGAATGATCAATGTGTAAAACCAAATTCAAATGCTCTTTATCTTACTCATCTAAGTCCTCCCTCCCCTCAGCTACTCCGCACCACTTTCAAAATACTTTCACTGGGCAATGGAAGGGCACATCAACAGGGTGAGACTGGGAAACATATTCCTAGAAACTGAAAAAGTGAACGGCAGTCATCTCACTGCAAGCTGAGGTAATGCTGAACAATTTCTGCATCATGTTACAGTTTTATATATATATATTATGAAACACTTAATGTGTGTGTATATATGTGAAAGCAAACAGTGCTGCAAAGAGAATTGACAGGTAAGTCAAAAGTTTCAGATCATTGAGCTGCACATCTTTTACAGAGGAAGGCATATGATGTCTTCTGAACTTCTGTAGAAGATGGATTAGGTTTTCAGTATTTTAAAGACTTTAATTCAAGAGTTTTGTGTAAGCTTTCTTCATTCCTTGCCCACCCAAATTACATGGATAACAATATTCCATTCAATTGTCAAGTAATATTTCATATAATATCATTCAGATTTATGAGAAATTCAGTCAACTTCATTGATGCCATGAGCATTACTGTAAAACATAAAACATCATGGAAATTATTTAAGAAGTAGTACTGAAATACACCTTTGTATGTGGAAACTACATTATTAATGATTTGCATTAAGGATAGAAAATTTAATATGATCAAATGGAACTTGCAGCATTGAATTTTCATACGACAGAAGAGTGATTTAAATTACTTTGAATACTTTTTCATGCAAGTTTTACAACTGTTTTAAAAAATGAGGAAATATTTTCTTAATACTTTTTCAACTTGCAAAAAAATGTTAAGATGTCAGTTATGATTCATGTCAGTGTTTTTATGCAGATTTAATTTGTATAACTTCCATAAATCATTTCAAACAAATATGTAAATAAAAACATTGTAATACAGTTGTTTTTTTTCAAAAACATGTATTTACTTGAATAAAGAAAAGTATTAGAACAATAAAAGTTTGCTACAAAGCGTAATGCTGAAATTATCAGAAAAGTTAAGAGCACTTAACAATTGCAAACAAAATCTTTTCATCTCTCAAACTGAAGAAATCTCTCACATTCCTGAGAACTCCCTGTTGGGAGGTTTTCCATTGCTTATTGATAAACCAGAAGACAGCAAGGACAATTCTATCGGTCTCCAACAACATGAAGGTCCTAGGAGGGAGAGAAACATCCAGTTAATCCAGTTATAGCTCCTTGTTCAACTTCCATTTTATCGAAACAATTTGTCATTCCCTCAGTTTCACTCAGTCTCTTCTAAGTATGTTACATCTTTTCCACTTTATCTTAGGAATTACTTCAGATACAGCCATGACACAATGCTCTGAAAAGTTACTCCAATTACACTATGAAAACAAGAATTTTAGTTATAGCTTTCAAAAACTAGGGAAAAACCAAAATGAATAGTTTTAAATTTAATTATTTGCAGCAAATATGCTGAAAAGGAAAAAAACAAGGCATTAACCAGTATGAAATCTCATTTTAAGGACAGGCATACTTCCTGTGACACAAGAGACAGTGGAAAGAAAGGTAAGCAAGGGAGCTATAGACAGACTCGCTTTTCCAGGACCAAAGAACCTTTATGTTTTCACAGTAACACTTGTTTGGGACTAAATCCCATCCGAATTCCATTAGGATTTGAGCCTAGAGTAATTATTCCATCAAGTCACAGCAGCACCAATTTAAAAAACACTATGTAACAAAAGTTGCATTTAAATGCCTTCTACAAAAGGATTTAAGATCACAAGAAAAATACTTACAAGGGTAAGACCACTGTTTCCAGACTTTTCAGTTCATGAGTTGTTGTGAGCATCCTCAAATTGTCTCAAGCTCCTCTGTTGCAAGAAGATTGCAGACAAAATCTCAGTTGCCATTCCCATCTTCAGCAGCCTCATTTTTCCTGATATTCTTTATCCGACAAAAAATGATGCAGTGCTACGATAGTGTTCATTTTCTGCCTTTGACTTCATATTAACTCCTAATTTCCTCCTGATCCAACACTGCAAGGGGTGTCAAAGTGATCTCACACAGCCATCTCACTTAGCAATGGCCTGACATGCTCCTTATGGTGATGGAGCTTCTCTTCAGCTTCCATCTCTCTGGATGGTGAATAAATGCAGGTCTCTCTGTAGTTTTAGATATACACACAAGGCCCAGTGAATTACTGCAATGCAGATGTGGCGATGAAACATCAGAAGTAGTGAAGTGTAGCTGACTCCATGAGCAAGAAACCACAAGCAACTGTGCAGCACAACTTAATACTGGGAAACAATCAACCAGAACTAAAAGCAACAGGAAGGTGTATAAAGACAGCAACACGTGGCAACTTGAAATAGGACTTGCAACCCAGTGCAAAATGCCCTTCTCCACATTCAGTCAGCAAACAGTGAGCAGTCATGTGGTATACTTTATTTCATTAATAAGAACACCTTTGGAATTTCATCAGCATGGACAAGATTCCTTTCTACACAAACTAATATGCTACAAAGATACAAGAGTTTTCAGAAAAACTGCCCTGAGAGTAATTAGCATTTCTTCTAACACATGTTGTAATGGTGCTATGTCATGTAGGAGGTGAGACGCAAGCACAAAATGGTTTTCCTGTACCACTAGCATTTGAAAAAAAAAAAAAAACCAACAGAACAAACCTGCTATATTATGGCAGAATAAGCTTACAGATCTCTACTATTTCTCATGGGGGGGGAGAGGGAAGTTGAGATTGACACACACAATCACCTGGTATGAGAATCAAGGTTTAAATTCGTCCTCCTAATTTAGACCAGAAATCCTAATCTGAATCTACTGTATTACAGCAGGGGCCAGTACTTACCCCTCTCTGAAATTTTCTTTAATTGCAGTTGTCCATCTCCTGGCTTGATTTGACAACCAAGTTTTATCTTGCTGAAAATGTTACAGTATTCTACTTTTAGTACAGAGTGAGGAATTAATGAGACATTACCAAATTACACTTTCATCATACCTACACTTCTGGAAAGACTGAAAGAATGCTATCAACATTTGACATATTCAATTCCTACATTGAGTCACTCAACCTATTCGAAATGTGTGAACCCTCATGCTAAAATTAGATACCTCCATCCATACTAATCCATCAAAACGTCTAACATGTTGGCCCTTATAAAAAGACCCACAAACCTACTTTTTGGTATTCAGATTTGAATGAAAAAAATGTTAGCAGGCAAGGAAATGATCGGTACCATACATGTCATTTGTATCTTCAAAAGTTCTTCAACAACACTATTCCAAATGGTTTTTGGATGTCTTTAGCAGTGCAGAAAGACTCCCATCACTAGAATAAATGTCACAGATTTTTTTTATGCAAGATTAAGGATTAAGGGTGCTCTCAGCTGTCATAAAGCTAAAAAAAAAAAAAAAAAGGCTTTTCTCCCACCAAAATAGTTGACAAAAATTCAACTGTGAGCATTATCAGGATATACCATCAGATGATCTAATCAGCACAGAGTCATTATTCACGGCACTGTTAATAATAATAATTTAGTATTACTCTTTAATAATCCTTTAGGACTTCTTCCTTTTTTTTTTAATTATAGAAAGAACCTAAAATAAAAGGCATTATCACTTTAAATAACATGAATCAGAACCCAAGTGACTTAGAACTGAAATACAAAGGTTTCAGTTAAATTGAGAAATATGCAAAAATCAATAGTTAAAAGAAAGCAATAAATAAAGCAATTTAAGGTACATACCAATATTCACTTAAACTCAGAGCACGAAATAAGATCTAAAATCTAAGGTGAATATAGAGAATTACTAGAGTAAATATTGAATACACTAATAGCTTAAACATTTTTGCAAGAAAACTTCTGCAATTCTGCATTTATTTCTAAATTACTTAAGCATAACTCACAGTCTGAGTTTTGAATCCTTTCATAATTTTATTACAAACCTTAGTATTTTGGAGGTATTTCATAAATTTAATGTCCCTATTTCATGTTTAAGTGAAATGCACACCGTTATTCATTCTACCTTGAATGTATCACTCAGTGTAACTTCAATGTATTAGGAAGATTCAACTCAAGAAGCTAAAGACAAAACTTAGAACGTTATTATATGCCACTCAGGGAAATAACTGCTCTTAGCACTTAGCCAGGACCACTACTATATTGAAGAAAAAACCTTCATTTCAATATTTTTCTTGTTATATAGATATTAGCTTTTAAACGAGCTTCTAGAATACAGGTTTCTGAGTTTCATACATTCTTGGTGGCAAAATATCTTTTACAGTTGTTAGTTTTTCAGTTTTGTCTTTCTTCATTGGACACTTACTGGAAGAGCTATACTCTCTGATATGAAAATACTGACAAACTGGCAAATACTTTAACAATCACCAGGGTCTCCAAATGTAAGTTGGTGGTAAAGACAAACTTATTTACCATATTAATTAAATGGTCTATTTAACATGGAATATCAATTCTCTAATCACATCTCATTTGAACTTCTTATTTCAATTAACAACCCTAAAGTCTATACTAGAGACCCTACTGTTCTAAGATCATTAAGAGCATTTTCATTATCTGTCAAATGAGGGAGTGAAAGGCAGAAACTGCAAGTACTCTCAGGAGTAGGCCTCTACCCTATTTAAGGGATGATTAGGGAGAAAGCAGCAGTAGTTCTCATTAGTTGCTTAGCAATGAAATGTCCCCCTATGAAACAAGAAATGAACAAAGCAAGAGAGGTGTTGCCATGCAAATGAGTAAACGCATAGTTTATCATACACTCAAGGATAATACGTCCTTCATTAAATCTAATCAATCTGGATTAAGATGCCAACGGGCATCTTGCATAAAGACAGGAAGAATCCATTCTATACAGCCTCACTGAAGTAGCCAGGCAAGGTATGAAGTTTACATATAAGCGTTGTGTATTTCCATTGTATGCGTGTATGACAAATAGAAATAGAAGGAAAACAATTTTAGTTCAACATATAATAAAATTCTCATTTTTACTGTTTAATCTTACCTTTTATATCCATAGTTATATAACAATAATTCACTAATAATTTTTAATGACAAGCCATAGTCTTAATGTTTATAAAGTCTAATATATAAATTTAAGATATGAATGATATTCTAGGAAGAGATGAGCACTTAATCAATATCACAGTTTGCCAAATAAAAAAGTTTTCAAAAAGTATATTCACAGACGAGGAGGCCACAAATGCAACAGAAATACAACTGTTTACACTGCTGTTGTTTGTAGTGTTGTGAGCCCCATGAAAGCAGAGCTCTTAACCAGAAAAATTTGATTACTGCTGCCCTAATTTTCAGGCCCTAATTCCAGGTTGCCATTCTTTCAGCCACAGATCCAGTTTAATAGGTTCCCTCTGCTTTAATTTCCCCACGACTCCTTTAAAAGGTTTCCTTCTTTCATGGGTTTTTTTTTTCTGTGTTTTGGTGTGGGTTTTTTTTTTGTTGTTGTTGTTGTTGTTGGTTGGTTTTGTTTAAACACCTGCCCATTTCATATGTACAACTTGAAGTTTTCACGAAAAATGTGAATTAGAAGAGAGAAAGGGAGAATAAAACCACCTATGAAGAAGAAAGCTTCAGAAGCGGTGAACACTTCTTCACTAGAAATCAAGATGAAAGCAAATGCTAGATTGTGCTTCTTCCCCTGTTTTCAGATCTGACAAAGGAGAACCCTACCTGCAACTTCCACAGAAGGTTTTGTTTGGTTGGTTTTTGCTGGTGGGGAGATTGTTTAGAATAAACCTGAAAGACTCCTGAACTACACTGACTACTTAAAGTCTGATTGCTTCTCAGTATATATTTAAATAGAACTATAAAGATTTATAATTACAAAAATATATTATAAAAATAATGTATCAAATTATGCTTTGATTAGCTAATCCAAATCATTATTCAGATTAAAATGAAGAGGCTGTTCCAAAACCAGTACCAATTCATAATTCAGTATTAAGAAAATTCTTACCTATATATTCACAAACGAAGACTACAAAAAAGGGAGTAACAAGATCATTTATGCCCTGAACATATCCACTGGCTGGATGACGTATTGCCCAGATAAACAAAATCCTTTCAAAGATCTGAAAAAGAGTTAAAGAAACTATCAGGTAATTTACCCAATAAAGAGCACATTTTAAACTTGAAAATTACACAAGGACAAATTTAATATCACAGAGTTACTAGTATAAAAACATGCATACAAAAGCATAAATGAACACTGGTATTTATAATTAACTTCCAGTGCTAACTAAGCTTCTCAGTTCTTCAAAAGGAAGCATTTTCAAGGGATTAGCACATGATAAAACCAATCTAGTATATAATTCAGTTACAGAAGTTACAACAAAGTACCACTTACTCACTGGAGCTTTTCGAGTAATATAAAATTCCTCCTTCCTCAAGAGACAGATATATTAAAACGTCTTCCCGTGATTGTTCACCTCTTTGAAAGAACTATTTTATCAATATAGTATTCTATTTATTCCTAAGTAACAGAAAGAAGTACTTCATATAGATTTTTTTAATAACATGCCCATAAAAAAGATTCCGTAACAGTTAAGCTGCAGACTGCAGTACGGGGTTTCAGACTTCAGAAACACTTATACTGGTTAATTAAAAAATCTGGAAAAAAAAAATCAGGAAATGTAGAAATAAGGCAACTGCCTGCCATATCACATAACCTCACTCCCTCAACTCTGTAATCTGTACCTTGCTTCAGATCTGCAAAAGTTCCTAAGGCCACATCATATCTAACCATGGGAAGGACAACACGAGAAGAGTACGGAGCAGGGAAATTGCAGAACTTCTCTCTGACACAATTTAGGTCTGTGACAAACTAATTGAGATTCCTCTCAATTATTTGCTTCTGAATGTGCTACATGTCCTTAAAATGCTGCAAACAAGCAGCAAGGTGAAAGCTGCTCTGTGCTTTGCCTTTTCCCTGGAAGGTGTGACAAAGAAGCCAGAACACAGAGGCAGGTAAGCAGAGCAGAGGCAGAAGAGCCAAAGGATTGTCCTCTTAAGAACGGGCCCCAAGGAGGTTGCATGGTTTGCTGCAACTGCAGAAGTCAAGGAATGCTCAGGCTTCATGAAAGCCTGCAAAAGACCTGCCCTGAAAGACGCAATAAGGAGAGGAAGTTTAGTTTATGAAGCCTGTGTTATTCCTATTCAATCTCACTTCCAGTTTTTGCTAGATTAAGAAATTCACTATTCCAACACCGTTTAAATACAACCTTCTTCTTCAGTTTAAAAGCCCTCATATTCATTTTCAAGTAAGGAAAAGTCTAGGCGTATATGACTTGCATCTAGGTGCTTGAGAGTCCCATCACAGGCTTCCACTTGAGTTACCTGAAGCTGAAACACATTTGCACTTTTTGCTTCAAAAACAAGTCCCAAACATCAACATCTACCGTTCTCCCACAGGCTTCTTTTGAGAATCAACTTTCCTTTATTTCCAGCTTGCCTACTTCCCTGGCATGCCGAAACCCCACAGAACAAGAGAGATGCTCAACAAGAATAAATATGAAAAGCTTTGTTGGGCACTGAAACACAAGCCTTAAAAACAGCTCATGGCTGATCCATTACAGCTACAATTAAGGTTCAGTTTTTGCTCAGTATGATTTCAGTTTGGGGGCAAAGATTAGGCAGAAAGGGAAGTATTCATTTACCAAATTCTCCACAAAAGCTTCTTGCTTTCATTAGACAAGATATTTATTCCTTTAGCTATAAATTCTTGTTGGTGCTAGTCCTGTCCACACGTTTTTTAATATGCACTGCATATTAAATTGAAAAAACACAAACCTTTGCCCATCAAGCAACAAACAGCAGGATTTCATTGCCTATAAATAACTGTATAAAGACCTTACGTTCTGTCATTTACATCTCGCTTTTAACAATTTATGAAATTATGCCTTCATACAATTACATTTATGTCGTATTTTTACTTTTATTGGAAACCTGCAAATCTATCCAGGTTAGTTAGCTCACAGCCAGCCTTTCTGCTTCTCTCAGTTGCCATTTCTAGTTTCAGTAACGTTAGTTTTTCAGTATTATCAGTGCTATCATTCTTTGCTTCAATTCAAATACAGGACACTTAAAATACTGCAAATACAAATAACTTCCTGGAAAACAAATATCAGAGCAGCGACTAGAAAAACCTATTTAAAGAGAAATTGCTGATTATAGAATAGTTTTAGGCACTAGGCTAAATAAAAAAGTCCTGGTGCAATGGGGTTACAAAATATGCACTGAGAAACAAACAATCAGTAATTCAATAAGTAACAGCTATCAAAACACCTATTTTAAAAATTATAAACATAGTGCTGAAAAGCACATGCACATGAAGGTATGTCTCAAGTTAAATAACCCCAAAAATTGCACCACCAACCTTTCCTCAGAATCTGATACTATACATAGTTTGCATTGCAAATTGAGATGCCTATGGATTTCAAAGCAGTTTTAAAATCCAGGAATGAAAACTAAGATGCAGAGAAGGGGGAGGAGAGGGGGATGATTGGGGTTTTTGTTTGGTTTTCGTATTTTTTAATATTATTGAGCAGGAAGGATCACTCAGTGATTGGCACACCAGATTTAATATCCCAAACGCATCTAATCAAAAATTCAACAAATACACACTGAAATAGTGTTTTCAATTTCCTACTGATTTTCATGAAGTTTCATTTACTGTTCTGAATTGCAAAAATGAGCACTGAATACCTGAAAAGCAGACTGATTTAAGTTTCTATACAGCACTCATCACTGTGTTCAAATAGGACTCATTAAAAAGGTCACTTTCCCAAGAGGTTCCCCCTTCTTGATTTTCAAACCAGCAACAGCAACTGGAATTACTTTTTTACGATGAATGACTACATCTCACGAGATGTTATCACCAATCAATTACCCTCCTTTGAATTTATCTTTCATTCATGATAACAGTAAGAACTATATTCAGACACATAAAGAGAAGAATCCATTAGCTTAAACAAAGATTTTGAATTTTTTGTGGGTTTTGCTACCTCAGAGAAACTCCAAAAAACCCAAAGCTTTAATCCTGAGAATCTGCTTTTTGTTTCTCTAAGCGGGGGGGGGTGGGGGGGGAAGTGGGGGAAAAAAAGAAATAAATCAATAAACTATTTTAAATTGTGTTGTTTCCTTGAAACTACTTTTCCCATATAATGCAAGATTAGATGGGACATTATACAGCCATGTACTATCCATTTCAACAAAACTCTGTAATAGGCTATTTCTTCAAACAGTTTTCTCCAACACACGTGGAAGAGCATTCACATTAAGCAAATGATTGCAAGAACGGAAAAACAAATGAAAGGTAGTTCTGCATTTAATTTCTCGTATCATAGAATGGTTAGAGTTGGAAGGGACCTTAAAGATCATTGAGTTCCAACCCCCTCTGCCATGGGCAGGGACACCTCCCACTAGAGCAGGTTGCTCAAAGCCCCATCCAGCCTGGCCTTGAACACCTCCAGAGATGGGGCATCCACAACTTCTCTGGGCAACCTGTTCCAGTGTCTCACCACCCACACAGTGAAAAATTTCTTCCTAATATCTAATCTAAATCTCCCCACTTTCAATTTAAAACCATTACCCCTTGTCCTATCAATCATCTAATGAACTATCAGAAGATATCCTGTGTGGCTCTATGATACTAACAGAGCCACGTGGAAGAACACTTGAACTAGAACTTGAAGAAGACTTCAGAACTTGAACTAGAACACTTGAACTAGTCTAACTAGAACCACTAGAAAGGAGCAGTAATTGAACAATTATAAGAAATATTTGAAAGAGGACGAGTCACACAATCTATACTATTTATGATCTATATATTCTACAAAGAAAAGTCCCCATGGGATTTAGTTACCCAACAATATAGACCAATTTGATTAACATATTTATCATTAATTGACATATATATACTACAGTAGTTAAACAATTTAAATAGTGTACTCAACATATAAAACTTACAAGGAAGCAAAATCAAATAAGGAACACAAACCAGTCATGCTACAAATTCACAAAATCAGAATTTCCCAAGTGAAAAACTATGATAAAAACTTACAGACCTTGAATAATTTTGAAAAATACATAGAACCATGGTAACTATACTCTGGATTACTTCAGAAACACATTATTATCAAAATACATAAAAAGCAAAAAAGGAAAACAACCTCAAAGGCAGAAGACCAAAGAAAAAATTGACAGACTTGACGCAGGAGATTAATGAGAAGCCGTTCCTTTCACTACTCATACTTATCACCATTATTCTTAGCCTATACTTACATAGCCTCGTTTTTTGGACTTTAAGCTAGTTCATAAGTCAAAATAGCAAGTATAGTTAATTGTTAATAACCAACACCATGATCCCAGATTCATTAACAATATGACTTCTTAAAAAAAATGTAGTTCTTTAGATATCATTCTTACCTCTGTTACTTTGGGCTGAAGTCTTAAAACTTCAGGACTCATGCGTGGAATATCTATATGGATCTAATAAGACATAAAAAATAATACTGTAAAGGAACTAACAGCACACTTTTTAAACAACGTAAGAGTTAAAACAATCCTATGGCTTTACAGTATTAGTTGTAATGCCATTGTATCACTATTTTTGGAATAACATGGATTCACTGTATTTCAAAACATAAGGCCAAATCTTTAAGTCATTGTTAATCTATCAATGAGGCAAAATAATAAAAAAAAATATATATTCTTTGTTTGCATATTTTAGGATCCTTGTATCACATTTTGATTGTTTGCAAATTATAGTCATATTGACAATACTCATTATCTCAGGATAATTATAAGCAAACTAGTACTTCTGTAAAGTTATGTTCAATTGACACTATCATATATACTTCTTGCTGAAAAAAGCATATATGAAAAAAGCATATACTTTAAGCTGAGAAAAACATTTCAGCTTCTTTTGTCCTAATGAAGGCTCAAGTAGGACTGCCTACTCTATACATTTTAATATATAACTTGAAGAAAAGTTATCTCCTTATCTGGGTGGGCAAGAAAGTTTGACATGCCTGTGGTTATTGCAGTTTCAACATCTTAAGCAGAAATACAAACCCAGTAAGAAAGTCACTGTTATACTTTCCCTGTACCACCCTCACTCATTTAAAGGAGAGTCTGTACACAAGCTGAAAGATTTGAAAACCCTACTATTCTTAAATGGAAAACCATGGCAGCACCAAATGGCAGTGCCACATGGCATGACTAAAGCTGACATTAAAATAAATCTACTATTTTGAGTTTCAGAACAAAATATTTCATATTTTTGCTTCTGAAACATATGAAAAAATTTATTAGAGAGCTGCCTATCAAATAAGATTAAAGAAATAGAGAAAAACAGTACTAAATTAAAAAAAATCTCTTTAATTTCTTTAGGAGATGTCCTACAGGTAAAAGTCACATCAATAGATGTTCTACCTGTCTATAGGTATCTTGGTGATTTTCATCATTTCTGGAATCATAGTATTGTTCAACAAATGCAAAATACTCTTTGCGTTTTCTTTTTAAAGTGCTTTCTCTTCGGTCCACATTTGCAGGAAGATAGCCCTGAAAAAAACAGTGAAATGAAAAGGATATTACTCTTTGCTTTACAAAAAGCACCACTGGAATTTGATTACATGTGACAGGAAATCTAATAAACTGATGTGGTGCCATGCAGTCCTACGTGGATCTGAATAATTCTTTAGTAAATCAGTTTTCTCAGCATTCCAACTGATACAAAAGTTTAGACACAAACAACTTTCTAAAATCAGATTTTATTTAAGAAAAAGTTTCAAGTTTTTCCACCTTTAAAAAGCAATTTCTCATCAAGAATTCTAAGAAGATGTTTGCCTCCCGAAGAGAACAGATCAAATAAATAAGCTCAGATACATGTAATGTTGTACAAGTTAATTAATTTCTGCATTCCTATACGGCCATTATCAGAGCAATTCTATGATTTTTTTTAACAAAAAGCACATTATCTCAGTTGCCCTCAAGTAGGAATGATATACATTAGCAAACTTGTTTAAATAACAGTTATACTTGTAATACAATTGAGTATTGATTCAGAAGTTTTAAAAACATTCAAGCTACTTCATTTCACTGTTGATAAGGAAAAAAAAAATATTTTCAAGCTTTCATTTCGCCTCAACAGATTATTAAAAAGTTTCATCACAGAAAAATACTCAACAGCACCAGTGATTGGGCTCTTAGATGGAAGAACGCTAACTATACATTTCCTTAGCTGTTTCCCAAAAACAATTTCTAAGTAGCGTCTTATTTTCCATATGGTATGGACACACTAGGGAAGTCAGGTGTCAGACATGCAGTATTATACATTGTTGCATTAAGTACAAAACACATCTGAACGGCTCTTTATTGAACTCATTCATACATATCTGAAAATCCTAATCTTCCCCCCCAAAAAAACAATTCCACTCTCATTTACTTTTGTCCAGCTTGATCCCCATTTCTGGCATCTCAGCCTACTTTCCATTTAAAAAACAAGCTCAGCTTACTATTTCAGGATTTTATGAAAGGAAATGTCATGAATGTTAAATGTTCTGTTTATATATAAAGTTCACTTATTAGAAACACCATTATTCATGTAATTGGCTACCAAAAAGTTTCCTGAACATACAGAAATAGTTAATGCTTTCTTGCAAGCAGCTTGATTTCAAACAATCAACACCAATGTCCTTTAACTGCAAAACAGAAGGCTAGTTCATATTTTACATACATGGCAGCCCTGAAAAAATACTTTGCACGAGAATAATTCTAAAGATAGATGGCTTTGGAAGAGATTTGGACATCCAAGGCAACATAAGAAAAAAAATCAGAATTGTATTATACACTAGTCAAGTCCAATTAAAATATTGCTTGCCAATATTCCAACAGCTCTCCTTCCACAGTAACAGCTATCACTGTACTAATGATAATTAGTAAAACAGAGAAAATCAAACGTACATCAGATGTAAGTTTCTTTAAAAATAAAATCCTTGTAACATTAAAAAAATCCTATAATAGAAGTATAGCATATATTCGCACTCATACAATGAGCCAAAGCCACCGCACATAACTAATAAAATGCTGGGTATTTACCTACAAAACCAATTTTCTCTATTCAGCCCTAAACACTAAAAGCAAAAATTGAAGGGGTAAACCTAACATGCTAAAATTACTAAATGTGCAGTAAAATTAAACACTATAAGAACAGGTATATAGGTTCCATTACTCTCCTGCAACAATCCAACATCACATCCCATTTCTGCAACTTCTGTTTTGCTCAACATTGAAAATGTTGAAACAGTGAAAAATAAGAAATACTAAACATCAATAGATTTTTGAAAACATCTCTATAGTAAAACCATTTAAAATGTTATTCCCATATATTTTTATTTCTTAGTTTAAGATGACAACAGAATAAGTAAAAATCACATTACATTCCAGCTACCTTAAGAGGTACTTGCTTTGCAAAACCGTATCTTTTAAGATGCACTGACGTGCGTCTGGTTCCAGGCACTTTAAATTGCACCAGCTTAACTTTTGCCTCAAGACTCAGTCTGACATTTAATATCCTGTCCCAGTGTTTTGTATTAAGTTAAATATTGAATTCTGCCTCTCATTTATTCTCAACAGTTGGGGTTTTTTTTCCTGCAGGATATCTTAGTTCCATTAGAAAAGAATTCATTTGTGAGATCAAATGTGATTGTTTGAAGGATACCAATATTTTCTCAGCAAGTCTTTTTGCCATTATTCAGTTTCAAAGACTGAAGTAATCTTTCAATTGGACATGTCTTGTTTCCTGTTCACTTTACACATTAGGTTTTATTTTTAAAAGTTGGAAAGGCTTGAACACATCATCAGGGAATAAATTGGTGGAGAGTTTAATCCGTTTATTCATTAATTTCCTCCAAAGGCTTTTGCAACCATATCTTTAGTTCTGTTACTCAAAAGAGAAGCGAGCCTGAATAGTTCTGCTTGCTGCTTAGGTACAGAATACCTACCATTTTTGCTATATTTTGAAAATACATCATATAATTTTTTATATACTGTTACCAGTAAACATGCAAAACATCAACCATCCCTGATTATATTGATTTTTCATATGCTTTCCCTTTGAAAAACTATATTCAAACACGTTAACATTATTAACCTTCTGTCTATGTAGTAAACATCTCAACTGTTCAATTTTTTAAATTATGTTTTTAAAATTCCAAATTCAATGCTGATTTTACAAATAAGACAATCACATTCTGCTTCAGATACTACCAATTGTACTCAGTTCCCCAAATAAGTCAAAGTTGGGGCTTTTTAAGTAAGCCTTCTGAATAATTACAAAACAAACATATCCAGCCTTACTTTACCTCTAAATTCTACTTTGGTTTCTTTGATTTTCTGATCTTTTTTTGGTTTTGCAACTGATCTTTAACAAAAATGGTTTTGCTTTTGTACACTTATTCCCCCAGCAGCTCCCAGTGCACCTTATAGCACAACAGATCATCATATTACACTCTCTTACCTGGGACACGCATTAGCGGCAGGTGACGTATTTTAACAACTAATGTGACTTAAAAATTAATTACCATTAGAAAAAAGCATCATGGAGCTTATGACCACCAATACTCAAAGCACTTCTTACCGAAAGAAGACGAAACGAGTTGCTGCTTATAGTACAGAAAAATTATTAAATTTTTATATATAAATTATAAAATATTAATTATTATTAAATGACTCGTTT
>JAHREE010000367.1:14186534-14243674 GCA_033628505.1 Tringa tobata
AGCTGAGAACTTTCAAAATATTGCTATTTGGTGACAAGCAAACCACAACACACCACAATTTTGGAATCCTTACTCAAAAAAACCAATTCCCCTTAATTCTTAAAGCAAAACCTAAATAACCTGAAGAGAGTTTCTTTGCAGAGATACAGCAATATAGCTGAAGATAAGAATTGAACTGGAATGGATCCTGAACAGGAGAGGTTAAAACAACTGAACAAGAGAACTCTACACTTAGGAATTTCTCTAGACTGGGAATGTCAGGAATACTAAACTAAAATCAACTTATGGAAGGAAGCTGAAGCTTACAAAAAAAACATGCTCTTACTTGAAAGTAAGAAAGTGACTGCAGTTAACTGTCACAGAACTCCAGTTCTCTAAACCTGTCAGTCCTCTGCTTCAGAACTTCACCTGTCCTTATGGTTAAGCTTACTGTGTTTCAAAGTCAATTTTGAGTTAGCCATAGTGAGGTGGGTTTTTTTTTTTTATTATTTTGGGTGTTTTAAAACAGGCATCCTAAACTTCAAGGGAAAAAAAAATAAATGCTCTTTTCCTTACCAAAAGCTCAGACAACTACTCTGGAAACAGAACTAAAATAAATTTTACACTGCATGTTAATTTCAATTACAGTAGGATATTTGAATATCCACCATTAAGAAGCTGCATCTGCATTTAGCATTAGAAGGAACTAGGCTGCAAATTTAGTGGAACTCATCAGCAGGAGAGATTCTTTCAGTCACTGGAAATCAGTCTCAGTCTGAAGTAAATACTTTGCGTTCCCTGCTGAATTATTCTATAAAAAGCAAAGCTATTTAAGTCTACTCTCTGCAAAATTCAATAGAGTTAAACTGTTGTGTGTATAACTCAGAATTTTAAACAGTTCTTAAACGCATGAAGATTTGCTGAAAAAGCGTCTTTCATAGTCTCTAGAGAGTAGACAGCATGAGATTTTTGTTTCTTTTTAATACAAACATCTTCACAAGTTCTTCTCCCAACCAGAGGCAGACAAACAACACCTAAAATGTACAACTGTTTGCCATTGCAACTATTATAGCTGAAAGGTTTGACATGAAAAATACTCCTGAGGAATACATTGTATTTTTGCAGAAGAACCTTTTTAAATATACAGCAAACAGAGATTAAAAAAAAAATCCACTTCCATAACACCAGATTCCCACAAGCTTCTCTCTGATGCCCAACTGAAACACCTCCATTCGCTGTTCCATGGAATTTCAGTCAACCCACTCCCCAAGCTACTGCCGTTGCAAAATCCTCTCACCACCAGCTAAAGTTCAGAAAGGTCAGCCAACCAAAAACGCACACTACAAAAAAGTGATTAGCTTTTTAATTAGCTTGTCTCCCTGAACTGACTCACAGGTCTGACATGCAGAGAGTCAATGCCACAAGGTAACTGACCACAGCAGTTCAGATTTGTTAGTCTTAAACCACTATAGAAAAACCGGCAAAAAACAACCCCGTAAGATCCTATCACAGCTCTTCTTCAGTACACTGTTAATCCTTTCTCGTAGTTACTTTAACCTGAAGTCAGAATGAAGCCTTTTCTAGGACACCGATAGGCTTCGTTTCCTCTGTGTGCCTATTTTCCAGAAAACTGTAAGAATGTACTTGTCTTTGATCTCTCCTCCGTTCCATCAAAATCGGTTGAAAGAGGCCACTGTTATCACATAAGCCTTTCTTTCATAGAAAGCCAGGCTGAAAAATAAAGATATACAGCTGACATGATTTACTACCACTTCTCATTCCCTTCCTTTCAGTTTGACAAATTAATCTTGAAATTGAGCAAAAGAACAGAACTTTCATTACAATTCCGCAACAAGACACAATGTTTTCAAGTATCACTGATGGATTACAACTCAAGCAAAATTATTTGCAGTGCTTGAAAAAACACTACTACTACTAAATGCAAAGAAAAAAACAAACAAACAAACAACAACTTACTGAAAGAAGTTTCCATGCAATTGGACGAACCCGTTTGGGAATGCCAGACCAGCTCAATTTCCGTAATTCTTCTATTAAAAGAGATGTATTTCATGAGAACTAAGGAAACTATTATCAACCAATATACATAGACATACATATAATATACACATTCAAATTAGCACAAAGTTGTTTACAACAATGATAATGTCTTGCTATATTCCAATAAAATCAGAACTGTATGGCAATTCTAACAAATTAATAAAATACTGGATAATTATCCATAGAAATACAGATACAATAATAGGTACTGAGTGCGATATGGTAATTTTCTGGAGCTTTTCTCAACATTACTTTTTAGCATCCATGCCTTACATTAACATGCAAGAGATACTCAGACCTATCGTATAATATGCTTACATAGTTCTAAATTAAAAATGAGATTTACAGTTAAAGAAACAAAATGATACTGTATGTCTGAATGCTGGAATTTAATTCCATGCCATGTTCTCATTCTTCATGTTGTACTCCTTACTCTTGGAAGCTGCTTGTCAGATACCATACCCAGCTAAACCAACCTGTGGGACTTCACCCATTATTTTGTGAAAACTGCCTATCACGCAAAAAAAATTATAAAACATTATGAAAATGTAAAGACAAAAGATGCTTAACAGTATCCCTAAGAAACAATGTTTTTATGGGATATCTACTTGTAGATCTTTCGCTTCTTACTCTGAGTAGAAAATATGGGTTAAAACTACACAAGTTTAAATTATCAACCTGCTAAAGAACACAGAACAAAATTCTACATTTTACGTTTTCTACATTTCACTTTTTATTTATTCCAATTAATTATATATTTGAACTAACCATGCCTATTCCAGTAAATTTGGTCTCTCTCATATGCATTTATTTTCCAAATTCTACACTTCAACAAAGACTTTAAAAACATTCTATCTACCCACTTCTAGAAAACGAAGCACAGAAGAAAGTAATTAGAATAAGAACTTTGTGAGTGAACACCACAACTGACCAACTTTGACAATTTACAGATACATATTTTATTTATTTTTTGTTAAGACAAGGACTTCTATTAGTGACATCTGCCTTCATCCTCCCACCCCCACCTTCCTCCTTTGAAAGAAATTTACACCTATAATATCAAGAAATGCAAATTATCATATTAGGTTGGTATGTCATCATAGAGTGAATTATTTCTAGAAACGTTTACAACTAGTTTTAACCAGGAATGAAAACACAGTCCACTGAAAACAGTACAATATTTTTAAAGTATATTATATATTCCAAGAAAATCAAATCTGATTTTAAAAGCATATTGATGCTAAATGCCTATTTTTACTTTAGATAGATGCTAGCAGAAGCGATACTTACAAAAATCAGTTTTGTCTTAAAATGAGATTACAGCATTAACATGAAATTAAATAAATCATGACCTAAAAAAGTCCAGCTGGATGAAGTTGCACTTCCATCTATTTTTCTTACACAAAACACAGAGAAAGGAAAAACTGCCAGGAAGCAGAAGTGAAAGATTGTTATGGCCATAGGTAGATGAGTGGTTTCAGGGTGGTCACTTTAAACCAGTCATAACTATTCCAAACAGTCATGGGCTTACCAGCAATTGTTAAGGTAAGAAAAACTTTGCAGTACTGGATATACACACTCAACAAGTTATGTTTTCCCTCTCACTTTGGGCAGGAGGCTCAGCCAACCCACCAACAGCTGCACAGGGAGCTCACTGAGAGCACTGAGGCTACGTCACCAAAATCCAAGCAAAACAGTGACTAAATGCTGCATTAGGATCAAAACACAGCAGGGACTCAGAAAAGTGGAGAAGAAGAACAGACATTAAGGAACAAGATGTTAAAAGTCCATCATATCAAAGTGAATGTGTCTGTCACAAGTCTTGAATCTAAATCAGCTTTAAAAGAAGGACTGACTTGCATATAACACCGATGAAACTCTTTCACCTCTAAGCTTTAAAGTAATATTGATTTGCCAAAATAAGTTTCATTAATAGAAGCTTTTCTTTTCTACAAGATTTTAAATGCCTGAAAAAGTCAGAATACACTGACACAGGGGAGAAAATGAAAAAATATATCTCCTAATGTGTTTTTGACTTAAAGACATGGCTTGTTCTGTAGTTTTGTTTTTAAATGAACTAATTTATGTCTTTCGTATAGAAGAAAAAATACAAGAATGCCAAGGCGACACCTTGTTAAAGGAAGAGCACATAAATAAGCCAGGGTTATTTTCTGTCAGTACAAACTATATTTAGACATCTACGACTGTGTAAGTGTATCAAAACAGCAGAATACCTAAGCATTTAGGAAGATTATATTGAGCATGACGAAAGATAAATTCAGTCATATACCTTGGAGAATCCAAAGAATAGAATACCAAATACTAAAGGAAAAAGTAGAACAATACACCAAATATGAAGTGACTTATTTGATTTCCAGCAAACAAAAGATTCCCCAGTCTTGTATTTCCTTCTACTTGTAGCCTATCCGTCACGGCTATGACAACAGTAAGATTAAATATACTACAGACTTAATAACATAACTATACTCACTGTAACTGATTACATTTTATTTTCTTCCTTATTTACAGTCCATCCCTATCCAACATGTCGATAATTTACAGCAAGTATTCTTTGCATAAAATATATGCTTTACTGTGGCTATTCTTGATGTTATGTTACCACCCTACAGTTTGGGCTAATTTCTATTGTTAACTTACAAACACCAGACTGCTCATAGGGCTTCTAAAAATGAAGTCTAGACAGCAAATTTTGCAGGGTTTTTTTTTCCATATGGTCTTCATTATTTTTAGCTAACTTTAAACATAGTTGTCCTGCCATAACAACTTTTCACAAGAAAATTTTATCATGAAGTTTTTGTTGAAAGAACACTTTTTATCTCTTAAGTATCAAGTAAATTCTAACCCCAAGTTAGTTCTAAATTCATTTTGTAACTTAAGCAATTTCGCTGTCATGAGCTACTCTGTATATCCAATAACATTTTAAAAACTTCAAATTTGTTTGTGTTTGTAAACCTGATTGTTCTTTTATTATATTATCTTTTAAAAAGATTTCTCCCACTTTAGAAAAGTATTGTATCTTATGAAGCCAGTAGACATCGTATGTAATGTTATAGTAGTTTTCTCATTCTATGATATAAAATTGCACGTGTTTTTAACCATCAGCTTGAAAGTAATTGAACTATTATTTCCATTACTTCTCTCTGTACTGTAAAAATAAAAAAGATTTTTTAATTTTTTTTTTCCTCGCTTCACAACTTACTATAGAAATATATCAATCTTCCACAGCTTTTTGAGATATGCATTAAGAGTGTACAGTATATAAAAATCAAGAAAACCAGTTGTAATACATTAAAGTCTAAGCAAATTATAAGCAGCAGCAGTACATGCTTTCAAAAAACATTAAGAAGCTCACAGTACTTCTACATACTAAATATGCATGGATGGAAGAAGCACAAAAGCATGCTTATACACATAACTCCAAGGAATCTGGTGCCTTCACAATAAATTCCTCCCTTTTTCTTCATCTCAAGGAGTTGATAGGCACTGGAAGAATACAGGATAACCAAAAGACCAGTAACAGTAGAAAAATATGATGTTACTAAAGTTCAGTGTGAACCGAGGAAACTAGGAAAGCAAAACTTGTGCAGGCTTGTGCTGGTTTTGTCTGGGATAGAGTTAATTTCCTTCATGGCAGCTAGTATGGTGCTACACTTTGGATTTGTGCTGAAAGCAGTGTTGAGAACAGAGGGATTGTTTTAGTTATTGCTGAGCAGTTTTTATACAAGAGTCAAGGCCTTTTCTGCTCCTCACACTCTTCTGCCATCAATTGGGCTCCAGGTGCACAAGAAGCTGGGAGCAGACACAGCCAGGAGAGCTGACCCCAAGAGACCAAAGGGATACTCCATACCACGTGATGTCATGCTCAGCATATCGAGCTGGGGGAAGAAGGAAGGGGTGGACATTCAGAGTACAGTGTTTCTCTCCCCAAATAACTGTTATACATGATGGAGCCCTGCTTTCCTGGAGATGGCTGGACACATGCCTGCCTGTGGGAAGTACTGAATGAATTCCTTGTTTTGCTTTGCTTGCCTGCAAGGCTTCTGCTTTACTTATTAAACTGTCTTTCTCTTTTACTCTTATGATTCTCTCCTCCACCCCACCAGGGAGAGGAGTAAGCGAGTGGCTGCGTGGTGCTCAGTTGCCAGCTGGGGTTAGACCACGCCAAGACTATAAACACTGATTAAGAGAGAGGGTGAAGTTTAAATTGAACTACACATCACAGGCTGGCACAATAAATATACTTCATCATGAGTATGCTGTCACTGTGAACACAAGGGATTTAATGGGAAAGAGATGTGCTAAGCAACCGAAATTCTCTGATATTAAGTAAGTGACTCCTGAATTTCACTGACACTAAATAGGAAATGGCACCCAGGATTGTGCATTCATGATAAAAGCCCAGGCTCGGGCACAGGGATGCATTAAGCACAACAGCAGAGAGACTGGCTGCTCGTACGCTAAGGATAGACAACAAAAAGCAGTTCTACAGTCAAAGAGCTATGGGATGTCATGAACAATGGAAAAAAAGACACTAATGGATTCTGAAGAAAACCCAAGATTACCTATGACACACGAAAACCATGCCAACAGCTCTGCCATGATACACAGCAAGGCTGGGGTACAGAACACAGCTGGAGAGGAAGAGCCTTCACTAAAAAGCATTTCAAAGAAGGGCAGATGGACACTACTGAAACAAAAACCAAGTAGGATATTTTAACAGTGCACCTTCCAAAGCAGCCCCAGTGCTCCCCTTCATGCAACGGCACTGTTTGGACATTTCTCACACAACTCCCCCTTTATTACTTGTGAAATCCAGGCATCCCGTAGGGTGCTATCCATAACTTCTGTCAGTTTCTCACACTGCTGTTTGTTATGTTCAGCATCTCTCAGGTCACCTCCAGTAGCTCTCCACCCCCTGGGGAGTTAGCTCAGCCTCTGAGCAGGGCAGTCGCCAGCTGAGATATTTGCCTGCAGCCCTAACGCCTCTGCAACAAGTTTCAATTCCACCCCTGATTCAATGCCAAGTAAATCCCCAAGCTAGCAGGGACTAAATCTTAAGTAACAGTATCACTAGTTATATTCTTCTAAAGGCCAAACAGGCAGGAATCAGAGTAAGTGAAGGCAAAGTAAGCATATAAGAGGAACAACACTAGAAAAATGGTATTCTGTACAGTTTATGAATAAAAATGACAAAAAGATAATATCTGCCTCAACTAAACACATCCACAAATTATATATGTATTTCTCCTCCACCCCAGAACATGATTATAAGCTCCAGTGTTGGATTAATAACAACAAAGGCCCCAGGTCTTCAAAGGCAAGTGATCTCCAGCTGTGCATCATACTGTTCTGCTAGTCCTTGGGCAGCATTTATGAACAAGTATGCTTTACTGGGACTGGTCTGTTTGTGTCACCGGCTGAAAGGAAACAGATCTTATGCACTAGTTTATTTCC
Source organism: Tringa tobata (assembly GCA_033628505.1). Lineage (NCBI taxonomy): Eukaryota > Metazoa > Chordata > Aves > Charadriiformes > Scolopacidae > Tringa > Tringa tobata. The sequence goes on from JAHREE010000367.1 coordinate 14,194,047, forward strand.
TTACACAATCATTTTGCTAAAGCTTCAAGTTTCAACTATTGGTACAGAGAAGTGCACTGTTTACAAACTATGTAATAAGCATAGCATACGCAGAAAATAGAAAATAAATTGCAACTCAGAAACTACTTTTATTACTTTCAAGTATCATCAACTGCTCATTCTCAACTCTATAGCCCATTGAATTCTATTTTATCTTTTACCTTACTTGTTTTTCTCCTCCCTTAAGTCAACTCAAATAGGAATCTACACACAAACATGCGTACCAACCTCTAAAAACAAACAATATAAGGAGGGGAAGAAAAAAAAAAAAAAAACCCCACAAAACACAAACAAAGCATAAACCAAGAAAAGATGCAAATCTGTCAGAATCAGAAATGTGGACCATATGATTAGATCAGTGACAAATCATCCAGGAAAAAATTTCCACTTACTCTTCAGCAACTCATTTAAAGACAAAGACAGGAACTATGCAAAAAAATTGGAATATAGCTTATTCTAGTAAACTTTCTATCCTGTGATTCAACTGAGCTTTCCTTCTACATTCAGGACCAAGCAAAGACAGTTTCAACATGAAAAATTTAAATCACAGCACTATTTCAAATGAAACCTTCACTTCTAAGCTAAATATAAACAACCACTTGTAAGACTCACTGAACTAAGAAGTCATTCTTTGAAAATTAAAGAGAAAGCAGGAATAAGGTTTTATTACAGTAAGTTTCAAGAGAATTCAGTTTTTCACTCCTGACACTGTTATGCAACAATCATACATTTCCTTTAACTAGGAATAGCTTGAGCTGTTGTGTAATTCCAAACAATAATGAACATATCCTATGGGACTGGGTTTCAAAGGACTGCTCTTTCTGGAAGAAAGTCTCACCACTGGACACAGAAGTCAAAATACATACCAACAAAACATTTTTGTTTTACAACGTAACATTTCTTTGAAACAGATTGTCTGACTAATTCCCCATGGTGTAGGATTTAGGAGTGAATACCTCTCTACATTCCTGAATGCTGAACGCAAATTAAATAATTATTTATGTTCCTCTGCCAGAGCCTTATCCTCTCTGGGAGCTCTTTTTACACCTGGATTGCCTGCTGGGCCTACAGAATCTTTAGCAATGCTCCTTCTCCCAGTATAGTCAATAAAAAGCATTTAAGTTTTTATACTTTTTGCAAGGTGCTTCTCAAATTCTCTTTTAGAATTGCTTCCATGCATTTAGCCTGACAAGATTTATATTCTGTTCTACTCTCCTTATTTGACACAGAACTTTACCTTTGGATTGTATTTAATAACCTCCTGTTGTATTTAATAACCTCCTCTACTCTGTTGTCATGTCACAAAGGATCCTTCTGAACTTTCTCAAGGCTTTTGTTTCTGTTTTTGCTTTCATAAGTGGTACAGTAATTGCTTTCAGTATGGAAACTGTTAGATAGATAGATAAATGATTGCACATCTCAGAGTTAAGTCAATTTCATCACAACCCATTAGTCCTGGGTATGTGATAATTCCATTTCTGCACCAACACCAACTGCTGTCCTACATCAGTGTCCTCCAAAATTCCAGTATCTCAGACTACTCCAAAAAACATATAAAATTCTGGTCCTGACTTTTCACCACAGTGAGCTCAACTAGCACTTTGCCAGTGACAAACAGTGCACATTACAACAGAAGAACATAACTGAGGCCATGCAAAAATTCTTATTGGGTGCAGTAGCAAGTGTTCATGATTACCACCCCAAAAGCACGTGGCCTGACCCTTGTGCATTGCTGTTGTTAAAGCATCAATTCATGTTATGCTTTTCCCTGACAGTTCAACACCAAAACAAGAGGAAAGAAAACCAAGAACTCTGCCCTTCCCAACAATTATAAAAGAAGGAAAAAATATCACTCCTAGAAGACTTGGTCTAACACTACTATAGCATAAAATAAAAATGCTTCTGGTGACAAGAGAGGAAAGAACAATTTGAAGCATACATATGGAGTGCCACTTTAGATATACATAGATGCTTGTCAGGGAAGCTGTTCTAATAATACTGTTAAAATACATTAATTACATACGCATTTGAAACACATGCAGAACTTTTACAGCACATTCTTCTGTTGCTGGTTTTAAGATGGGCTTTATTCTTATAAATGACTCACTTGATCACTTCATAAAAATCAAATGATAACACATAATTGAAATACTTGCATTCAAGTTCTCAGGTAACCTTGAGACACAAGAATTTTATTTAAAAAAAAAGAGCTGAGGGGGGTGAAATCATTCTGACTTTTTAATATTAAAATCAAAATACTCAGTTCTAGTCTGTGAGTTGCCACAGTACCACACTTTTTTCATCCAATTTTCATGAGCTTTTCTTTTAAACACCTGGTTCTTCCCATTTCCTCCCATGTTTCCTACTGAATATTTAGCTTTCCCACAGAGAAGTGCTAAGTACATTCAGATCCTACAGTACCTCGTAATAGAAAATACATTCAAGGCTGACTTTTTTCCATATAACACATGATAAAAATACTTTTTTAAAAAAGTTCCATACTGGGCCAATACGTAACACGCAGCATGCTCAAGGGACCAAATAGCTAGACACAAATGTGTTGAGAACACAAAAGAGCTACAAAAACATATGAAATGCCTGACAGAGGTCAGAAGCTTGACTTAAGAACTAAATCCATAAAGATGTCATGCAAATAAAAAACTATTTGATTACACCTCTAAAAACAGCATCTTTCCAAAAAACAGAACCAAATGAGACACCTGACAAAATATTGTTAGAAAACAGGTATGATTTGCTGCTCTTCCAAACAGCCTCGACATGATAAAAATCAGGACATCAGCTCACACAACATCTGATACTGAATCCTTCCTGGCATCTGAGAAAGAAGAATGCCTTGGTGTGTACCTGCGCATGCCTGAGTGCCAGGCCTTGAAACCTGTCACCAACCCCACGTGGCTCCCGACAATCACAGAAGCTCCAAACCTGGAACCCATCTCACATCTTCAAAGAGACTGAATAGTTCTCACCTACATCCACAGATGCTCCATCTTCACAAAGAGGAGGCAGAGAAACAGAGAGAGGCTGGAAACTGAAGCGCTACTTTTCTAACTTCTGTCAGCTTTCTATATGAGGAACCTGTTATCTCTTCAACCTGTCCACCAGCAGAAGTTTTCATTTCCTTTCTTTTCTGAAAATTTTTGCCTTTTTCCCTCTGAACATCTGTGGCTATTCCTACGGATTCACAAAATGAAAGGATGAACGCCAATTAATAGAAAGAGATGTCAAAAATAACTTGCTAAGATGAAGGAGGTAAATTGAAAGACAGAAAGCCCACTGATAGAGCTGGAGCTGTATGCATACCGAAACATTCTAGCTGTTTGACTCTTAGACCTTGAAGTTTGAGTTCTTTACTTCATTTTAGTATAACATCCGAAAGAAGGGATGTACCAGTACCCATAAATGGCCTACAGGAGAGATGGGGAGGGACTTTTTATGAGGGAGTGGTGCAATATGACAAGGGGTAATGGTTTTAAACTGAAAAAGGGGAAATTTACATTAGATATTAGGAAGAAATTCTTTATCATGAGGGTGGTGAGACACTGGAACAGGTTGCCCAGGGAAGCTGTGGATGCCCCATCTCTGGAAGTGTTCAAGACCAGGCTGGAAGGGGCTTTGAGCAACCTGCTCTAGAGGGAGGTGTCCCTGCCCATGGCAGGGGGGTTGGAACTAGATGATCTTTACAGTCCCTTCCAACCCAAATCTTTCTATGATTCTATATTATATACTATGTATTATAGTACTTAGTTTAAACCTTACATATATTATTTGCTGTTATAATGCACAAGCTGCCTCTGATCAATTTCCAACAAGCAGAAGTGTAATTATGGCCTTTTTCTCACTATTAACACCTAAGCACTCTACTCTCCTTCCAGGTCATCTTTAGAAAGGAAGATCAGCAGAATACGAAAGAACCACCAAAAAACATCATCTATACACCATCAAATGTAGAAAAAGCATCCAGTGGTCAAAATGAAGAGTCTAGGTGCGGGTTATATTTAATTTCTGGAACTTTTTACTCATCTATTGTTTTTAATAATTAAAGCAAAGGTTGAACATAAAATCAAATTTACTTGATAGTACTTCTTTGAGAGGAACATTCCTAGAGCACCTATCCAAACGCACTGGGGAAAACAGAGTCAATGTAGTGGGAATCAGCAGTTAAGAAAAATTCTTCTATAATTGTTTATACAGCCGTAAGAATGGCTAATATATTACACCAAAAAAGCCTGAATTTTAGTTTTTCCTGCAAAGAAATGCTCATCTGAACTTCACTGCTTTGTTATCCCATTTTCGTTCACAACAGGGTCTTGGCCAAGCTGATACACCTTCACAACAGTTCTGAAGAAAAGACTTGCATTATTAAAATGCTGGGGGCTGTTGTTTTGTTTTTTTTTTAATTTGGGGGTTTTGGTTTAGTTTTGGGATTTGTTTGGTTTCGGTTATTTTAATATTCACATAATTTCTACAACTGTGATGCTGTGGACAAGCCTTTTTTTCCCCAAATCCGTCCTGTGCTATTGCAGTGTTCTTGATTTTGTTTTTAATAAAGCCAAACAGGAAAGAACAAAATTAGGGACAAATAAAGAAATCTCAAGCTACCACATTTCTGCTGTGTAGAATGCTAACAGGCTCCAATCACACAGTAAGTTTATTAATTTTTATTGAATAGAGTGCATAGAATCATAGAATTGTCTAGGTTGGTGGGACCTTAAAGATCATGTAGTCCAACCATCAACCTAACTCTGATGAAAAAAAGAAATAAGCATTAAAAATCACTAAACCATATTCCTAAGGACCACGGCAACCTGTCTTTTGAACACCTCTAGGGATGGTGCCTCAACCACTTCCCTGAGCAGAGTAGGGGTAGAAGTACAAGTGTGAAGGTTTAAAACTTGGAAATCACTGCCTTGTAAAAACTTATTTGACTATGTATGTCTACTCCATACTTTGCAACACTTTTAATCAAGGCATCAGAAGAAATCCATCCTCAACCAAGACTTTGAGAGCACCAAGAAAATGTACTTGCACTTATACTTGAAACTTGTCCTTTACTTAATATCTCATTAACCATTAAACTATTTGCCATTGGTTGAAATGTTACACTCTCTTTAGTCAAAGCATAATTTCAATTTATTGTCATTATACCAACTCTTTCCCCTTGTACATTTCCCAAGGGATTAGATGTCCTAGTTATGAGCTGGAGAACATACTTCCTCAACACAGGACTTCTACAAAAGGGTTTTAATGCCACCTACAAATGAAACACACATTTTCAATCATGATAGTACTGCAAAACCATCTTTTTTTGGTAAAACTACAGAACAACTATTTTGAAAATGAGCAGTTGTAAAATATTCTTATCACAGACATGATCACTTGATAAAAATGCAAGCACAGAATTAAGTTTAACCTACTGATTCAGAGCTGAAATTAGGCAGATCCAAGAGCAGAATTTGTAAAACCTTGTCCATTATTCCTGTCCAAGATTGAGAGGATACTTTTTGAAGCAACAATATGAACCCCAATTGCTACTCTGTCTTCACTTGTCTCATTATTTCACATAATTTTGTGACCAGTTAGTATCAAAATGTTCACAATTTCCCATAGATTTTAGACCAAATATATCTCCATTTGCTAGCACTAGCCAACTATCACTTCTGCTTAGGAAACAGCATTTTTTTGCAGAAATATTTTTGGGTTAGGATAGCTTATTATGAAGGGATAATGTGGTATGTAAATGCTTCAATTTTATATAATTCATTTAATTTTGGAAAAAAACTGTCTAATCTGCTTTACTACAATAAATTTGGATATGCATTTCTTCTCTCTGAAGAAGAAAAAGCTTAAAGCAATTATTCTAAAAGAAATTTTAAGACAGTATCCTTTTACTGCAGCAGATTTAAACATTGTTCATATTCCATAAATATTTCATGGGGGATTCTACAAAGAAAACATGCCATTAATTTACCTGCTTTCTAACCCCACGAGCTATTACCCATTACACCTAAAACGCATGAGGGGAAACAACCAAGTATACAAGTATTTTTCTTGGAACTACAAGCTCATCATTTTATCAGTTACAAATAAATAAAAAATAAGTCAAGAAATATTAAAGGAGCTCAAATTTTCTCTGTATGCATTATTCATTTTTGATACAGCTGTTATTTCATTGAAATTACTGTAAATGGCTACATGAAGTGATGGCCTGCATGAACAACTCCACGATAGATATGATAAACTAGATTTACATGTTTTATGTTCCTATAACATAAATTCCTTGGATAATTTAACTATACAAAGCTGGAAACTTCTTTCAAGAGCATAGAATCATGGAACTGCAGCTCCCCCAACAGCATGTTACAATACAGACAGTACATATAGAAAATAGCTTTAATAGAGGACTTGTTATTACTATGGCAACGACAGCAACTGGTTTCCAAAATGAATAATAGCTCTGTTAGGCACTTCATTAATTTTTTTTCAAGCAAACACTGCCCTTAATCTTCTCAATGGAACAAAGAGTTGTTTTGAATGCATGCAGAAAACACAAAATAAAGTCCAATCCAATGTTGTAAATACAGGGTAAGACCCTTTTCAGGGCCTTTGCTGGGAAAAAGCAAGGAAGTACACCTCGTCCATTATTTCCTGTAAAAAGTTGGAGAAGCAGAAGTAGATGAGGTTGGTGTTAGAAGGTATAAGAAAGCATGTGAACAGAAGATTAGGAAAACTATAGCAAAAGGAAGATTAATAAAACCACTAAGAAAGAATTGCAACAAGTGAAGCCAACAATGTAAATTAAGAAAATAAGTAATGGAGAACAACTGTGCTGGCAAAAGACTTTAAATGCCATTATATTTTTTCACAGTTCTCCTGCAACATTCAATTTCTGTGCATCATCAACTGTTTTTAATTTTTACCTTTATGCCATTCAAACGGTCTCTTACAAACTTTTGATGTAGAACTAAGGTATGTCTCTATACAGAAAATGGGAGATACCCCTTATAGTACCAGTTAATTAAAGGACACAGTTTTCCCATTTATTTAGAAATAACAGACATTATTTATTTCTCCTGTTTGGGGAGAACATTAAATTTTACAGTCTGTTGACCAATCACAATAAAAATCCAGTTTTTAAGTGAACAGCCAAGTAATAATTATATACTTTTGGACAATGTCAGCTCTGTGCCATTCCCCCAGTACCTTTTTTTTTTTTCTTAAAAAACACTTTGGAGCAAATAACCAAGGCATTAATTTATTTATTATAATATTAAAGCTTCCTGTTATTAAGGAAAGACTCCTGCAAAACAAACTAAACAAACAGACTTAAAAAAAAAAACAGTACTCCAACATCTATATTCAAAAATGCAATCTGACATTACTCTACATAGTGAAACTACAGCAGAAGTACAACTAAAATAATCAGATTTAATAGATATATGTCTAGATTACTGAGCCACAAAATTCATACAATTATTCCCAAGAGCTATTACTAGAGATCTGCCCCATTAACAACAACAAAAAAAAAAAATCAAACCCAGTAAGTCTACATACACTGTATGTTTATCACAAAGAAAAGCAAAGACTTCCTTTCCTTCTATAATTTCCTCTCAGTACCTTTGTCTTAGGAGGAAAGCTGCTGATAAACTCCATGACGTACAGAATAAAGAAAATACTGATCAGGCAAAGAATTTCACATGGAATACGCCTAACGAGCTATAGCTCTGATCTTGGATCACTTCCTCCATGTGCACTCAAAGTTGAGCTTTGGAAAGTCAAATAAAAAAAGCAGGCAATCTTGCAAAAGTAATTAATTGACTTGGTCATCCGAGATAGTTTACAGATTGCTTTTCAACTACTATTTGGCTCTTTCTGTCCATGTTAACATAGTGAATTCTGTGCCACTTTCAAGCACCTGACAATTTAGTATTTCCTGCCTCTAAGGAGAGCTAATCTCTGCTGATCCACTTGAAGCAAGAACAATAGTAGAACTGTACTCCATTCCTCTTAAATGTCTCATGGATTTGGAAAGACAGGAAACAAGGCTGAATTTCAGCACTAAGGGAGGTGAAGAAGCAGAACTTAGTTCATAGTTCACAAAAAATGAAAGATTGCTAGTATGTAGAATGAGAAATTCTTTTACTCTCATTTTAACTGTCAGCATTAACCAAAACCAAACACCCATCTGGCAAAAAACCTCATCTATACCTGAACTGAACATAATATTTCCAATACAATCATTGGAGTAAAGACTTATAACAGTAAGAGCTACAAATTTTCAAAACATTCAGGATAGGATTTAAAAGCTTTTCCCAAATTTCCCACGTCATTACATCAAATTCCTGTAAAAGGCTAGCCCATGAGCTCTAATCCATATAACGTTTTCTCAGTTAACTGCAAATATGCATTATATCTCCAGAGTAGATGTCCATTATTGCTAACGGACATGTGAGGGTATAGCTAACCAATAATCAGTATCAGGAAGGCAACACAACACAAACATACGCAGCGAAGTATGCTCCGCTGTCATTACCTTCCCAGGCAATAACCGCTTTATTTATCTTCCAGTTCTGGACTTCCTTCTAAATATAAACGCAAGACTGAAACTTCAGAAGTGCATTTTCATAGAAAACACTTCTCATATTTAAGCTTTCTTCCATGTACTTCTCAAACCACCACAAGGGTTCTACTTTAATTTACACCTGCCTCTGTGTCAGCTTGAGCTGGCAAACATAATTATCTTAATAATATCTTAATATCTTCTTTCATATTGAAAAGGCAGCACACGCAGTAAAAAATTTTAAATGCAAGACGCCATTGCAAGAAAAGGTAAGTGTTTTTTTAAAGGAATTCTTCAGTTACATCTTGCAATCCGGAAAATTAATAACAATTCTGTCTTTCTTCTAGGCATTTTCTAAATCTGAACTATTAAGTTATAATTTCAAAGGATGTTTCTTTAGAGCTATGTTTGAAGCTGATACTTTATCATAAAACAGTTTCCAGTTATACCACATTAAAAAAAAAACGAGATTATAATCTGTTTGCATGTGTGAAGAATGCTATCCTGCAAAGGAGACATATTTAACAGACTGTACTGATGTTTCAGAAAGTATTCACAAGATCAGGAAATCTTATGAAAATTTTATACTTTTATTTAGATTCCGGTTCTTTTCATCATCAAAAGAAGCTGAAATCAGAGGGACAAAGCATAAATCTTTTTTCTGGAGATGACAGTTAATTCTTGTAATGAGGCAAAACATTTGCAGAAAGACTAATATGCCAATTTCTCAACAAATACAAAATTCAGGTCACTGCACATTAAGTACCTGTGAATTAAGCTTTTATTTTTTTTTTTAAACAGTGGAAGAGATGGTGGCAAGAAAGCATAAAGGCTGGGTTATACTTCCTTGAGACTTCATAAACTGACTTACAAGCAGGATGTACCACTCATTACAACATGTAAATTGCTAATTTTGACATTCAAAAGCTTCAAGGCCCAAAGAAAGTTTAAAGTCCTCAATAGCCTTGTTGGTGACATTCCCAGGAAGTTCCTCCCCTGCTGTGGCATCTGCACAATGATGTGGGAACCAGGTGAGGCTGCTCCCTTAGGCTATGACTCCCACAGGGAACACTGACCTTCTCACCTAAGTCTCTTACTACAATAATGCAGATCACACCTAGTGTCTGTGTAAGGTCAGCTTTCATGACACTATCAAGAAAGCAAGGGAGACAGCACATCCAAGAAACTAAAAATAAATAAATAAGTTTAAAAAATAGAAGAAAACCCAGAAAAACTAGAAGAATACTTCATCATATAGTTCCTCTGTACCTTTATTTCTCTCAGTTCATCCAGAGTAAAATACCTCTCTGAATCCTATTGTTCACCACGTGGCTCAGATGATTTTGAACAGCGGATCACAAATCAATTCAAAAAGGGGTATACAATCACCTAAAAACTCTGCTAAAACTTACCAGATCTGATTTGTTGTTAGAATGCTGTCTAATTCTCTTTTTTTTTTAATGCTCAGTTAGTGATAACTACCAAGGTAATTTTGTGCATACACAGTACTTTGGATTATAATTTTGGGAGAATTTTTTTTTTAATTTAAACTAATCCCTTAGCATCGGCTGAAGTTACCGTCCCACAGTAATGCTCTACATCCAAACCAAATCCATTTGGAAACAGAATTAGTTGAGAACTCCACATCTTTCTGAAAGGAACCTACTGCCACGAGTATAACATGGGAGTTTTAAAGACTGTACTAAAAGCACTTTTCTTTCTGAGTTGTGTTCAGATCAATGGTTTTAACCTAGAATTTTCTCTGTGGACTTCGGCACAAAAGGAAAGTTTTACTCTCTATGCTATGCTGCTGCAATTGATACTAACAAAAATCAGATAAGAGCTCCTCAATTCATAGGCAAGTATTTCCTATGTATTTCCAAGCAGTCCAGAGCCTTGGAACTAGGGCTCTTCTGTGTAGTCCACAATGCCCCATACCCATTCATTAATCAAGTCATAATTGATACCATAGCTCCTGACCAAAAAAAAAAAAAAACCAAAACACACAACACAAAAAACGGCAGAGATTTAGGTAGAAGCTCAGCTCCTTTTTCAGAACTGAGAAAAGGGGAAGATTATTCTGGGTTTTTTAAAGGATCTGCAGCTGTTCAATCTTAAATTTTTTTTTTCAATAAAGATGTAATTCATTTATAGGTGGTGTTTGGAAACTGCAAGAGGAGTCTTTGCTCAAGTCAAAATTAACAAATCCTCGCTAAAAGAAAACAACGCAGATCTACATTTTTTTCTGCTTGGAGGAATTGATTCCAACTACAGTTCTTCTGTAAGGCCTCTGAGACAGTCTCCCAAAACATTCTTGCCATTAAACTGGAGAGATATGGGTTTGATGAATGGACTGTTAGATGGGTAAGAAATTAGTTGGACAGACTCTTCCAAAGAGTTACAGTCAATGGCCAAATTCAGAATGAAAACAAGTGGTGTCCCTCAGGGGACCACACTGGGACCAACACTATTTAGCATAGCTCAGGAAAGACAGGGAACTACTGGAAAGAGTCCAGCTGATGGCTACAAAGATGATCAAGGGACTGGAGCACCTTTCTTATGAGGAAAGGCTGAGAGACCTGGGTCTGTTTACCTTGGAGAAGACTGAGAGAGAATCTTATGAATGCTTATAAATATCTAAAGGGCAGGAGTCAACAAAGAGGATGGGGTCAGGCTCTTCTCAGCAGTGCCCAGTGACAGGACATGGGGCAATAGACACCAGGTTGAACACAGGAAGTTCCATCTCAACATGAGGAAAAACTTCTTTTCTGTGAGGGTGTCAGAGCACTGGAACAGGCTGCCCAGAGAGGTTATGGAGTCTCCCTCTGAAGATATTCAAAACAGGCCTGAATGCATTCCTGTCCAGCCCACTCTAGGTGAACCTGCTTTGGCACGGAGATTGGACTAGATCATCTCCAAAGGTCCCTTACAACCCCTACGATTCTGTGATTCTGTGAATATCTTCATCAATGAAATAGTGGGATTGAGTGCACCCTCAGCAAATTTGCAGAGCATAGAATCATGGAAAGATTTAGGTTGAAAGAAACCTAAAACATCATCTAGTTCCAACCACCATGCTGCAGATTAAGACACCTCCCACTAGAGCAGGTTGCTCAACGCCCCATCCAGCTTGGTCTTGAATGCTTCCAGGGATGGGGCATCCACCACTTCCCTGGGCAACCTGTTCCAGTGTCTCACCACCCTCACGTTAAAACATTTCTTCCTGGTATCTAATCTAAATCTCCCCTCTTTCAGTTTGAGGTCATTACCCCTCATCCTATCACTACAGGTCCACGCAAAAAGTCCCTCTCTGGATTTCTTGTAGACACCCTCAGACACTGGAAGACCACTATAAATAGGCGTCCCCAGAGTCTTCTCTTCTCCAGGCTGAACCACCCCAACTCTCTCAGCCTGTACTCATTGGAGAGGCATTCCATTCCTCTGATCATCTTTGTGGGCCTCCTCTGGACCCGCTCCAACAGGTCCATGTCCTTCTTGTGCTGAGGACTCCAGAGCTGGTCACAATACTCCACATGGGGTAGAGGAGCAGAATCACATGCAATTCAGTAGCAATCTCTCTCGGGACCAGACAAAGCTAACAATTCAAATTGCTTTAATCTATATGACACCAGACAACAGATAGCTGATACTTTATGTCCATCAAACAATGCTAAACATAAAAACTAAGATTATAGAGCTTACATTAAACTGCAGACAAGTTGGATACTGAAAAATGTATTTTTTCCTTTCTATTATAATATATTCTCATGTCTGGCTGAACAAGAAATAAATTTACACAATCCTTTGTCTTGCTGTAAGAGCAAAAGAAAGTAAAACTGTAAAGCCTTTCAGTACAATCAAGAACTGTTTAAGTGTCAGGGCATCTAAAATTCTAAAACTATGTGTATGAGAGACATAAATGAGTGATGCAGATACTTACTGATGTTTTCAGATCAATCAAATGAAAAAAAATTAACTAACATAGTTTTAAACATTATAAAACAGATGTATATGGCTTCTCTATCTGCACCAAGGTATTCTAAAGTAAAAATGATAGTTACTTGCTTTTTCCCAGTTAGACTAGATGGAGTAGCAAAAATAAATCATTTTAAAGGAACATGGACTTTTTTTTAATACAATTGAAATGCTCTATATTTTTCCTCTAGTCATGGGTGTAAAAATTAAAGTAACCAAAAAAGTATAAGATATAAATGACTCAAACTACAAGTGTCATAACAGAAAGGGGTTTTATTCTGGTGTGTTTGTGTGGATAATCTTGAAGGTACAGCTGAAGAAAGGGAAGGAGTTATAATTACTGTCGTACTGTACCTTCAATGTGACCCTGTACCATAATCAATCTCTGACCATGGAATTCTTCTAACTTCCCCTGACTCAGTTTTTGGCAAATATGTTTTAAGAACAGTTTGCTAGACACATACCCAACATCAACACTACAGCAAATAACTACTACAGGTTGCAGAACTTACAAAGTTAACTTTTCTTTCTAAATTTCATTTAGAACATAAAATTAATTTCTTAAAAAATTACCCTACAAATCTATTGTGATGCACAGAAGCAACCACTTATTGTTATGACATAATATGAGAATACACCCTTTGTAATTCCTGTAATTTTTACAATACTCTACTTTTACAATATTCTATTTTTACAATATTCTACAATTCCTACTTTCTTTGAAAATGTAAAGTTAGTAAAAAAAAAAATTTTCCTCTAATTTATATGCGAGCAACATTAAACAACAAAAATCACTGAAATTCTGAGATCAGAGAAGGTACATAAAACAGAGAGGAAAAACCGGAAGAAAAGAAGTTTACTGAAAAAAAAATTGACTGGTCCAATACAAAGTAAGCTAGTTAAAAATGTCAACACTTACTATGTAATGCAATGACTACTATGTCAATCAAATAACTTTACAAAAGAAGAGAAATACATCCTCCGGAGACGAACTATGCAAAATCCTCTAAAAATTCTTTCAAGAACCTATTATTACATAGTTAAAATGAAAAATAACAATTAATACCTTTAAATTGAAATATCCCACTAAAGCAGTAAGCAGAATAAATGCTGGTTATTACCCGAAACCATAAGTTATGAGATGAAGTCATAGAAAATAGGAAGACAAATCACTAATCCTGCAAAAAGCAATTAATATAAGGAAACATTTATGACTATTTAGCACTGATTTCTTTCAGAAGATTTTTAAAATTAAAAAAAGATGCTCCGAAGCCTATCTGTAGAGTACAGACCTTTTTTATTAGTCTTACTTATTAGCTGAAAAGGCAAGCATGTTTTGCAGATAACAGAACAGGAATCAGAGAGGATAACTTTCAGTGATAATAGTTTGAAAAGACAGATATGACTAATGGCACATCAATTGACACAGCGGTAGGACACATCTTGTTCATTTTATACATCAACGTAGTGGGAGAAGAATAAGCACTAAGATGATCAACTACAGATAATTCAAAACTGCAGGGGGCAATAAAATTCTAAATGACATGGATGGACTAGGAGCATAGAGATAAATTGCTATGCAGTTCAGTGCAGATAAATTAATGAGGCTGGGAACAAAATTAATCAAGTTATTTTCAATTAATGCATTTTGTAAAGTTACTGAAACTTTTCTGTGGCATCAGTTTAACAAACAGTTTTAAAGGACATAACAGATTGCTGTTACAGACTAATATATTTATGAACCACAAATAACATCACTTTATTTAATCAAGTTTAATATACATCTAGTATGTATAAACAAGTGGTAAAAAAAACATTGTGCAAGACTACTTGAAAACACAAGTGTAACAAATATAATAGAATTAAAATTCAATTGGAAGCCAGATAGACATAGCAGTACTGTCCCTCTTAAGTAAATAAACAATGATCTGTTGAAGGAAAGAGACGTATCTTCTCAGAGACACTCTCCCTATACTATTTTAAGTCCCATCTGCTCTCCTAGTCTTAAAGCAACCAATTGTTTGCAAAAGATTCTGCAAGCAGACAGCCCATCCTCATTCAGTAACACAAGGTCCATTACCAGGAAAGACAAGGCCTGAAATGAAGTAAATCTACATGAAATTGACTGCAAGGAAAACGTAAGCACTGGGTGATCAAAGAAAACAACTGGTGTAAACTGTTCTCTCAGAATAACCTGGCACTGCAGAACCAGGAGTGGGAGGCTACGCAGACACAGGGGCCCTACAGTCTGCCCTACAGTTGTCCATTAAACACAGATGCACTGACAGCTCCAGCCCCATCCTGCCTCCTGAATACCTAGTACACCTCCACAGGATCTAATTGACAGTAGCCAGTCCTCAAGTAGCTCTCCAATCAAAACTGCTTCTGATAACACGCTCCTTCTACCAGCCCACATTTCTTGCCCAAACATGGTTCAGCTTGTTTAGCAGCTTTCATTTTGCAATTTCAACTTTATGAGATTACCTCTTCATTCTTTGCATTATATTACTACTAGTAGGTATATTATCAGAGCTCTTGAATACCTCTCTCCTGCAGCACAAATCATATACCTAGAATAATATTTCTATAGGAACTGATTTTTTGTTGGTTTTTTTTTTTTCCTTTTTCATATAGCTAACTACTCTTGACATCCAATTCACATTATACTTTCCCCATTTATATTAAAGGTAATAACAGCATAGCTCTAGTGAAATAAAAAGTGTCAAATGGAAACAAGGCATATTATTTGCATCTGTTTATCATGCAAACAACAAAAATAGCTGCAGGCCAGAGAAGTAAAGTGTGTTAGGAGAGCTTAAGGGAAGACTCAGAACAACTACAAGGGAGATTATAAATTGCAAGAGTGAGTTTATTAGTTCAGCTCTATAAGACATTAAAAAAATGAGTTAAGGGCACTTCTGAGGCATGAAAATAGGCTCTTTATTCAGAAAGAGTTCAGTAATCTAAAAGAATGAATTCTTTTCTATTCTGAGAACTCAGGAGGCAGGGCTTGCTCTTCCTTTCCTAGTTGCCTTCTCAGATTGTGCCTTGCTCTAATAACTATTTGTGTAAGTGTCTGCTGGAAAAGACTGTACACAGAAGCTTTGAGAATAGTTGTGTCATTATGTATTTATGCAATATTTCCTAGTGGATTCATATCTCAGTTGCAGACTATACCTGGCATATTATTTCACTCAGTGTATAGTTTGATGGGGTTGACAGAACCTGCCTATCTCCATAACTTCACAATATTCAACCTATGGGCCAAACCCAACTCCAAAAAAATCTATTAGTGATTTTCAATGGCTAAAATAAATCTTCACTTGCAAGTTTATATACACATAACCCATCTTTTTGAGACTTTTCTTGTGAAAGAACATGCTCTTTCACAACCTTCAATTGCCATACGAAACTAACATTGCATTTTACAATGTCTTTATAGGATAATCATTATTCAAGTGCAATTGAAAGGATTTCAAGGTCATTTGTATTATTTTGTTCTGTGTTGATTTCTCAAGTTACAATAAAAGAAAAAAAGTCTTGGGTTGAAAATGTGCATGATGTTGTTTCAGTTCCACAGATTAACTTATATTGAAAGACTTGTCACATGTCTTGTCACTCTTTAAACAAGATGCAAAACTGCATTAAGCAAACAAAGTCAACAGAAATACCTTACTTCTGCTACTACTATTTCCAAGCAAAACCAACACCACTACACCCAAAAATGAACAGAAATATTTGCTAAAATATCTCCAAGACAACTACCCACTAATTCATCACGACAAACAAACCCCAACTATCTGTGGCTCTAACACAAAACAAAGACCCACACATACCACAACATCACACACACATAAAGAGACTAAGCCAGCTGCAACAGAATAGCTACCTGTCTCTTCATTACTCACTACAAATCTTCACTCAGAGCTTGTTACCTAGTTCTATCTTAGTCCACTTTCAGCATTATTCTGATTAAAAAAAAAAAGAAAAAGAAAAGCAGCAACCCCCCAAAAAGACAACTTTATAAAGCCCCACCACGCACAACCCACAACAGTTTTCCCAGGTTACTATTGTCATTAAATCAAGACTCCTTTTAAACAGTCTTCATCATAACATGAAGCTAAATCAAACAACTCCCAAAAATGCATACAGACACACCAGATTCTGATAAACTGTACATACCATCATATGTATATATGCATACACACGCTTCCTCTAAAATATACATATAATGTAGCCTGAGCACTACCATCACATGTGATCTACTACTAATAGCTTCATGACTGTCAAGTGTTATAAATAAAGAGTTCATTTCTTTCACTAAGAAAAAACATGAATTATTTATACATTTATTAGGAAATGCTACTGGATATACCCCAGATATAAAAGTCAAAATATATGTATCAAGAAAAAGAAATCAATCTAATTCCCACAACTTCAAATTCAGTACCATTACAGTTTGTACAGCAGGAGAAAGAATAAGCTTCCTACAAACAGACATAAAAAAGGCATTATTTAGAGATAACTACAAGAAAGAATACTGAGAGCTTATTAGCTCTCAATTAGCTTATTAGCTCTTACAAGAGCAACATCGTCAAATTTTGTATTCCTCTGCACTTTTCTGTGAGAAATTTTGAAAGTTCAATAGGGAAAAAAACAAACCCAGTTTGTTTAAATAACATTGACTAAACTCCCACTGCAGTCAGGATGACTGCAGTCCTAATAAGAGTGGAAATACTTTCATTCCCTTCCAAAATATCTTGCTTGAATCCCTAAGTTTGATTTACTGGGAAAGTATTCCCATTTAATTAGACATCAAAAATGAAACAGAGAGGTTTAAATTAAACTTTGTCTTCCCTCTGACTTTGTAATCTAATATAACAAAGATTTCTACCATTACAACATTCTTAAAAGTTATACAAGTTTTCATGTCAGCCACAATCACATAGCTCATAACATCTGTTAGATTAAAGGGACAAAAAGTGGTATTTTGTCATTTTCAAGCTTATATAAAATACGCAATTTGTTTTAACACATCAAAGTTTATTCACAGTTGCATTTTATAAGAATGTCCTACAACTCACCAAGGTGCGAAGTATCATCTAGTTAGTATTGTTTCCATAGTTCTACTTTGCTAGCATCAATCTCAGAAGACAACACAGGAGAGAGGGAAAAAAAAAGCTACAGCTTGGACCTTATTATACTGAAGAAGTCTCATGATAACTACAGGGTGGGAAAGTGTCCATTCAAGAACTGCAAACATGCAGTTTCTATTTTCTTCCACCAGAGTTTCTCGTAAATATCTTCCAGAATGGTCTAACTCAAAGTCATTTTACTAATTATTTTTCCATAAGGTCCTACTTCTAAGTGACCAGCCAAGTTCTCCAAATGCACTCTCTCTTCTTGCTATAGATTTTCACTTGGGATACAAAGCCATTTGATTCTGCGATACCCTCTCAGCACTTGTATTTACTATTCAGCAGTCAAAATCCAACACACAAAGGGAACAGTCAAGTTATCTGACAATACATTTGTTTCCACATTAACATGTTGTCAGCATTCAGAGATGAGACACAGAACTACTGTATCAGCCTGTGAACATGCAGAATGCTCACTGAGTAGACAAGCAGTAATACTTCCATGCCTCATCGTTTTTCACATTCATAATTCTAAGCATGAGAATCATTCTTATAGTGTATACTGTTCCACTGTGTGGCATTAACACTACACACAGCTAATTATACTTTGTTTTTTCTCCAGAGATTACTCCAGTAGGAAGAAATAGCGTGAGAAGGAAAAGAAGCATTCAATTATATTCTGTTCTTTTGCAAGATCAATTTTAAATGTTGAAAGGGTTAGATCCAAACAAGACTATCAGGCAGAACAGTACCTCAAACGGGAAAAATGTATATAGTTTAAGAATAATTTATATGTAATCACAGCTCCTATATGAAGTACTCACCAAGATCCGTATTGGGGCCAGCAAGTAGCTGCTTAAACTTGTCTAATCGGGATGCTTCTCTTTCAGTTAATGCAGGAGTAACTGAGGTACTACAGTCTGCCATTCCACTCACCAAGGGAGATGTAGAAGTTTGTGGAAGGGACTGTGATCTCTGCATGGAAGAATTCTCACTAGCATTATCTGAAGGGAAGAAGCAGCATAGAAGCGTAACAGTTAGCCTCAGCTAGTACGAAGGCATTTGAGTTGTAAATTTAAAATAGAATTGTTTTGGAGAAATGTAAGCCAAAGTATAGCAAAACTTTGGACTTCAAATGGCTTGGATTTAGCAAGAGAAGCACTCTTCTTCCAAGCAATATTCCACAGTTAACACACATCATACTAACAGCAAGGCTTAATTAATTTGTAAGATCTCTGTGCTACAGAAAGCTGTTTCTATCCCCCTCACCATTCTAACAAAAAAAAAAACCCACCACGAAAAATCATTGCAATTAGTTAAAGTTTTACGTATAAAACGCAGACCAGATCGCATGAGGATGGAACTTCCTACTCCACATGCATGGTTTCCGCAGTTTTTCAATATACTTTATACAGTTGCATTTTAGTAACAATTTTTCATAATAGTAAGAATACTATTAACTGCATACCACTTGGTACAGTTTACCATTAAAATACATCCTCAGTTTTGGAAGGAAGTTGCACTATTGATTGTATTAAGGCTGAAAACTAAAGTTTAATTATTCTCCCCTCACCCACGTATCTCACACAGACATGCTTTACAGTTTAGCATGGCACGTAGGATCTCCCTCAAATAAATCAGGATTGGTTAACAATGCCTTCCTGTGGTATTACAAAAAAGTTGGGAAGGGGTTAATGTATCAAAGGGCAAATATTATAGCTCTCCTCATTTGATTTTCAACATCTTTTTCATTTTGTAACATACCTGATGAACTCGATGTATGACCTTCACTGACTGACTTAACAAGCCTATTATCTCCACATGGAACTGAAGTCAGTTCTGCAGATTCTACTTGTTTTTCTTCCTGTGGATGTTCTTCCTGAAATTTATGCTGTTCTTGTAGCTTGCTGTGATTCTGAATTACTTTGTGAGCTGTTTCCATGACCACTTCTGTATTTAAGTTTTCAGCAGCTATTGCTAAGAGTTCATCATCATCATCCCCAAGATCCCACGCGTCACTTGTGTTACTTTCAAATTCTTGGAAGGTGCTGACTTTCTTTAGTTTCACTGGAGTTGCAGGTGGCTTTGAGCCTGGTTTTATCAAGCTGTTCAAAAACAAATAAACAATATTTACAGAACCAGTAATGGACTAAGCAAACACTATGGACAGGGCCAAAAAACAAAAGTCCATGCTTGACATTATATAGGCAGAAATATTTATCTCCCTCTACTCATGTTATTGCTACATCTACCCGTGATAACATACAGCTGAATATGTCTGAGAACAAGAACAGGTGAAAACTGACTCTTCTTGGCTTTGAATAGAAGCTGAACAAATCCTTCCTTCCCTTGTCTTAAAAAAGATAAAAAAAAAAAAAAAACTCAGACACACCAGCACTCCCTCCTCACTTCCGCCTTTCCTCTCCTTCCCCGCCCCATCCACCCCCCCCCAAAAAAAAAAAAAAAAGAGACCAAACCCAAAGCCCATTGAAACAAATATTACTAGAATAGTTTACAAGACACACAGGACAGACTGCACTTCTCTTGCTTTGTCACAAACTTCTGTAGAGCTTTCAGGCCTTTCAAATCAATTGCTGCATAACACAGGAGCAGTAATCAACTCATCAGGTCCACTAAGTCATCATAAGCAATCACGTAATACAATCACTGTCGTAAACAAATCAAGTCTCACCTTGAAACTCATTAGATCTATCATTTCTCCCCATTCAGGCACTCTAGCATGAATTTGCTTCAGAACTTTGCTCTTCTCATAAGCAGGACACTTCCTCTAGTTACTAGTCCAAGTGTACCCTGATCAGCTCCTAACCTTTTGTCCCTCTGTCAACATGCAATAGAAGAGAGATGAACCAAGTATCCCTCCCAAGTTTGGAACTTGTTCTCACTTAACAGTAATGCAAAGCAATCACATCTCCCTTCAGATTTCAGCTAAATAAGGCATTAAGTTGAGAGAGTTTCCCAGTCTGCCCTCAAAAAAAAAGTTACCGCCAATAACTTTCTGGCCATCCCTGTCTTTCCATCTATATTAGTTCAACTTTTTTCTGTTATGACAAAGCAGCCAGAATTGGAAAACATAAGAAATTCTCAGACAGTCTTCATACAATGTCAATAAAGTTTCTGAATACCTTTCTTAACAGGTGCTACAACACTAACACTTTTGCACAACTTGTCATCATTGTCTACAACAGCAAGGTCTTTCTCCTCTTCTGTTATTATTTCAAGCAATAGGCTTCAATTTTTGTTAGTGGGTCTCTCTATAACTCCACATTTTGAACCAATTCATCTCATTCCTTTTTCTTGAGTCCTTAAGGTCACACATTGCAACTGCCTTCAACTCTGTATCACCTGAGAATCAACTAGCACATTTATTTCTTGTGCCACTTCAAACTAGCCCTTGAAAAAAATCCACTGGAAGTATGACCTCCTTACAAGCCAATACTTTTCCTCCTAACATTATATTTTGTCCCTACCGCATTTGGTCATTCATTTCATCGGTCATACAATTTTCCCAAAATTCTCACATACACCAATGTTTTAACAGCAATGCTGGTTTCAAGGCAGCTGTGAAATCAACCAACAAGCCAGAACAACTTTCTCCTTAACAAAGTTTAAAACAAACTATCTTCAAAAAAAAAAAAAACACAAACCATAAAAAGCAGCAGCTGCCAGAATGCAGCATTTTGCTTAACACCTTGGCCATAAGGAGATGAAAATCATTCCCTTGCATTAGTTGTGGGTTATTAGCATGAAATTCATTTGGTTACTAATGATGTTTAACATAATGTCACCAATTTCATGTACATTGTGTTGTGATATCCAATAGTCACGATTTAAGGCAATAAACTCTTAAATCACTGTAAAATCTATTCTACCTACTGTCTTCTCACTCACCAAGTAAAATGCCCACCTTTGCCTCAACGTGATCTACAACACAACCTGACTCTTTTCTCTTTCAGATAGACAAATAAAGGCAGTCCATCAACAGAAAGATACATGCAGGAAAGACGCTTACACCCGAGTTGTAAACTTTATCTGCTAAATTAAGATTAGCTTTTACCATACAACTTCCAATCTATAAGGCACTGTAAACACTTATTAAAAGTTGGCAGTCTATGTTTGTTAAGAAGTGAACAGCTGATTTGTTGCTTTTAATATGGTAAGCACCAGGAAGTCACAAAAGAGAAGTCAGAACAGAGAAGTCAAGATTGTGACAAAACCTGAAACAGGAAGATTAACAATAAGCTTTATAGCAAAGAGAGAAGAAGAAAAGGAGAGAAGGCAGAAGTCGTCCAAATTACCTGGAATATTTAAATATTAGGTTAACTTACGTTCCGTGCAATAATGGATCAAAAGGCGGATGCTGAGCTCCATATACATGTTGAATACTAAAGGAAAAGAAAAAGAATTATCACAAAACTAATAAAACATTTGGGGACTGTGTATTAAATAAAGAGCCAGTAATAAACAGAACCGAAATGCTCCAACAGTTTTCCATTTCAAAGAATCCTGCATACCACTAACAACAATAAAGCTGAAATTTAAGCATATACTAAAAGGTAACTTAATAAAAATAATAGATTTGCCAAACGGAACCTATTTTTGAGGCCTAGACTAACTTACGCCGATTTATTTTTCTGGGCAGGAATTAAAACAAGAAAAAAGTTAAATCCAGAATAAGAATCTACACTACTCTTAAATTCTCTCTTTTCTGATTTATCATTTCTTCATTTATCTCTTGCAAAAAAAAAATAAAATAAAAGTACTCAAAGAAACATCTGCAAAGATTGAATCTTCTATGTAACCTTGTCACTCCAAATCCAACCAGTCAATTCTTAACTGTACAAGGCTGATAAAGAAAAATGCAAAAGATGACATGCTAGAGAATAAAAACCATGGGAGTATTTAAAACAAATTCTTTGAAATAAATAAGCTTCTGAAGGAGAGACTTATTCACTACTATCTCTAACAAAATAACCTGTTACTGCATGAATAATGAAACTCTCTACAAACTTAATTTCCTCCCAGCTTTAAGCTATAAAATTATTTTATAGGTAAAAAGAACTCCATAGAAAACACTTCAAGATTTACATGTGACTTCATAATGGAACTTGTTACTACAAAACTCTCTGATTGCAAGAGGAGCAAATCATATGCAACACCTACCTAAACCTGTACTAAAAACCACCTAAAAGGAGACAAACATGCTCTCCTGGCAAATCAAAACCAATCTCCAGACCATAAATATAAATACATCTGACCTTAGTAAACCTGAGATAGGGCCAAGTCAAAAAGACCACAGTCATAACAACTTTTAAGAGAGGCTTAAGTGTTACACCACAGGGGCAGTATTAACAGTACTGAAATTAGCTGTAGCGAGGACTGAGGATGGCTCTACCAATTTTTATGCAATTCCATACAAATAAAAAAGTCCATCAAGCACCAGTCTTTTTACACAACTGTACACCATACACTCCACAGTCAAGTCTCTCAACCCCCTGCTTTACACTAAAGTGAGGGTCAGGTGTCACTTCTCGTTTTGGCATACAGACAGACTCTGCTTTTTCCTTCACTCTGTGAATAACCATGATGGGCATCCACCCAAATATAAAGCTCTAACAATCCTCTTCACACTATCAGAGAAAAACAAAAAATAAAAATCAAAAGCACACTCTCCACAGTGTCCTCATTTTTCCACATGCCTGCAGTTACCTGCAAATTAATTAACTGCAACAATTCATAGAATCTGTGTAATCGAGAAGGGTCAAAAGTGTTTTTACCCCCATAGGACTCAGCAAAATTACAAAATAAGAAGTTCAGACAGACAAAAACAGTTGAACTGAAAAAGTTAGTTTATAATTAGAGAAACAAAACAATTACCAGGTAGTGCTTGCAGATAGCTGACAATGGATTAAGTTTAAAAACGAGCAGGATTATTTTGCTGAACTCACATAAACAGTATGAAATACAGAGTTACTGTTCTCTAGAAACCAAGAATACACATAATTCTTACAAAAAGAACAAAATAAATCAAATTACTCTACTGTAAGAGCATTTTAGGAATGGGAGCAGAGAATGTCATTGTTAAATAACCATCCTAGCTTGACATAATGATCAAAAGAGCTAATGTGACTTTGGGAACGTATTCTCTGAAAAACTTTGAATGGGAGAATGTGTTTGTAGCTCTTAACAATGATTGGCTGGGTCTGCTGTTCACGCCTCAGGAAGAAAGTTGAGAAATTGACGACAGTTTAAAATATCAACCAGAAACTAAAATATGGCTATATGGCCTATAAAGTACAGTTTCCTGCGCAGCGTTTCAAAATATCATAGCTTGTCACAAAAGTCATGAAGGTATGAAGTCACAAAACTTCATAACATATCACTGAAAGCTGGAGGGGGACTTTTTACAAACGCACGTAGTAACAGGATGAGGGGCAACAGCTTCAAACTGGAAAAGGGTAGATTTAGATTAGATATTAGGAAGAGATTCTTTACTGTGAGGGTGGCAAGACACAGGAACAGGTTGCCCAGGAAAGTTGTAGATAACCCATCCCTGGAAGTGTTGAAAGCCAGACTGGATGGGGCTTTGAGCAACCTGCTCTAGTGGGAGGTGTCCCTGCCCGTGTCCCTGAAGGGGGGTGGAACTCGATGATCTTTAAGGTCACTTTCAACTCCAACCATTCTACAGTTCTATAATTGCCAAGAGCTACATCCCATCATTCGCAGTTTTCGAGGGAACACATCCCCAAAACCACGTTAACTCTTTTGATGATGACATCAGGCTGGTAGTGTGCATTCAGATGATTACTTAAGAACTTTTCTGATGCAAGTTATAACTAATGCTTACTAAGCCCAGCAGCTATCTTTGATCAGGTAAGTGGAGATTGCCTGAAACCTCCGGGCACTGAACTGAGAGAACCGAGGGGCGGACGGAGAGCCCCTGCACCAACGCCCCAGCTACGAGCAGCGACCGACCGGACACGCTCCCTGCAGAGGGCCCAGGGCCGCCAAGGGCCCGTAGAACTCGGGGTCCGAGGAACACAGCGCCAGGGCCTCCCGCGGGCCCCGACCTTCCCGCCGCTCCGCTCACCTGCCCGGCACCTTCGCGCCGCTCCGCTTCCAGAACTGCTTCCTGCCCCCGTCGCTCGCCATGGCGGCCGTCACCTCATCCCCCTCCCCGCGGCGCGGCCCCCAAACCCGGCCCCGACTCCGCTCCCTCAGGCTTCACTCCCCGCCGTTCCTTTCCACAGGAACAGGACTGAGCGCCGCCATCTTGGGACCAGGAAACAACCCCGCTCTTCATTCGCCTTCCGAGGCGGCCCGGAGGTTTCAACCAACCAGAAGTGAGAGTGCTGCCGGGTGGGTCAGGTTGGGCCAATCGCAGCGAGGNGTGATGTTTTCAGGCCTCAATCCTTTTTGATTTAACCATCAAAGAGTAATTCAGAGCACCCTTCAGGAAGAAATGCAAAACTTGCTGTGTTAATGGAAGGCGATATTAATTGAAGATTAGCGGGCAAATTCAATCAGATCTTATGGGGTTTATAACCAAAAAAAACCACGGACTTTTTCCATTCCCACCTCCTTCCCTCCCTACCCCCCTCCCCAATTATTTACAATTACTTACCTGGGGGAGAAGGAGGGGGTTGACTTCAATCTTTCGCAGCTTTAACATTTTCCTGAAGATTGGACTCATCCAATCATTGTATCCACTTAGTTTGTTTCCTGTGAGCTGACATAAGATTGAGGGTCTTTATATGTATCTGAAGAGTTCTCAGCAGTTCTGGTCCAAGGATACATCACTTCTGCAAACAACATAGGAGTGGTTTTATATTACTATTTGGAGTATGGCTCACGAAAAAACAATGCAGACTTACAGCGTTTTTTGCTGCATCCTAATGCAAGACTAATTTAATTAGTCTGAACAATTAGTCCTGAACAAAAGATTGTTCAGGAAACATTCTGCCATAATTGACTCAAAAACTGGCATGTAGTACAAGACTTCACAACACGACATTTGTTCTTTAGTATGTATTTCATGTGTAAGTTAGTTATTAAGAATGAAAAATAAGGATGTTTTCTGTCTGCTTTGGTATTTACTTTAGCAGTTACCTTCTAAGAACTGAGAAAAATGAAAAAATGTTTCACAGATCTTGCTAGGGCACGGCCCTCATGTGAAAGCTGCATCTCCCAGTAATTTCAATGCTACTTATAGATAAATTTGCTATGGATAGTATCCTCTTACCTCCTTGTGTCCTTTAAATAGTATCCCTCTTATGGATTCTGGATCTGTAAGCTTTTTGTAGTGCATCGTGACCTTGAGTATCAGCAGCTTTAATAGAATACACAAGAAACATAATGTAACATGAGCTCTGTGTATTAGCTAAAGTGCAAATGAAACCTGCAAGGTCCTGAGTGGAACTTTGCTTGGTCTTAGCTAGATACATTTAAATTTGACTTTTGCTGTCAGAATGTGAAAACGAGGTACTTTACGGTTGTGACAATCAAAAAAGTGATAAATCCATAAAAGATACTGTCTATCATTAAAAATTATAGAAATTAGAATTTCTATCATGTTGAACTATTTGTTCTTTGTTGATATTTGTCAAAGGGAAGCTCAATTAGCTGCAGTGTAGATAGCCTAAGCCATCTGTCATCCTTGTAAAAGTTGACCTGAATTGTGAAGTAACACCATTTAACTTTTGTGTCAGTCCACAGCCATGTGGAACTTCTGGTTCATTTTAGAAGTGGAAGTTTTATTGAATTACACAATAAAGTCAGTACAAAATTAACTGTATTATTTAGTTTTCATTATATTCAGTATACGTCACCTTGTGCTTAAGTTTTTAGCGTGGTGGAGAATGTTATACTGGTAACAACTTGCATAGATGTTTTTTCACATGAATAAGTCTGACCTGCAAATGGAGCTACATTTGTATCAGGAAGCACTGGAAGGACACAGTCACAAAATCTCTGTCAGTGCTAGTATGGAGAGCTGCTACTAGTTTAGACCCTTGGACTGAAGTCATCCAGAGGCGGACTGGGCCCTCTCTGTTGTTGCCTTCAAGAAGGCAAGGTCATTACTTTCATTCCCTTTCCATTCACTTTTATATTTTTTTCCTTATTCTGTATTTATTTTATGCTTAACACAAACCTGTGTTGACAGGGTTCTGAAGGTGGAAGGGATTTCGAAGGAGGAACCTTTCAACGACCCATCGGGTTACTTAGGTATAATTCCTCATGCTAATTACTTAGGGTGATCTGACCACAAAGTCTGTGTCCTTGAAAAGGGCTTATAAAACAGTATCAATAAAGTATCACAAAAAGGTAAGTTAAGTTCACGGCTATACTTGGAAGGAGAAGGTGCTCTGAACACGTATTTTAGCAGTGTTCCTGTTTACATTATTTGCTTACGGAAATGTAACATGGGTAGCTGAGGGCATACACAGATTCAGCTGTCAAGCTCTTTATTGTGTTTGAGAAGGAGAACTGCCAGGTGCTGTCATTCAAGGAGTATAACAATCTGCAGTCACCACTGGGACTTGCCCGCTGCAGCTGATTAGCATAGTCTTCAACCACTCCCGAGAATCTAAATAAGCTCTTGGGGAAATTGGTTAATGTTGAGTTGTGCTTAACTGTGGTTCCACTGCTTCAAACATCCAAAGTAGCTCTTTCGAAGTCTGCACAGCCATAGTAACAAAGCTCTGCCCTACTGGGATTGCAGTATAAGCTTGCAGTAATATTTCAGTTACCACTTGCATGGGAATTTTTCTTACTTCAGAGCAAGAAGAAATATTGAAAGGCTTACTGTAGTATTTGTTTTGTTTCATGCAAAACTGTATGCAAGAATTTATAGTTAGGAAGAAGTTTGTTGCCAGCAGGAGCAAATAATGTGCTGAGCTAACAAGAGGTTTGTGGGCTGTGGGCTTTTCTTTTTTCCTTTTTTCTTTGCTTTTGTTTTTCTTGGGCATTTTTCAGAATCAAGTCACTACGTAGAGTTGGGAAATGCTATTGAGGATGTTCAGGAAGTTTCTGTATGCTCTAAAATGTAGAAATGTAGCCATGTCCTTGAGTGATCAAAATTAGGAGTGTTGTAGCTTGCACTGGCAATATTTTGAACAACGTAGACACTGAAATTGTAGCTGGTGACCTGAATATGCATGTGTTTCAGCAGACATTCAGTTATACCACATTGTCTTTCAGCTTATCTGTTCTGGAGTACCTCTGCTAATATGGCTGGAAGTGCTGGTACAGTTATACAGGTAGACTTTTCTGTGGAGGTGCAGTGTATTTTGGCAAAAGAAGCACGGGGAAGTATAGATTGGTGCTAAACAAAATTAACTAAGCTGAGAACAGCACTCTCCTGCTAATTTAGATACACTCACACCGGGAGGGTTTGCTGATCAAGTTGTGTAAGGTAGGGAGTGTGCTTTTTTGTACTTATCCTTCCATCGCTGTGTCAGCAACACACTGTGATGTACGTGCAACTGCAAGGTATGATTTAAACTGACTTACTGTGCAAGCTAACAAGACTATGTTTCTCTATGTGCATTTTTGTTTGTTTGTTTGTTTGTTTGCTTTTAAGGAAAAAAATAAAAAAGCCTGCATTCAGATGAACCTTTTCCATGGTGAAGCATTGATTTCTGCACATGTTTTCATTGCTTTAGCAAACTGGTGGAAGTGCCTGTGAGCGTAGCACATGGGGCTTTCTGTGGTGGCTGATCACTGTTTCTGTTTGGTCCATGCACATGCCTTTCTACCGAGCCAATGTATCCATCAACTTTATTGTCAATATCATAAAAGAAGCAGTTCTTTAAAATTAAAATGAGCTAGGGGAGTGAAGTTGCCAAGCAAGCTAACTCAAAATCAGCATTCTGCACAAAAAGAAAAGGATAGTAGAAACTAAGGGCACCACTTAAACTGGGGAAGACAACAATCCCAGCGGGTACAGTTCTTAGTGACAACAATAAACGAGGCAAGGTAAGATAAATGGGAGAAGTAGCCATGTAGAAGCAGGGGAGAAAGAACAGAGGGGTGTTAAAGAAGAGGGATAGCCAATAGCTAAATTGAAAGAGGTTAAACATGGTCCAGCAAGCCAGATAGTCACAACAGCTCTGCAGTGCAGTGCAATTTTTCTCCAGAAAACTGGAGAGAAAAAAAGGGGGAAGGAATCAACGTGAGAGAGTAATGGCCAGGAGTCATCATTGCAGACGGACAGTCATCATAGCATTTTGTAACTTTTTCTCTTTAAGTGCCCTTCTCTATTGCACATGAATTGAACAAGATTTTAAAAATCAGAGGAAACTTGCCAAAAGCACTTAATGCTGGTAGTGCACGTGTATGGAATTGTGCACACTTGCACTCGGTATTCAGTAACAGTGAAAGAAGACTGTGAAACAGAAAAGAGCATAAATAAATATGTGCTGTTTCTGGGTAAATGTCTTTTTCTCTTGTTTCTCCTAGAAGAGTGATTGATGTGGGTAGGTTTCAAAAGCTGTCATTCACTAAAATGTTACAAACAGTGCTCCTGTTTATATTTCATGTATTTTTCAGGTGAAGGTTTTTAGTTTTATTTTTATCGGTGTCAATTTTATCAGCCTCAACTGATAATCTGACACTGTCCATTGGACGCAGCCTGGAACAACACTCTGTCCAAGGAGCACTTGCTCACCAGCGGCCCAGTGGATGAAACTGCTCTTTCCTGAAGTCTGATGCAATATACAGTTGAGGCACAAATGACTCGGAGGAGGAAGGACGCTTTGTAAGTGGAAGTCTTGGGTAGACAGGGAAGTTGGCAAAAAGCAACAGGTCATCCCTCCAACATACTTCTTGAATTCCAGCTTATTATGCCTCCAGTACATACAGCGAAGGTTTAACACAGCATTGCAACATGACAGACCTTCAAACACGGAGAATAAATCAATACCTATTTGGCTCTGAGTCATGATACTTCTGTTCATTGCTTATAGAAATATATTATCTTAAGTTATACAATTCGAATCAGTTTCTAAACTTCATATTTAACTTGCTATCTGAACAAGGTGCAGAGAAAAATCATTGTAGCATTAGTTAATTTCTCCTTAGGCTAAAAGATCTTCTTGAGTTATTGGGAGAGCGTGAGAAGTACCAGAAGACCTGCTTAGTACTGTGGCTTGATGAGGAAGTAAGCAATACCATTTCTCTAAAGTCAGTAGGAGTAGGAAATTTCTCAGAACAGACACAGAACCACTTATTTTTCCAAAGTGATAACAAATAGCTAAACTGTCAAGTATTGCTTTAATCTAAAAACTGAACATTGAATACAGCAATGTAAAAGGTGGGCGTCTGGAGCTTTGCTTCTCAATCTACAGCTTGTCTTTTTTGTTTGTTTGTATTTTCTAAGTATCACCTGTAATTAACTGGAATATGAAACCAGATTTGGGGATATAATATGAGAGTAAGTAGAGCACTCAGGTCCCCTAGGGGTTTTTTTAGAACTGTCATACTCATCTTGCTAAGTGGCCTCACTTTTTCAGTTCTTTCAAAGTTTGTATTACTGAATTTTTCAGAGAAATTACCTGAAACAAAGTGTCTTGTAATTCTGGAAGGAACTGAACAGCAGATTTAGGTGCTTTGGTTCAGCCTCTCCATTTTGGTCATTTTGATTCTAATGGACAGCTTTGTCTTGAATTTCAGGAAATGTAACAGGCACAGGGAGAAGTATCTCTCAGCGTTATTTCTTTTCGGTTATCCTGCTGCCGCTGTGATTGCTGATACTGACCTGCTCTCACCTGTGATCTAAAACAACCTCTGATGAATTTGTATGTAAATCTTTGAGCATTCTTCAGTGTTGGAAACCTCCAGACCAACAGAAGTCTACAAAAGATATGTTCCCTTTAGTTCATTCCCTGGCCAGTCTGTGTTTCTCCTCCTGTTTGATCCATTGTTCTAAAAGTTTCTCAGAAAATACATTCAGCAAGGAGACATTGCATTTGGCATGCCACTGCCATCAATCATGTCCTTGGCCCCTTCCGTTTTTTGGTCATAAAAGCTATTTAGAAGTGAATCTTAATGCTTTCCATGTGTGTAAGAAGAATGGAGACATGATGCTACACAGATATTTTGATGGATTATCTTCAGCAGATATTTTCAGGTGTTAGTATGCATCAAGCTGTGTGTTAATTGGCATCTGTGGTTTATCATGAGAGCGTACATTTCTACTCTGACAGTCTTCATGACTGACTCCTACAGGATTTGGTTGGGTTGTTTTGGTTTTTTTTTGCTCTAGTCTTGTCTTTGACCATTCCATCGAGCTCCACCACCAGAGCTTTTTGAAATTCTTTTTGTGGTTTCTCCTTGGATCTCTATATCTAATTTAAATCTACCACTGACTTCTCCTTTCATGCCTCAAAGCCACCGTTAGTGCCTTTTTCATGTCATTTGTGTCTGTGTGAGGGATTAGGTTTGTTGGTATTCCTTGAGGGTAGCACAGCCTTTACTATGCTATTCAACCCCATTTTGCTTTCAATTAATTTCTCTTTGATCCAAATGCATATTAGAAGGTAATTAAGTTTCACTGTTTGCTTTTTAATCTATTTCTGAGTTTCTCTGCATAGCCATTGAAAGTTACACTTAAACTGAAAACAGCCTTCTTCCCTTCTTTTTTGGTGTTTCTCATATTTGCAGTATTGAAATCTATGAATACAATTTCTGTAGAAAAGGATTAGTGGTAGACTGGGTTCAGGTGGTGTAAGGTGAATGAGAAATACAAGATAGAATATAAATTCACACAGTTGGCCTTGCAATGTGTTGCTTAAATATCATTTCCAAAACTATGTTCAGGATAATACATTATAGTGTATTATTTGAGCCAAGTGAGTTGTATCAAAATGATGTTTTCTTTTTCTTAAAGAGGAATGAGATTTGCTACATTAGAGGTATGTCTATACCACATCTCCTTACCTGTTCTTTAGTGCTTGCATTTTTATATATTGCTGTTTCAGAGAATCACATGGGGTTGGAAGGGACCTCTGGAGATCATCTAGTCCAAGCCCCTGTTTCTGTGGTTTGCATATGCTCTCATTTAAATGAGAGCACATGTAAACAAGAGTGATGAGGATAATGAAGATATTGCAGTTGGAGTTCTAGTAACAGGATCCTTCCTGCACAACTTCTGGCAGAAAAGAGTTACTGAGTGCTCCTGGGGTAATGCTGTTGGCTGAGCCCCTCCATTTCACTAGTGAGAGTGTTGGGAAGGCTTATGATTTAGGAATGGAGGGGCTGAGAGCTTGGTGAGAGACATAAGCAAAATTATGTTGCAAAGAAAATGAGAGCAACTCCAGATATTTGGGTGAAAAGATATGATAAAGATAACACAGTATTTTATTATAAATTCGCTTTAAAGGACTGCTGGTCCTTATCCAAGAGGCATACTCTGTTAGTAATTTGGATTTACAAAGTACTCATTAGCTGAAGATGATAAATATTTTCCCAAATTTAAGAATTACGGTGGAATTGGAAGAAAATCAAAACCTGCTTAGTTTTGGTATTTTTAGACCTTGTTACTTTTGAGAAAGGGGTCAGAATAGTACAACTTTTTCAGCTAATGGGAATAAAGAAAACTCAGACTAAAAGCGAGAATCAAGTATTTTGCTATTCATATCACTTTCTTGTATAGCACAGCATGTAGCATCATGTTGTAAAGTAATAAAAGAAAGAACAGCTTAGCTTCTAAACCTTGAAATGAAAATTTGTAATTTTGCTTGAATGGTCTTGACAGTTGTTTCAGGACTGGCAATCTTAGTGCAAGAAATGATCTAAGAATACTGACGTAAAACCACCAGAGAGTTCCTGAGTTTTGAAGAGAAAATGATAAGGCAATCACAGGAAGCTTCTTGGAAGTTAAAGCCATTTTAAATAGAAAGAGCTCAAAGGATTAATCTCTTCTACTGAAATCGTGAAATATAGTGGTAATAATTCTAGTATGCACGGTCATTAAAATAAGATTTCACAAGTAGCCAGAGGAAATAAATACGTTATGCATCATTTTTCAAAAATCTCTCTAACTCTGAAAATCAGCTATGGCCTGCAGAACAGGAACAATATTGAAATACTAATGAAGCTTGAAAACTTCTGTGTTTTCTCCTTTTTGGCTTTGTTTTGTGAGAGGAAAGATTTGTACAAGGAGATTTTGTATTGGACTAGCTCATGCAGCCGAGGGAAGAACAGATAGGATTCTACCAGATAAACCCTTGGGTTTTGGTGTGTTTTTTTAAAAAGCCAATAATTTATTTGATACTGAAAAAAAAATTTATAAGTACTGCATGACAAAACCTTTAAATTCATAGTTCATGTCATACTGTCTTCTTGTTCCCAAATTAATAATAGTACTAGAATTATTAATATTTTTAATATCAAGCTGATCCCATACCATCTTTATTGTCTATCATTGAAATTAATTTTTATGCCATGCCCTTCTGTTTGTACTAGTCCTCAGATAATGCTATCCAACATTCTTACTAATGCTCTAAAAACTCAAAATCCCTTGTGCCGTGCATTTGTAGGTGGCAAAAATGAAGGGTTGCAAATAATGATAATGGCGATCACTACAAAAGAATGGAGCAGTCATAACATTATTTAATGATTGGAAATTAATACTGGAAGAAGTTAAGGGGAAGTAGTATCTAAAGACTGAAGAGAAGTAGTTGCCTCATTGGGTAGAGGATGTAGGAGCTTCTCCATAAATTTAGTTCTTTAAATCAAGACAGAACATCTTGCTGAAAAATATTCTGTACTTCAGCTACAATTCATTGGGCTTGATTGAGGTTTTTACTGTGTGAAAAATCTATGCTCTTTGTGCAGAAAATCAGAGGAGATGATCATAACAGTCCCTTGGGCTGTACAACCTGTGAATTGTTCTCAAAGCTATTACCTTCTGAATTTCTTCTTATTATTCATCTGTCTTTTGGCCTGTATTACTTAAACTTTCTACAATAGATATGCAGTTACATTGCATTGTTTTAGACAGAGCATATGTTTATATGTATATATATGAATGCACTTCAGATACAGAATGCTTAGTCTTATATAGAAATCAAATTAAAATGTAGGTTTGTTGGAGTATCACCAAGAATAGTGATATTGTGGCAAGAGGAACAAATGGAACAAATTTATTTAAATTGCTGTGTCTAAAAATGAGCTTTCCTGTGTTTGTTTCCTGTGAAGAAAGAGGGCCACTTCTACATAGTTTTTAGTCCGGCTAAGATCTAAACTGCAGTCTGGAAATGTGCTCTGTCTCTTTTCACTGAGAAGTCAGGAGGGTTGGCTCCTTCTGTGACATGCCTCACAAGAGGTGCTCTGAATTGGGGCCTTTTCCTTAGGAAAAGGTAGCTCAGGCAATTTCTTCATAGCTCTTAAATAATTAGCCCAGTTGAAGCGTGAATATATGGGAGCAGTGAAGGAATAAATCACCACAGCAACGGCTATATGAGTTCTTTATAGTACTCCAATTTTCTGTCTGTTACACACTGCACAATAGAAGAAAATGTCCACTTTATTTCAGTGCTAATAGCTGGCAGTATGCTCAAACCCAGTAAAATTAATGAGAAAATTATTATGGTAGAGAAATAGCAGCCAGTTTTCATCTAGTGCTTAGAAATGATGCATCTAGGATAAAACTGCCCTCAGTAGGCCTTGGGTTTGGCCATGATGTTCTTCACAGGACCCTTATTGTTCAGTAACCTTTCAGTATCTAACAGCCTAGGAAACCTGTTGTGTTTCTTTTGGAGATATTCAGAAGACGAGTTGACACAGTGCTCGGGGATATGGTTTAGTGTTGGTTGGTGGTGTGTGGGTGTGGTTGTGTGGTGGTTTTTGGTTTTTTGGGTTGTTGGCTTTTTTTTGTTTTGGTTTGATTTTTGTGTTTGGGTTTTTTTTATAGTTGGACTAGATGATCTTAAAGGTCCTTCCAACCTAGGCGATTCTGTGATTCTGTGTTTTATAAGATGGGTCGAAGCTTGGAGCTTATTTGCTTTTGTTTTCACTTGTCTCAAAATGTGAAAGAAGCATTTATGTTAATAAATCCTTGTTTGCATCCCGGTTCTCCTTTCTTGAAGGCAAAGGACTATTCATCAGCACTCTGCATCTCGTTGCTCTTTTCAGTGTGTTCAAGCGTGTCTGGAGAGGGGCTGAGGTGCCCTTGGCTCCTCTGGCAACATTATGTCATCATCTCAACAAGATGTTGTAGTGCCAGGAAAGGATCAATACTTTGACGAGCAGCTGCTGGCTCAAACCCGTGGTGTTATTTGATAAAGGACTGCCTGGAACACTTTGCAAAGCATTTCCCATGGTATGAAGCTTTAGGGACTTGATTTGTCTCTCTGCCTAGGAAACTGAGTTGATTCATCTGTAAATACGTGTCTGGCAACCTCAGATAACAAGAAAAATCACACCTTCTGCCCACGTAGGCTTCAGCCTTTCAGCCATTTCAATAGCATACTCCCTTTGTTAATTCAGATGGGAAGGCAAGAAAAGATTTTTGCCTTTTCCCTGCTTCCGACACCAGGCAAGTCTAGCGTTTCGTCTGTAGGACCCAGGGCACAGCCCCGGGAGCGCTGCGGGGGCGCGAGGGCTGGCAGCCCCACGGCAGCCTGGCTGCCAGAGGGTGTTGTGCCACGGTCCTTCCATCCGCCCCCAGCCAGCTCCCCCGCCAAGCTGCGGGGCCAGCCCTACCATCCCTCTCTGCCTCGGGATCCCCAGCTGAGACAAACCAGCACAGCCCCAGCCTCTGGGGCAATGCGTTGTGAAAGGCAGGACAGCTGGAGCTAAAGGGCTCTCTGCCGAAACAAGCTCAGCTCTCGGCCGAGAAACCAGTCTCGGAAGAGATTAGGGCTGTTCAGGGTGCCAAAACAACATTGATTTGGATAATGTCACAGTAGTATGCAACGATCGAGGATTATGCAACTGGTGATTAAAATGGATCTTAAAAAAGTCTGAATCGTGAAGCCATTCAGACTCTTTCTATCCACTTCATGCAGTCAGAGATGGCTGTAGCAGAAAGTGCTACAGCACCTTCGATATAGCTGTACTGTATGAAAGTGCTATAGCTCCATACGAACAGCCTGTCACCTGAAGGGAAAACACAACATTACTAGATATTATAGCTTCATTTAACCCTCCTGTTGGCTCGAGTCCTAAGTAAACTGATTTGAGGACTTAGATGCCCAAAGACAAATAATTATTTTTGTGAAGGTTTTTTTTCTTTTTTCATTGAAAAGGAAAATAATCTGAAAATAATCTCAAGAAATAAGGAAGAAGAAAGGGAGGGCTCAGCATCTTTTCATGGTATATAGATGTGCATATCACTTGTGACATTAATTTTCTGTTTGTACTCTAGTTGATAAAAACTCAGGATGTAGTGTTTTGAATGACAGAAGGAAGTTGTTCGTTGGTGTTAAGCGTAGTAAACAGATATTTGCCTTAACAGAAGGCAACTTAACAATGTCGAATCATTTCTATAATACTTTCTGAGGTCTAATTTGTCAAAAATGCTCTCTGGTCCTTCTTTATGTTCTGGGGTGCTGAAAATCTTGAAGAATTCATGTCCATTCTATCTTAATTTAACTCTAACTTAATTTATATACCACTACTAAAACATTGATTGTAATATTTGGATTGTAAGAGCTTCAGATTTATTGGCAAAATTGTTGTTTCAACTTATTTTCTTCAAACCCAAACAATGCAAAACCTGCTTTTCATATGGAAATGATGGGGTTCTCTATGTCTGGAAGGCAGGAGCAGCCTGAATATTTATTTCACCTTTAAAGAATTGCTCAGTGTTTGTTTCCTTTAAAGAATTGCTCAGTGTTTGTTTGCTATTTCATTTCTTTCAACGGTAAAGCCATATGATCTTTTCCTCTGGCAAGAAACTTTGTCAGTGCTGCTGTGAAAAGCCTTTCATAGCATCCGTCAGCTCCCGCGAACTTCAGTGGGATTGTTCATCTCTTTCATACCAGGGAAAAAGGATCAATATCTGAGAGATCTTTTGTAGGCCTAGGAGTCCTGGAGAAATCAGGCAGCAATAGGCATCTGTGGTTCTCTGGATGTTTATTCTTCCATGCAGCCTCTTTTTCTGTTGCCACCTGCTCACCTGAACTGCATGGCTATAGATTTTTCCCTGTCAGGTAGGCCTCCACATACACATATACAATGCCTGGGACAAACTGAACCTAGGTGGTAAGGTTTCACACCGCTCTGAGAAATACCCATTTTTATAAACAGTCCAGATACAGATATTATGGTTTCTAAGGACTGTAATCTTGAACAAAGACATTTTTGCCTTTGAAATATTCTAAGAACTTTTATAGCAGCCAGAATAAAGGATAGCCTTGTGTGCTTTTCAGAGGGGACTGGGCTTTGTGACTTGGTCCTCTTCTGTTACAATTAGTCTACTTTGTTCATCCTCTATTATGCAATAAAATGAACTTCATTGTAGCATCACTGTGTAAGTGGCTCTCACTATCATTTTGTACAGGATCAATGCTTTTTCTCATCTAAGCAGGCAAAAATAAAAATTCCTCTTACTATCCTTCATATAAAAGTATCACCAAAACCCACTGTCTTGGTTTCACTTTTCTGTTGACAAAGTATTGGGCTTTCAACATGTGATTTTTCCTGTTGAAGGAAGCACATAGCTCAGGAGTGTCTTCCCACCTGCAGAGGAGGATCCAGGGAATGCTTTCCTTTTCACCTGTGTTTCTGTCCTGTACACTACAATGAAGAGGGGTTTGCAGTTACTGTTAATTCCTCTTAGAGAAAAAGCAAGCAATTTCCTCTGAGGTTGCTATTAATACCTCATTATGAGATTATGATAAGAGGTCTCCCCGGACTCTGCCAGCAAAACAGCTGTTGGAGCAGATGAGATGGTATTACTCAGTGCTGTAATGTTCTGGTAATCTCATTCTTGAAGATCAAGTCAATTATCATTTGCGGCATGTCCAGGTGTCAGTCAGCTGAAGACCAAAGAGTTCTGGCATGACGCGTGAACCTGACCTTTTTTCATGTCAACATGACCACTGGGCTGCTAATGTGAATCTGTGTGTTTGGAACCTACCTGCTTTGACAGTAGTAGTAGTGTATTAGGAGACAAAGTCTGTGTATTACAGTAACTGCAACATAGGCGACATCAAGATTCTCATTGAAAAATAGGCCTTTGTGAAGTTTGAGAGCACATCCTACTCTAACCCACGCTCAGAAGTATTACCCTTATGAACAGGAGTATGACTGGGGGGGGGGGGGATTTCTGCTTGAGAGGAGTAAAAAATTCTGCATGTTTGTTTATCTATTTGTCAAATATTTTTTTGTTGTTTTGGTTTGGTTTTTTTTTTTTGTCAATTCGTATCTTTCCTGTACACACTTTCTGGAGATTTAGAAAAAGGATATTGTCTTAAAAAAGGATTCTTCCTAATCCAGTGCTATGATAGCTGCGCCCATACAAACCCGTATGAAAGCTTCTTGAGCAGCAGTAGTAAAAACTGTGCCAAATACATTCAGCTGTTTACTTTCGAGCTAAGCAGTGCTGCAGGGATCTTGGCATATGGCCCCTACTATTTGAAATCTGAGGAAATTCCCACTGGGCCTGAGACCAAACACTTTCTTGCAGCCATTTGGTGGGCTTTTACTACTGCGGCGTTTTAAAAGGCTGATGGTTAGCAGCCTCTCGCTGCTCAGGAATCCAGCTGAGCTGCTTCGCAGACTGCTGTTCAGCTTGCCTTGGTTGCAAACACAATTCAGCCACTCCCAGCTGTGTTCTGCCCACTTACAGCAATGATTAATTTCTTCCCAGGACTTCAATATACAAGTCATCTGCGCTGAGTGATGTGCAGCGCTTCTGTTGCTCCTCGCAACATTTTTTAATATCAAGGTGGCAAATGATTGCTTTTTCACAATAGAATTTTCAGAAATATCATCTCTTACATTCCCATCTGTTAGATGTGGCCTTACAAAAGCAGGCTGAAAACAAATCTGTAACTGAAAATTGGATTTTTATGTAAGATGTGTCTTTTAATCTCTTTAAGCAGTACATACTATATAGAGATTAATACATATTAATAAAAAAGTGTTCATAAAGTCTACGTAAAATCTGCTTTTGTTCCTGATTACTCATTTTTCACCTGTTTTGTATTTCTAATAAGTGTTTATTCTAGGCAGGGCTCGGGGCATTATAGGGGTTAACACATGATAATACCAGTAAAGGGTAGACAAATTGATTGTGGACTGCAAATCTGGTAGTCCCAGCACTTTCTACATTTGTTCAAAATAATTATGGGTGCCATCACCCCGAACTTCTTACAGCAGCTGCATTGCTGCAGTTCAAACTAGTGACCCATCATATAGAGAGGTCAACTGCACTGCAGCCCAAGGAATGAACAAGTATAATGATTAAAAAACATGCATATTTAATGCCCTATTGTAATATTGTAATAAAGAAAGCTTCTGTGATTGAAACATGTTCCAATGAGCTATGGAACTACTTAAAGTTGCATCATTTTGCAACCAAGAGAAAAAACTTTGTTGAACATCCATTGATTTGATGAAAGCTTTTGGCCGCTCAGAAATGAGCTGGATTTTGAAGCATAATGGAAGAATCTGTCTGTCTGAGAGAGCTTTGCTCAGGCACCATAAAGGTCATCAGAATCCCCAGCCAGCCATTTCCCTGAAACAAATAGTAGCAAATGAGTTTGCATCTCAGGGACTGCATTGTTCGTGCTATTTTGTGCATATGTGCTAGGCAGTGCCATAAAACAATCAACAGCATTTACTTCTGAACTATTCCAGGCTACAAAAACTCATGTAGGATTTGATCATTCACTAGTAGCCTGCTCTAAACAAGATATTTAGTTTGCAGGCTGATATTCTGCTTCTATTATCAGCTTTCAAATATTGATGACTCCAAGGAAAACAGAAGATTATGTACTAAAGAGGAAAATACATTATGCCATCCAAATTGATAGGTAGAAATAAACTTGAAATTTCATATGCTTGTGCAGTTTAGCTATTGCATCAGCATGAAAGTAGCTTCTTCACCAAATTGAAATGACACAGCACTTCCGTGGTTATGAGTCAGAGATTTTGCATAGAAGATGTATCCACCCATGGAAAACTGCCATGAGAGGATTCTGTGTACCCACACTTAATGAAATATGAAATATTTTTGGTTTCAGTCAGATTGATTGAATACTTATTGAGTCATTAATAACAATCCCCAGCAGCACTGGGTGGTAGGTGTGGTTTAGATAAACTATACATCAGTGACCAAGCAATTCTCTTGCAGTGAGCTGGAACATGTGAAAAGGAGGTTGGGTGGTAAGACAGTACTTCAAAGACATCCTAGAAGCACATTTGACTAAACATACCCTGCCAGGTAATGCTTCTGGGTTCCTAAACCAAAAAGAAGAGTCTTCCACACAGGTTTAAAAGTAGCTACAAGGGTTGTTCATGTGTTAACACCTACCTCCTTATAGCAACAGCATCTTTAAGACCATGACAATGATGAACAAGGTTCTGATGTGATAGAACTGCTACTTCACTAACTGTCCATTACATCTTTCAATAAAAAAAAAAAATTATATGAAAGGAATCAGAGATTCTATACTATTTACATGAGGTAGTGCAGAAGATCATTTGTAGAAGAAGACAAATAAGTAGCATGTATTTTAGTATTGGTGGACTGGGGAAGAACAAATCATGAGACGCTACATAGCCAAATACTGATGCTGTACAGAATATCTCTGTAGATTCAATCCCAGGGGGGTTAATAAAAGTTTTACTTAGGCTTGATAATAACTTCACCATTGCAAAACTGTTAAAAAACAGGATATTTTAATATGATGTTTAACAAAATGTTTCTACATTGCATCCTGTCTCTTGAAGGTATTGAGATCAACTTAAGGGCAATATAATTCAGCCATCATTTTGCTTGAAACCTGTTTGGGGTTTTTCTGAATACTTGCACCGTAGCGGGATCTCAAAACATAGTAATGAAACTATGAAATGTCAGGTAGTGGCCACCAACTCTGAGTTGCTCTAACCCCTTTGATACAAAGGAGGTATCTTGCCAGTTTCTCATGGAGATTTGGAGCCTGGAAGTTCCTCAGGTGATGTACAAAGGTAAGTAAAGCAGAAGAGGTTTTCTTTTTAAAAGATAATGCTTCCTAAGCCATGAAAGCCATTTTTACCAAGCAGTGAAGCTGATAAAGCTATAAAGTGATCTGGGTTAGTAGCCCTGGGCCAAAGTTTTGAATGTACAGGGGGATTGGGCCTACGTTATCAACGAGGTTCATCGTAGTAAAGGAGTTTTGAAACAAATCCCTTGATTGTCTCCATTTACCGTGTATTAGTTCAGTTCTGAGGACATTTGTGGTACCCGTGAAACAGATTCTGTTTGGAAGGAAACTAAATGAGAAAGATTGCTCCAAAAGTGCTGCAGTGCTCCTCAGGAACAATAGGTTCCTAATTTAT
This sequence comes from Tringa tobata, assembly GCA_033628505.1. Lineage (NCBI taxonomy): Eukaryota > Metazoa > Chordata > Aves > Charadriiformes > Scolopacidae > Tringa > Tringa tobata. Next base: position 14,235,288 of record JAHREE010000367.1, read on the forward strand.
TTGTGGACTATACTACCAAAAGGTCTTCCAGTTTGTGCATATCGCTTTTCCCAGACATTGAATCACCTATGTAGTAGAGATGTTTGGCCCAGGAAACCAGCTTACATCTAAATCAAGGTGAACCTCCTGAGCCTCATATAATGGAGATGTTAGGAGCTTTCGCACCACTTACTTTGATTGCACTTCTAGTCAGGGGGAAAATGTGTCTAAATGATTAGAAGAAGGCTAAGACATTAATCATGGCATTTAGCTGNGAAAATGTGTCTAAATGATTAGAAGAAGGCTAAGACATTAATCATGGCATTTAGCTGACAAAACTCAGATGTCTCCCTGCTAGAGAGTGTTGTCAAACACACAGAGTGACATTCAATTGCCTAAGCCTGGGCATTTAGTGCTATTTTAGATATAGACCAACTGTAGGGTATCGACTTTAGCTACCAGCTGCTGCTTCAGAGCTTGTGGGTCTTTTCTGAGGCCCTATGTCATATCTGCCTGTCCCAGACAGACATCTTGGCTACCAAAAAGCCCCATGATTGTCTCTTGGCGCTTTGTTTTCAGCAACTGGATGACGACGAGCTTCAGCACCCAAGCATGTGCTAAACAAAAAGATCGAAACAAATCTAAAGCTTTAAACAATGAACTCCACAAATCAAGGTTAGAAATCCAATGGCTTCCATGGCTTGGGTCCAGATACTGCATTTTGTTGTCTGTCTGGAAAATGGGACAGGGATAGGGAGTGACGGTGAGGATGTTAATTTTAAGTCCGCTTTTCCCACAGGTGTTTATGCCTTTCCAAAGAACAAGATACTTATTCATGAGTCTGAAACTAATTTAAGGAGGCAATACTCTGACACTCTCATTAGGCTATCTCACTTTCTGTGAAGCAAGCATTATTTATTCTCATACATCATACTCTCTGTACAGCTAAATAGATTACCAGAGAGAAGAACACAGGAAGGAGAAACTTTTAAGATTTTTAGAATTAGCAAATTAAGTTTCAGAGGTAAAGAAGGCTAGCTGCATTATGCTTACATTACTCTGTGGTGTGGAGCAGTGGGTGAGTTGTTATCATTATTGTTACCCAGTGAATTTGGAGATTCAGGGAAATGCTTTTTCACCTGGCTGTCCATGCGTACCTGCACACACACCCAGATGCTTTGCAGTCATAGTGCCTTCACAGAGTGAAAGCAATTAATGTCTGTCTGCAGTTTTATTTTTTGGAGAGCCATACTGGCATTGATTCAGTTACACGGGAACAGTTTCTGTGTTTTAACCCAACTTCAAGCCATGTTGCTGCCGACCCTGCTGTGCGTGTTTCTCTAATCACCCGCACACATTGCTTGTCTTCTGAAACACTGCATTGTGAGTAGAGGGTTTTGTGCTGGTAAAAAAGGGAAGATGTAGGTTTTTTATCTCCTCCTGCTCTTCTCCTGTTTGTGGTTGGGGGCTGTTGGCTTTTGTAATCCTCTAGTTGCATTTCTGTTTTTTACCGAGAGAGTCCATAGCTCATTTCGCTATTTCTCTCTCTCCACTTCATGTTCTATCCCACAGTGTTTCAAAACGCTTCCTTCCAAAACCAGAATGATTTGTGATGTTGAGATTACCGGCCATATGGTATAGTGAGTAAGTCACACATGTTTTCTCAGTAGCCAGTGGTTGCTGGCTGTGAAAGGCACGCATAGCATTACATGAGCTTCTGTCCTAAGAATTCTAGTCTCAGTCTCAAAAATTGCTTAAAAATGCAAGAGGAGTGAAGTGTTGTACAAGTCCTTTTTAGACTAAATATTAATTTCAACTCAATACTCCTTCTTTAGTTTCTATTACAGTTGCTGTTCTGGCCCTTCATTTGTTTATTGTACGCCCATCCTACTGTGACAGAGGAGGAAGTTTCTCACAGCTAAATCTAGTATGAAAGTCCTGTAAGTTCAAGTCTCATTATTGCATTTCCTTTCCTAATCAAGGCAAAGAATCTGCTGGTAACAATGTAGTCTCTTTTCCTGTTGAATTGCTCTTATAGATACAACCATAAAAGCAATTGGTTTGAATGGTTCCTTTGCACACGGGTTCTTTTTCAAAACATCAATTACTATTAATTGTAATTTCTTAGCCACAGTGATTTAGAATTGTGTCTTTCAGAGTCATGATTTTCACAAAACTATTCCCATTAAACTGTCTGCAGAGAGTTTGGAGGTGATTGATTTTTCAAAGCGTTGCAGTGAAGTTTGATTCATAGTTCTAACTAAATGAGCTGGTTGACTAAAACCCTGTGCAATCTTTTGAAAATGTATCCTTTCATCAAAATCTACAATTTCTACAAATTGTGTTTAGAATGACATGCAGACTAGTCAGCTCTAAATATGCATCCGATATAATGGTGTGCTCTGAATTAGTCAGCCATTGCCACCTGGCAAGACATACAGATTACAAATGTTTATCAGGTTACTCCTCAGTCTTTGAATTTTCTTTTCAGTATGTTCAGAACTATCCCCAGAATGACCAGCATCCCTTTGAACAACTATGAAGTCAGGTACAGAAAAGTTCCTTAAATATATTTGTTTGCTAGAATTAAATATTTAGCTTCAGTTATGAAAAGATCCTCTTTGTTCACCGTTGCCCTCTTTTTTGGGTAGCTGCATCTGATTTTATATTCTGTTCTTAGCTTTCCATTTAATTTTGGTACCAGAAAATCAAAAAGAGAGGATGCCAATTCAAGTCAACATGCATGCTGGGATGTCAAAAAGCCTACTGCAGAAATAGCTCTGCTTTGTGAATTTTATGCAAAGTATTGGCATGTATTTGCATTCTGGTATCACTGATTCAGACAAGTTCATACCAGCTGTCATCATCTGTACTTCAGTAGTCAGCTGAAAAACAAGAAGAGATAAAATTACTCTATTCAGACAAACAGCTTCAACACATCTTTGAACTGATCATTCAGAATCTCAGGCTTTGAAAGAGAATTTCACCTGCATTTCTAAGCATTTACTTTGGGTTTATATTGTATTTTTAAAATATTGTACTAAGCACACAAAGCAACAATGTTAATTAAATCACATGAATTAATTAAAACAGTTTAAAAGAGACAATTCACTGGCATTTACAAACAAAACCCTTCCTTCTTCTACCTTCTACCACAAACACAACTTTAAAAGAACTATATCCAGGATCTTTGTCTTTGAAAAGGCAGATGTTATTAAAATATAAAATTGTGCACCTGCGAACTTTCCAATTACATAATAAATCAATAACAAGACTAAGGAGACTGTGTCCAAAAGCTGATAAGATTGAGAAAACCTATATTTATTTCTTTTTATTTCATATACTCTTATCTTTTCTGAATTCATTTTGTTCTGATAAAGGTATTGTGTAGGACTGTTTGGGTTTTTTTCTGCTGAAACTGAAATGGTGGAATAGTTTGAATGAAAATACACTATAAATCCTGAGTTTAAAACTTCAATTTTTCAGCACAGACTTTCAGTCTCTCCATCTTAAATGGAAGAATAATCTTACTTTAGTTTATGAAGGCCACACTGTCCGGTATAAGTTAGAAGAGCCCAACCTGCTGAAGCAGAGCATCAAAGAAGTGCTCTGGGAATAAAAGGTACAGTCAAAATGGCTTAACTTAGAGGTCTAATAATGAGTTGGGAGAAAAATTGTTGCTTTGGTGATGGTAGGAGTTTTTATGTTAACAGTTCTTTCATCCTGAATCTCTTTTTTAGCATACTTTGGAGCTCACAGTTGAAATTTGTCAATAGTGTCTTGCTGGTGGCAGGTACATGCCCTGTAATTGTGTGGGAAAAAAAAAAGCAAAAACAAAAAAACCCACCCAAAACCAAAACCCCAACCAACAAAACAAAAAAAACCATAACAAAAGAAACCCCTCAGGCAGAGTTACAAACCTCCAAAAGAATCTTAACTGTTCTTATACTTGGTAAGTATAAGAGTTAGTATATATGATAGAGGTTACTTTTGAACACGATACATAGCTTGAACTACAAAAACCAAACTCTGCCTACCTGGAGTTACCATCCCTTAGACCTCTTATTGAGAACTGGTCTATACGCATGGGTTTGCCACAAAGCCCGTGGGCGTGCTCCAGGCAAGGTCTGCATGTGCCTGGTAAAGAGCAATCTTTCTGCAGCTTTGAGGCACTGGAAATATCAGCAGAGCACAGCTTGCAGAGAAAAAAATATACTCTTTTATTGGAACAACTGATGTAGTTGAGGGGTGGACAGAAGAGAGAAACTTTTGGATGTTACCTGCAGTTCTGCCTACAAGCACGGCAGGGAAAGACCTATTCAAGCATTCTTACCAGAGCAGAACAAACATTTCTTATACACCCTCCCACACACCCTGTACCACTCAAGGCCATCAAGAAGATAAAAAATCTTAGATTCCTGTATTGGTCTCTTTGAAACAGAAGAAAGAAGAGTGGTTCCTGGCCTTTTCCATTAATTACAACAATTTATCAACCTAAGACCAAAGCTGCACGTTGCCAGAGAACATTATCATTCTGTCAGAGAGGAAACTTTTAATTTCATTGTTTCTTAAAAGGCTGCAGTTGAATGAGAGGGGTGTCTCACAGCAACTTGGGGACTCCAGGTGAGGCTAATAATTAAAATAGAAATTCGGATCTAAACAAAAATTACAAATCAATACCTCTGTGTGTATCTGTAGGCAGGAGCGATAGCTATAACAGCTTGAAACAAATCCTTTTTCATGTTTTTCACAGTGATAAGTAGTTTATGCAGAGACTATGGAGGTAGGCTGGAGCTTCAAAAAAAAGGAACAACTCTGCAAGCTTCCATGGCTCAGAACAGCATTGCGGCATCTCCCTTCACAAGACAACAAAGTATCTTCTGGATCCATTCCCACACCCTCCAGTATATCAACAACTTTCTCCCAATTACTTTTTGGCTCAAGTAAGTAAAGGGCTGCAATCATCCTTTTTGACAAGCCTTTAAAGCTGCTTTTTTCCAGATCATTTCCAATAATAACTGTAATTTAAACTTTTATGATAAAAGCATAAAAGTGCTTTAAAATAGCACAGGTATTTTTCTAGAGAAGGTGATGTCATTCTTTCCATCAGCAGCAAGAATAATGCACTCATGCTTTAGTCTTTGTTTGCTGACAAGTAGAAAAGGAATTAGAACATTAGTCAGTATTTTGATATTTAAAATTATTTTTTTTCCTCTGTTCTATTATCCTTGTCAGTTAGTTTCCATTTTCCAAAAGTATTTCAATTGCCAAATTTGGCCTTTGGGTATATTTACACTGTTCTAATGGGATTTGTGTGTGTCTACTTGACAACAGAACTTGATTCATGTGTAAGTACTTCAATTTTCCTGAGACGCACTGAGATAAAAATTTTTGATAATTCCCAAGCAGCTGTCTACAAACTTTCTTGGGGCGTTTTCTCTGTGGAAGAAAATAAACGCTTCATAGCTATCAATGGGCAGTAAAAAATAGGCAAAAGTAGCAATCTCTTCTTGATTTTAGTTCCACTTTTAAATTCCTGAGCAATGAAGTTTCAGTTCTGCACTAGCTGTCATTTGGGCAAGACCACAGCTGGCTCTCACGTAGAGGTTCAAGGGACAATATTAGGAACTTCTTCTCTCATCTTTAACTAGCTCCTCTTCCCTCAGTGGGACGGAGCACCACTGCAGCTGCTTCTTGGGACATGGAGGAGTCCTTGAGCTTGGAGCCTTCTGCCTGGGAGCACAAGGCATAGCAGCTGAAGGGCTCCATCACATGTCTGTGTTTTCCAGAGTTCTTCATAAAAATCTGTGATTCTCGTTAAACTTCCAACACAGAGCTGAGTAGAGTTTCCAAAATATGGTGGAAAATGATTCTTCTTTGTTCTCTGGTGCACTTATGTGGGTATTATCCAGGTTTTGCTTTGGTTAAGGTATTTTAAATTTTTTCACTTCAGACTCACTGTCTCTCAGGTAAGATTGGATACAAAGTGCTTTCTACTTCTGCCAAGGTACTACAAGGGAATGCTTGATTTTCACTGTGGAAAAAATTAGTTGCAGGGTCCTAATGAATAAGTACACCTCCAAAAGATTTGGAAGAGAGATAGCTCAAGTTTGTAATGATTTAAATCAATATTTTGGTAATGCAGGTCATGCTGAAGAATACCTGTCTGCTCGTCTGCTCCTGTTGATTAAAAAGATGTACCTGCTTAGAAGTGTTCCTTAATTGCCTATATTATCATGTAATGATCCTCTTCAGTACAACATAAAGTTGCTAAGAGTAAGTGCTTTGGATAGAGATCATAGAATCATAGAACGGTTTAGGTTGGAAGGGACCTTAAAGATCATCCAATTCCAACCCCCCTGTCATGGGCAGGGACACCTCCCACTGGACCAGGTTGCTCGAAGCCCCATCCAGCCTGGCCTTGAACACCTCCAGGGATGGGGCATCCACAGTCTCTCTGAGCAACCTGTTCCAGTTTCTCACCACCCTTATAGTAAAAAATCTCTTCCTTCAGCCTGTATTGATACTGGTGATTGCCTCGAACCAGGTGTGAGAGCCTGCATTTGGCGTTTTGGAACTTCATGAGATTTGTATGGGCCCACTTCTCCAGCTTGTCCAGGTCCCTCTGGATGGCATCGTGTCCCTCTACTACCCTTTGGATGGCAGAGGGCATCCCATTTGATTCACTAGTAAATCAACTCTCTCGTGAACACTCAGCTTGGTGTAATTCCAGATGAGTGACCTATTATAAAATCAGACACCAAGAAGAAAAAGTTGACTTTAGAAGTTATGTTTTTTGCTAGATAGGTAGTAAACAGATCTTAGAGATACACCTTGTAAGTTGTGTTACCTTCCTGCATTCTTCCCATTTGTCACTGTGAATTGTACTTGTTACACAACGTATTATTGTTCCCAAGTTAACTACAACTGCAACCCTTCCTGTGGCCTCTGTGGACCTGTGAACAAAGTGGGGTGCTTTTACAACCATGCCATTTCTCAGGGTGGAGCCCTGTGATCAGCCGTCTTTAGCACCAAGATTTTAGGCTATAAATCTTGCAGCTTACTGGAATCGCTGCATCTGTAGTTCTTTTCCCTCAGTGGTAATTAAAGGTTTATGTAATAAGCAGTAAAACAATAATTGACATGTATGTGCTTTAGCCTACCAAGTCAGTCATCCTTTAGAAATTCTTTCTCTGCTACAGTCAAAGAAGAAAATCATAAAGTACTAAAACTTATTGGAAAAAATATTTTGTTGGCTCAAATTTGATCTTTACTTCCCAGGGACAGAAGCACGTGTTGGTATTCAGGGGACTGCCTGAGAGTGCCAGAGCAGACCAAACACAGCACTGGCAAGAATTCCTACAAGACATTCCTGTAGCAGTGTGGAGGATCCCAAATCATGGACCAAAACACTGTTACAGTGAAACGGGGTGCAAGGTAGAAATAAGTAGTTTCTCCTTATCTAAACAAATAAGGAACGTGGATGAGGAGCACCGTTCCTGCTAATGGTGCTAGTACACCTCTGTAGGCCTCTAAAAGACCAGAGAATATTTTATCAGTTCTATGTCTTACAGCTGAAGACTCCAGCCTTTGCAAAGCCAAAAAGAGTTGTCAAATAAAAGGAAATAGTCATAGGCAAGGATGGTAAAAAGAATGAACTTTTTACTTCTTCAGCTAGCATGTATCACAGAGTAAGAATATTGATTCAGGTGACTGCAGGTTATAAAATGTTAGATCTAATTTGCCCAGTGGAGAAATGATAAATAATATCTTTAAGAATACGGCTTGATATTAGTGATCTGTTAGCTCCTGGAACGTGTCTGAGGGGTCAACACCAAAAGTGTCTATTGCACTGTGAGTATCAGCATTAGGCTGTGGTTTCTGCACAGCTGTTCTGGCTTGAAGAAGTGGTTATAAATGAATGGAAGTGAAATAAGCTAGAGATGGTACAGCCTGAAATGCAAAGGACGTTCATGGCCCAGTGACCTTGCTATGCAAACATAAGAGGAATGATGACAGCTGATGCAGCTGGCAAAGTGCAAAGGTCCAGTGAGACACTACTGTCTGCTCAGCAGTGGATTTGGTAGACCAATGTTCACAGCAGACTTTCACAACACATAGAGCATGGGGCGAGGAGACAAAGCTGGTCACAGAATCACAAAATTGCCTAGGTTGGAAGGGACCTTTAAGATGATCAAGTCCAACCATCAACCCAACACTGACAAAAACACCACTAAACCATGTCCCTAAGCACCATATCTACCTGCCTTTTAAATACTTCCAGGGATAGTGAGTCAACCATTGCCCTTGGGCAGCCTGTTCCAATGTTTGAAAACCCTTTCTGTGAGGAAATTTTTCCTAATATCCAATCTGAACCTCCCCTGGCATGACTTTCCTCTTGTCCTATT
>JAHREE010000367.1:14260335-14481655 GCA_033628505.1 Tringa tobata
CCCCCCCCCCCCCTCCAGTTTTTATCACAGAAAGCAACTACAGCTGAGTAACAGTCCTCAGGTTCCAGACCGGGTTGCAGTTTCTGCCCCTTTTTAGAGGTTCTCTACCTTCACAGTTCTTAGTGTCAGCCTCTTTTTCAGGAAATCCTGACTGCTATCATTGAGAGGCATTTGAGAGAGCTCATTCTTGGAGTTCAGGTCTTTGGTGGTAAACTTACTTTTTTTTTTTTTTATTAACTGTAGACAGTCTTTGGATCAACCTTGCTGTTAAATCTAGTGTCCCAGGTGTTACCTCACCCTGCCCAGTTGCTCCACAAGATTCCTTCAAAAGTGGAATTACTTCCAGTGGAATTACTCTCTTCCAGGACTGGATTCAGTATTGCAGCTCTTTAATAGCATCTGCAATTTTGAGGACTCTGTGGAAAGACAATGAACAGTTCAGTGTCTTTTACATGCTGTTCTTTTTTTTTTTTTTTTTTTTTTTGTGGCAGGTGCTTGAGATTTGAATTTAAGAACTGTGGTATGAAGTAAACATTATGATCTTCTAACTAGAACTGCATCACAGACTTTATGAGAAAATTTAGCACAGGTTATAAAAATACACTGTGTGAAATAGTGTATTTGTACCCTCAGGCTCTAGGTGACTAATTTTATACTGGTTATATCTTTGTGAAGAATGTATCCAAACCTAGCTGGTCTGAATTCTTGCTTGGAAGAAGCTTAACCCTTTCTGCTTGCAGTGCAATAAGGGTTGGTTATCTAAAAGCTGCAATATCAGTGTACCCTTATGGTTTTTCATTCTCCTTGTTAGCTAGCACATTAAGGGTTCTGTGTAACAGAATTACTATATTTAAGTATATTCTGTTTTGTATTTGCTAAAGCTTTATATTAAAATCAGTTTCTATAATAAACTTAAAAAGAATAGAATTTGAAGTGCTCCATTCTTCATTTGCCTTATTTGAGCAAATTTCTTGGACTAAAGGTTTTTACTTACATGGTTGGTTTCAGAAGTTTTTTTGCCTACTGGTGATGTTAGTCACCATAAGAAGATAGCTTTTAATATTGAGGTTCTGTTTTTTTAAAGTGTATTTCTTTGTCCTTAGGAAATTAACTCTCAGCATGTTAAAATTGAAGGATTAACCTTGCTTTTGCAACAATTTCTTAATGCATTTTTTCCAATTGCAACCAAAAAGTGTCATCTTTGTTGATATTTTAATACTGCTAACATGTATCAAGTCAATTTCTTCTCTCATATACTCCAGTGTTTGTTTGTTGTGTTTTGTCCATTGTGGCTGTGTGCTATTTGAATGTATACTGCATGCTCTATTCCTTGAGCTAATGTGAGGTACAGCCTTGCAATCAGTTCTATGATTCAGATATTTTCTCCAAGTCATTATTCAGATCCCTCAACAATTATTTATAATGGTCTTGAAGGAATCTGGCCTTGAAGTTCTATTAATTAGGTTTTTGGAAGTACAGAAGATAATAAATGTCTTGATCTGTTTATATATTGTACAGTATTTAAAATGATCCATTACTGAAAATAGGGGAAAGTGCTTATTTACTGAAAAAGGGAGTCAAATCACTGAACAAATCTCAGACCTTTCTGAACGCCAAACCCATGCATTGCAGGGTGGTCAGGAAGGCAGCAAGAGTTTGTTTTGGTTTTGTTTTCTTGCCCGGCACGTGGTGAAGCTGTTTTGTTCATCTTTGCTTGATATAGTGGAGCTCTGACCATGTATTGACCCCAACAGATCCCCTAGTTCTCAGACTAGTGCAAGAAATCTGTTCCAAAATAAGTGAGATCCTTAAAAAGACCTTTTGTTTAAACTGGCAGTCCTAAAATGTAGCAAGTAGAAAGGAGTAATGAAATATAAATCATGCATCTAGAAAAACTTCATCCATAATGCTTTTTTAAGTTCTTTATAACCAACCTTTTTCTTAAAATCCTAAGAACTCATTAATAGATATTGAAAACAAACACTACCCATAGTTTAGAGATTAAATTCTAAAGCTTAATTTGTCTTCTGAAACATGGAGACACTTTACTCAGTAAGGACAGGAGCTTGGGCTTAAGGTGACAGTGAATCAGTGTTTTTGCCTTTTTTATCATTTAGTACCTAGTGTCAAGCTGTGTTAACAGAAACACGGCACGTTGTGGTTTGTGATTGTGATTAAACAGTGTCTGTATTCAAACTAACACTCAACTATGCATTTAATCTTTGCTCAGAAACTGTCAATTTAATTGTAAAAAGATTTGGAACTAAAAATTAAAGATTTAATGCTAAAACATTCTTATCTCTATGACTTTTTTTCAGTAATTAGCCTTATTTCAGAGGCAGAATCCCATGGTACAGGATTTTTTTTTTTTTTTTTTTTTAGATGTTGGATGCTACTTTAAAATCATGATTCTAACTTTCTGGAACAAGCCCCTTCTTGGCCCCTTTTTTGTGCAGGTCTGCCTGTTTCCAGACAAGCCCGTTCCTTAGTGTGTCTTCTGTTTAAAAATATTTATTCTTATACTTCATGTTACATTTTTATGGAATAACCTGTGTTTTTATTGACATGAATAAAGGCTTCTACTCAAATGGCAGTTTTAACTTGTGAGTTTCTGCTCGTCGCAGCCATTCTTCAAATCTGCCAATGTAAACTGATTGAATGCTGCTGTAAACAGATCTGCTGCGAAGAGTACTTACAGGTTGTAGCAACTTGACAAAGTTTTGCACTGTGGTAGCTACAAGTCAGCGTACCTCCTAAAACTTCTCTTTAGTTATTACTTCCTCCTAGTGCCGTCTAGCCTTAAAAGCACGTTTGGCCATGGTCTCTCACTGCATTCAGAGCAATAGTATGCCTACACAGAATTTAAAAACAGAGACTCATTTCTTTTTTGACATGTGGCATTGAGCTTTCATCCACATGTTTTAGTATTAAAATTATATCCTCTAGCGTAAGCCGAAGTAATTCATACTTCTTACTAAACCTGGCACAGAACAGGAGGACAACGCTGTCAACTGCTGTCAGAGGACCCTTCAGTAAAAAAGAACAGATTAGATTAAATACTCTTAAGATCTCAGCAGGTAGGAAAAAAAATAATATCCTACTTCACTCTGTACTGTGGCATAATATTAATGCATTCATTCTTCCAAAAACCAAGTCTGCCAGTCTACACTGGAGATAGGGGGGAAGAAAGTATTCCAAGCACTAGGGAAGACGGAATAAAGTGTAGATACAAAGTGTTAATTGCTATAGTGACTTAGGCTTCTAGTGTATCCAGATCCTTCTCGCTTTTGTTGAGGTCAAGGTATGAACTCTGTAGTGTCTAGGATTGAGGCATGCAGTATGATTATAATCAGCGTGTCAATGTGTAGCTGTAGAAATTAAGAATGCTAAAGGCAGCACAGGCTTCTTACGCAACGGTGGCATAGAAAAATGGTGGAGGATTAATTCACAAACTTAAAAACCCGATGCAAGTAAAATCATGAGTGTGACTGGACTCTTATACTACTGTCATCTAGGCTGTAAAATTTCTCTTGGAAAATGTGTTAAAGTATAGCAAAAAAAGCTGTCTAATCCTTTTTTTAAATTACTCTAAGCGATGCGTCCACAGCCTTCTCTGTTACAACATTTGTAATATTTAATGATCTTTGCAGTTTAGTTAGCATCTCATTTCAAGGTTCAGTATGTCCAGTTTGAAATCTGATGTGCAATGTTTTGTGTTCCTCCTTCAGCATTTTAAATCCATTCTACTTCTGGAAATGACAGTCTTGGAGCTAAATACTACATTTAATTTGGCAGGGCTGCTATGAAGACAACTAAGTCAAGATTACTTTTCCCTGTCATGTTAATTTAATCTCTTAAATTTGTTATTATTCTATTAATTCATTTTTGTTGTACTGTGCTACTGAACTTCTGCTGAAGTGATTATCTGCCAAAAAAAAACCCCAGAACAAAGCCCTTCTGTTCCTTTTTAAGCCAGTCTGTAGTTCTGAAGATGTTAAACTTGATTTCTTGGTTTCTGGATGCAGAAAGGAAGAAGTATAAAACTTTGAGAAGGAACATGATTGTGCACCCAGGCCATTCGTCTGTAGCAGTAGCTTCTCCCCTTACTTTTGACTGTGTCATGTCCTTGTCATTTGAAAATCACTTCCCATAGAAGTTGCCATCTAGACTTTACAAAATACTAAATGCTCCTTGGCCAAGAGTATGCAGTTACTCTGTCAATACATGACTTGCCTGATATTTTGTCTATGAGGTGACTGCATGGATTCTGACTTCACAAAAATACTATAAAGATACGGGACCCCCACTGAAGTTGTTATTCTGCCTCTTTGCAGCACGGACTCCTGGTGCCAGGCTAATTTGTCTCGGAGGATTTTGTGGGTGCTGGGGGAGCACTTGCTTCTGTCAAGGGTATCTCGCATGGAGCAATGCTCATGACCACTAGGATTATTTCTCTTTCGTTATTAAATTCACTCTTTTCTGTAGGATAAACATGTGACTGTTGCTTCTGTCATCTGCTTAGTTTAGTACTTCCAGCTCTTTGAATATTTTTTTAGTTTTCCACCAATAAAAGCACAAAAATTAATACTTAGAGCCCACAGCATGTGTGTGTTTTGGTTTAAGAAAACTTAGCCGTAAGTTAGTAGTCTAATCATTTTTCAGATGATTGATTCTGTGGAACAAAAAAAAAAAAGTAGTATAATAAAAAAAAAATGCTGGAATTAATATCATTAATTCTTCCCTACAACCAGTACATCACCCGGTTTTGCTTGTTTCTTTGGTGGTTCTGGGAATCTGTCTGCCTGGCTTGTCTGCTTGCAAATATTCAGCAATATTTGCATGCAAAGGGGAAATCTGGTGATCTAGCTGTACTGAGTTCTATGTAGCGCAGTCCATCACTTTGGTTACTTTAATCTTGCTTTAGCAAAAATGTTTTATGGGGAGTACATACTCTTTAATATTTTAACTACATATCTTGGTCATTTCTCCTTGTGATTAATTAAAAGGAAGAATTTCATAATTTTCAAATCATTAAATATATTCACTTAAAAAATGATAGTGTTTCAATTTGGGGAGGGAAAGAACGTAGAAGAACTTGCCTATATGACAACTATGTGACTGTGTGATACCTCCTAATAACAAACAGACTTTGGGGAAAATGGGTAATGAAACAAGGCTCTAGGGTACATAATGTATGATAAAGATTCAAAGCAATTAAACTTATTTTAACGAAGAATAGTTGATGCACCCTCTACACACTAGATACTCTTAGTAGGCTTTTAAAATACATAGGATGAGAGCTTTCTTTAGCTGGGAGATTTCAGACATTTAGTTTGGAATTCAGCTGTCTACATATGGTGGTATGGTGCCACCAGTGTTGACATGTCCTAGCCCTGCACAAGACAGCTGCTGTACTAGACTAGCAGTTAGAAGCTAAACGGAGTCATCTGCAGCACTTGAACACTGGTGGGGTGTCATTTTAGCTAATGGAGTTGCTCTCCTCAGGGTGGGTTTCAATTTGAAATTGATACTCACATTTTCATGCTTACACTTAGCTGTCTACAGGTGAGATGGGCATCGAAACTCATAGCCAGGGGGCATCTGGTCAGTGTGGTCAGTAGAGCCTGTAGATCTTGTGTTGCATCTGCCCATCTTGTGCAGGTGTCTCCTTTCCTAAGGCCCTTCAGGTGGGGTCTGTGTGTGAGTACCTTGAATCAAGCTCAAGCTGCTGTCAGCATTCCTGGCTGACACAATGGAAGTGTCAGGAATGTGGTTCCTTGACCACAATGGAAGTTTTGACATAGTCTGCAGTGCTACATGCACAATTCTAGGTGTGTTAACCTGAAACTTAATCGTTCCCTTGCATGCTGATTGTCTTCTCTTCTAGCGCTCCAATACAAAAATTAGTTTCCACACTGAAGATCGATCTCTTTTAATGAGCTAGGACTCAGTTAACTACTCAGTCCAACTACTTTCTGTACATTCCCATGTGATTCTGTGCAACCCATAAAAACCTCTTGTGTTTTCCTTTACTCTGTTAGGCTGTTGCCCTTAAAAATCCCTAAAGAAAATCTGGCAGAGTATGTGTATAATTTTTCTGTTACTTAAACCAGAGCAAACAACATCCACCACCTAACACTAGTCAAGAGCCATGCTCCGTGAAACCTGCTTGCCCAAACTGAGTGCTCTGGCAATCCTAAGCTATTCATAAAGGGATATTAGTCAAGCTATATTTACATTCTAACCCTATTTTCTGTATCACATTTACACTGATGAAATAAGCCAGATTTTGGGGGGGTTTGCATGTGCATCTACTCTGAGTGCTGTTTCAGCAGTAGTGGATTCTGAATCTATTCAAGACCCATCTGATGCTCTAGAATTCCCATTTGGTATGAAGTATTCAAAGAGATTCAAATCCTTAGTCCTCATGAACATTTTTGTGAACCTTTAATACCATTAGGTTTATGCTTGTTGTGGCGTTATGACCAGTTACATTCTCTTGGAGTGTACGTAAGGAACAATACCGGTTTTGTTGCTCCCCACTACTGGCTCTGAGAGGAAAAAAACCAATGATATTTTACTGTTTGTAGTTGGTGCTCCGCTGGCATGTCTGAGGAAGAGGGATGGATGATACGGCAGTTGGCAAAGCTGTTGGTGTGTTCCCCAGCCTCCCATTTTAGAATCTCAGAATTAATTTCAGACTTCATATCTAATTTTAGTCCTCCCTCGCTAGTTAATGAATAGAAATGAAAATAAGTTCTATAGAATTGCCTAGCAGATAAATGAGCTTTTAATTGACTACAGGAGAGTACAGGGAGATAAGCCTCCGGTGTTATAATGTAGTTTGCGTGAATTCCCCTCTTCTCCTCCCACCTACAGTGTAAGACTACTTGGAAGCTCTGCTTACATCAAGAAAAATGTGACCAAGATAGTTCTAGAAGCAAAATGCAACCAGGTCTTGAAAAAATGAGAAAGGTTGGATGAATTGTTAGGCTTGTACATTCAGCAGTAAAAGTTCAGATCGGATCTTTTAGTGGCTATTTTTTTATTTGTTTGTTTTTCTTTTCAAAAGGAGTGAGAATTTTCTGTTCTGCCTAACTGAAATTCACGACTGGAGGAGGCAAAATGAAACTGAAAAAATGGGCAGTAAAGCATAGCTTCAGTGTCTGAACTCTACTTAATATTTTCTGCTATAAAACTCCAAATGTGGCATGACCAAAAGGTCATCTGTGTACCTTGTCTGTTACGATACTGAGAGAAATTGGGGTCCTGTTTCGTGTGCAAGGGCATATACTTGTACTGGTATACCTGCACCATCTTGAACCTCAACCTTGTAGAGAGAGAGCTCTTTGGTCACAGTGTTTCTTTGGTTCTGCAGTTCTATTATATTTATATTCTCTTTAATCGGCTGCTTCTCGTTCACTGTGGTGGGCTTCTGCCCAGTGTTTACTTGACAGAAGCTTCTCTCATGCCCTTCACGGGCAGGGAAAGTGGTGTCCGTTTCCTGAGAAGTGAGTTGGAGGGGAAAAGGATTTCCTTTGCTCCTATTGCCAACTGTCTGTGCCCTGACATGTTTCAAAGTGAGAAAGAACCAAAAGTAGATTTTAAATGAGCGATTGCTCATTCCTATTTCAATTTGATTAGGCCTCAGAAGTGAAGTACTCTCTATCTGAGCTGATCTACATGTAGTGTATTAGTAGCAAATCTGAGAACATATACGTGGACCAAGTAATTTTTTTTTCCCGATTTCCAGCCTTGACCTTAAAGGAATTCATTTTCAGGGAAGGGATGGGAGAAACCGAAAGGTAAATTTGGAGTTAGGTGCCACAACAAAAATGCTTTGGTACATCGGGCCCCAACTTCCACGTCCCTGCTGCAGAGTAGAAATCAGAACCCTTCATTAGGCTCTTGGAGGGATTAGGGAGAATTGCTGGTCTCTAAACAGCACCTAAAATATCCAGGGGACATACTGTCGGAGCAGTAGCCTGAAGGGAGTTAGTAACAAAGACAATTATAGGTGAAATCTAAAACTACCCCCTTACTTCTTGTAGGTATTTTGTTTAAGACTGTAAAGGCATACCTCTGACCACTTTGCTCCCCTATCTATAAAATAATTCCTGAAAATCAAACTAAGCACGAGTTTCTGGTTCAAGATGCATCTGGAGGAGGAGGGGATATTGACAGCCTGGAGTTTAGGTCACTCCACCCCAGAGGACAGGACATCGGTCAATTTCTTTTCATGGGATCTCAATGAGTAAGAAATTCTAAGCAAAAGAGAATCAGAGTATGCCTGCCTTCCTCTCCATCCCTAATTGATATAAAAGCTGATAAAAATGTAATCCTGAAATGTAATCCTGATATTTTTCACGTGAATTGTTATTTCCCGTCACTAACTGCTATGTATTTATTGCTTATATAGGGAAATCTTTGTACTTTGTATGGAAGGAAATAAATTCTACTCATTGAGAGCCAAAAATGTTACAATTTAAATCATGGTATTTGTATCCTTGTATTTACTTTGTTCCATAAAGTAGAAAGGCACAAGCCAAAGGAACACAATGCTTTTATTTGGAGGACCATGCCGATAATACTTCTTTTGGAAAGATATGAACTAATCTCTAGTTTTTTTATTTTTCAGGGTCAACAGATTGCATATGCTACTCAACTGTTGGCATTGCTGATCCAGTAACATCAGCTCTCCATATTATTGTAGGTGGGTGGTCACAGTTTGCTGTTTTGTTATGAAAGTGATTAAAATAGCAAAAAATAATAGTTTCATTTAGTTCTTTCTGTACGTCTGTGAAATATAATTTGAACACAAGGGCTGAGTTGAAATACAAAGTTTTTGTCTGGGCTTTAAGTCTTTATTTGAAATACAGGAGTTAAAAAGTATTTGCTCTCTACTGTAATTCACTGTTTTCAGGGGATCATAACATTTTGAAACTTTGTATCTGGTGCTCATGTTTTCATGCATTCTGGCATGCTTTTGAAAATAGTAGTAAAATACAATGAGCAGTGTAAGTTGTTGGGCTATATATGTAACTCTTAAAGAAGCAATGACAAGTGCGTGTACACTTCAATAGTAGTATTTTGTACTAGTTGCCCAATTGTCCTGTGCAACTGAATGCTTCCATGCCAAGTTAGAAGTATGGCTTCTGCTTGACTGGAATTAGCTGATAATTCCCCATGTTTTACTATCTGTAAGTCATATATTTGAGGAGAAACTAGGAAAGAAAATTACTCTTCAATAAATGTTTTTTGATATGCTGTCATCAGTAGGAATGCTGACATGGCCACTTCTCAAAGTCCTCTAGTAAAGGAGTCCCTGAACAAGCTGAAGGTGGCAGCTTGGTATATTCAGTGCATTGTGATTTGTGATGTCCATCCTATCCATTACATACTGAAGAATCATCGTCACCAGTTTCTTAATACTGAATTTGAAAAATTGTGCAAGGTGGTCTTCAGTTATAACAAAGTTGTGTAAGCATAAAGGATAGCATTTCCAAATAATGGTTATTTCATTATCACTTGTAACTGAGTGCTTCACGGTTGCAGTTGTAGCAGCTGGTGTTACAAAGATTTACACGTTTCTCTGTGACTAACCTATGGTAAAATCTGTTCAGCATATGTAGAGTTCAGACCATTGGACCAGGATTAGAGAGAGAGATGGATTTACTGTGTCATAGATTTTAGCTGAGTTATTAAATGTGCATATATACACATGTATTTAAATTTTTAAGAGTTTCACATGTAAAGGGTTTTTCACAGTAGTCTGTGGTGTAAGGATGAGAGACAGTGGGCATAAAGTGAAACAGAAGAAAAAAGGAAAAAAACAAACCAAAGAAAACACCAAAAAACAATCAAAGAAACAAAACCACCTCCCAAAACCAACCACCACTCTCAATCTTACACTATGAGGGCATCAGTGAGGTGGTGTGCTCTCTGCTCTTAGGGATTTTCAAGACTTGGCTGGATAAGCCCTGAGTAGCCTAATCTGTCCTCATAGATGAACCTACTTTAAGTGGAAGGTTTGATGAAAAACATCCTAAGGCCCCTTTCTGGATAGAATTATATAGTATTAAGTAGTATCCAGTAGGTATACAGATGCTGCATTGATCTCTTCTATAACATCCCCTCCTATTGCTAGATGGTAAATGAGTGTAAATTCTACATTACATTTTTTTTAACATGGCAACCTTTTTTCTCACTTAGTGCTTAATCCTTTTTAAATATTAAATGAATTTACTATTAAAAAGTATTTTTCCCTTTTTCTATGTATAAGAAATATATGGATACATGACATATATATGTTATGACATAAATATATTCTGTAGTTTTAAAAAATTGGTAATGTTGAAGTTACGAACTTGGCAGCTGCAAGCAAAATCAGCCTTAATAGAACCTTGCACTTCTAATCTTCACAGGTGACTGTCAGCCTCTGGATGTCTCTTCTGTACATCATAACAACACATTTGTGAAGTACTATGTGTCATTGCTGGGTTACGGTTTTTATGGAGATATATTAAAAGATAGTGAAAAGAAGCGATGGATGGGTCCGATGAGATATGACTACTCAGGTAACTTGTGTAATTATTGCATTCTTTTGTCAGCATGTAAACATATTGGAGCAGTTGATATGCTCTCTCCAAACCAAGCTTCTCAGAAGCTTTTAAACATCAGAAACAGACCAAACCTGATTTTAACGTCCTTGTAGTACCAAGTAGGTTGGATCACATTATGTAAAGCTCCATAACTTGGGGGATAGCATTTACAGTGTGCTTATTAAAGTTGTCTTGAATATATGGTTACCTAATGATAGCTGCCTAAAAAGTAGTATCTTTTCTGTGCTAATCATTTCGACTTTCTTTTCAGTCAGAGAGAGATAGTCACTCCTCTATCTTGGACATTCAGGTGGTGGAATGAATTTTTAATTTTGTCCTTCTTCCAGCACTGATTATAGAGCGAAATGAGTGGGTTTGCCTAATCAGATAATATTTGAATAAAATGGAAAAGTATTTTTGGAAAGTATTTTTTTTTCCTTCTTCAGTTTGTCTTGTGTTAGGGAAAGAAGCTGCAAAAGAAAAATTTAAGTAGTGTAGGCCAATTTTAGGATTCAGCACTGATGTACAGCTAAAATTTTTACTTGGCTTTAAAGACATCAAAGTAATGGCACTATTGGCAAATGTTAAAAAGTTAAGGGGGTGGTATTTCCTTGTCCTTTACAGTCTAAAACATCTTAACACAAAGAGCCGTGAGCTTGAGGAGAGCAACTATTGTTTTGCAGTCATTAGAGAAGGAAAGAGGAACAATCAAGGGATGTATGCAGAGGTGTTTGCAATGTGGATTTATAATGACTTAATGCCTTTTTTATGTAGGCTTCAAGACTTTTCTTTCTCATCATTACTATGAAGGAACAATTTCTTTTCAACCAGCAAAACATGCACTGGGATCTCCACGAGATAAAGATAGATGCAGAACAGGGTAGGCTAATGTTTATCTCTGGATATTTGACATGAACTATTTTAAAAGGCTTTTATGTAAATAGAGGTCTCATAAATGTTGTTTTTAATACCAAAACACTTACTCTGAAAGAGACCAGCTTGTGAAAAAGTTTATTGACTCGTAAGAGAACACCTCATTTTATCAGATCAGTAAACAAAAATGTAAGAAAATTTTGTTAGCTGGTCGTCTTCTCCTCCAATGTTAATTGAAGCAAAGTGTAACAGCACAGTACCCATTACAAGATGCTGAGGGTACTGTGCTGTGTTACTGCTAATAAATGAAAATTCTGGATGCCTCTTAGCTTCTACAAATGGAAATAATTATTCAAAAATTCTCAAACGTTCATACTGTAATTGGATCTAGCAATTTTAGGGATTGTTTTAGTGCCATGACAACAGCTGACATTGCTTGTCCTGAAGGTAGATCTTCTCAGGATTCAGCCTATTTAGCCCTTTTTTATAGAGTACTATTATGCTGTATAAAATCTGTGTGATATTCTTTGCTTGTTTCTCCACATGTTCCTTCCTTTCTTTTTGCTTTCACCTGCTTGAAGTTATGCACTAGTATTTATTATTCTTCTTATATGAATGTAGCTATCAGAGACATCAGAGTAGCTGTCACAGCAGCAAACAGCACACAGGATACAGAGGAGCCAGAATCTTTGGCGAGAAACTATCTGGAACTTGTTGAGACTGGGCTGCAATAATAGTTCCGTGACATGCCACAGGTCATGGTCTCCAGTTCTACCTGGAGCAACTACCCTGATCAAGGTGCCTTGATGCAGGGAAAGCTCCAGAGGGAGAAAGTTGTCATCTGGGTCTCAGTCAGGGAGCAAAGAGTGCCTGGTGCCTCATGGGGGATTTGAGCAGAGGTTTGGACCATGTTAGAGGCTCCTTCGAGCCAGTGAGATCTTACAGCTCTGGGATGCTGTTATTTTTGACATCCAGTAATCTTCAGCACTGTACTTAAGTAACTGTGCTGCCTGCAGGGCTGTCATGATTCATGCCACGTCAGGGTTGTCAATGCCATGCAGCATCTTGTGGTGGCGAAAGGTCCTTTAATGATTGGGTAAAACAAAGAAGTTAAACTGAGTAATAGTTTTGTTGTCAGGAACTGAATGGTATTTTTGTTTTCAGATGTTACATTTGCAAGGAAAGTGAGCAACAGCTGGCAGAACAGCATAAGGCATGTGGATTAAACCATGAAGGTAATTTGTCATAAAACGTAAGATAATGTAGTATTATGCAAAATATTATTTTTCAGAATATATCAGATCAAGCATGTGTGTGTGTTGGGTTTTTTTGTGAGTTACTAGGTAATCCATTGTTTCTTTAATTTTAAGGAAAATACATGTAAATATTGGAAAAATCTGTACGGTGTTTCCTCCACTCAAACATCAAAAAATTCTGATCAAATTATACTCATTATTTCTATACTTCAGTATGTTATGTTTATTTTCTTTAAGAAAGGTATATTTTGTGAGCTAGGACTCTATTCCTTTTCTGAGAAGGATTTAACTGATAAACTGTGAGGTACTACGAAAGGAAGCAGTTTATTAAGATAACTTTTAGACGAGATCAGGATTAAAGAATTGTGTTTGTCAGCCAAAAAGTCACCCTATCTAAAGCTGTTTGTTAAATAAATATGAGGCAGTGAGCTTGGACACAATAACCAATCTAGTTTCAGCTGGAATAGAGTTAATATTCTTCCTAGTAGCTGCTGTAGTTTGGTTTTAGTATAAGAATAATGTTGATAATGTATTTTTTTGAAGTTGTTGCCAAGGAATGTTTATATAAAGTCAAGGGCTTTTTCAGCTTCCCATAGGAGCTGAGAGGGAGCATAGACAGGACAAGCTGGACAAAGGACTATTCCATACCATAGACATCATGCTCAGTATATAAACAGGGGTTGGCCAGGGGGCAGGAATCCGCAGTCACTGCTTGGGACAGGCTGGGCAATCAATCATTGGGTGGTGAGAGCAATCATATTGCATCACTTACTTTGTATATTCTTTTGCCATTTTTTTCCCTCTTCTGTTACTGTTCCATTAAACTGTCTTTATCTCAACCCATGAGTTTTTTTCCCTTTTTTCCCCCTTTCTCTTCTCGCTGCCCTATGGGGGTGAGAGGGGAAGAAAGAGAGTGAATGGCTGCGTGGTCCTAGTAGCCAGCTTGGGTTAAACCACGACATGGGCTTAAGTAGTTCTGTACAGTACCCCACCTATACTCAGTATAAGTGATAAATAAGATTTCTCTAGTTATGCTATCCTTACTCTCTTTTGCCCCCCATTCCAACTCCTGTGCATACTTACATGGATTTTTTTTATATGGGCTTAACTTTTCCTTCCTTTAGTTAGAACAACTGTTAATATATGGGATTCTGTGCAGTCATGCTCCTAGCTGTATCTCTTTATGTCTGACTACTGTGCCCTAATGGGAAGCACCGATATTGATAGACTTGTGGCCTTGCTGGAGTAAGATACGCAGATTCAGCCGAGTTTCACCTCTGGTCCCAGTTCATCCCCTTGGATAAACTCCTCTTAAACTGCAGGCAGCCTTCCACTGGTGCTTGCTTCTCCTTTTTCTATTCTATTTTTTTTTCTTGTACAGCCCAGTGCATAAAACTGTAATTTTCTTGACACAAACATTGGTCCTTATGACCTAGATTATCTTATAATTACAGTTATTTTGCACAGTATCTGTGCCAGGTTCTAGCCATTTGTTAGCAAAAAGAGTGTCATCATACTATAGGAATTCATCGGTAGCATAAAGACTGTATATAGATTTCTACGCCAGCTTGAATTTCTGTTACACTTGCTTCTCTATAGTGCTTTCATCCCAGCTACTGCTTTCAGATCTTTGATATAGTCAACAGATGGCCAGATTGGAGTATTTCTTGAGTTGTTTTAATTTATGCCCAGATTCAGCTAAAGAAATTGCTTTTGCATACTATTTTCTTAGGAGCTAAGTCCGATAGCTAAATCTGTCTTTTTGAGAAATAACTGTAGTTAGAAATTGCCAAGCTTTTTTCTTTTGTTTATAGAGGGGGTTGTTTGGTACTTTTTGTTGGGATTTTTTTTGTGTGTGTGTTTGGGAGTGTTAGTGTGTTTTGGTTTTTTGTGTTTTGTGTGGGGGAGTTTAGGTTGTTGTGGTTTTTGTTGTTGTTGTTGTTGGGTTTTTTTTGAAATCTGCGATTTTGTTGGCTTTCATCTAGCAAAGGAGCAAAGGCAGAAGAAAGTTATAGGTTAGCGAGCGATCAAGACTGCTTTAGCCAGCATCGTGCAAGACATTAAGCAGCTGATTATGTAGGATATTGTTTACTTAAATCCATTTTACTTCCGGTAGCTGGCTTTTTTTGCAGTGCAATCTCTTCTTTGCCCGGCACTGGTAAGCAAACAGTAACAATCGGCGACTCTTGGTTTGCAATAAAAAGGGTTTTAAAGCGCCGCCTCAGATAAGCTTTTTACTGGGCAGAACATATTGGCTGCCTCCTTCGTTGTGCCTGCTTGGTTTGGATACAGTTCAGACAAGTTTAGAAGGATGTTTGCGTTGACTGTCACCGAACATATTTCTTTGTATTGAGCAAAGTAAACTTTGAGTGTTGGTACTTTATGCTGATTTCAGCAACTTGCACCATATATACACAATAGACAGTTGAAGTGAGTGCTGTTTATGCTCTCCCTGCTTATGATTGCTGTATTATATGAAAGATATTCTGGGCAAATAATTTGTGCTGTTACAATGAAGCACCCTGCAGAATGGTTATAAAAACAGTTGATCATTTGAAATGTGATAAATACCCTGACTTTGTTCTTACTTGGATGGTGAAGCTTTTTTTGCTGAAATGCATACTGAACGGTACTTTTCCACCAGGTGAAAACAATCTATTACAGTAACTCATATAAGCATTCTACCTTAAGTAACTTGAGACTTATTTATTACAGTGAGCACACTTCTGAAGTTAACACATATCTTGACACACTGTAGTCTAAATTATTAATGCTTCTCAGATAAACAACAAAAGCATTTACCAGTAAACGGTGGTGTTTTCATCTTGTTTGGGTATCAGAAAAAGCCTGCGTTTTCTTGTAAATGAGTGCTTGTGTAGTTCTGGGCACAGATGTTTCCAGTTCCAATAGCTCATATGTTCTGTTCAGTTCTCTTAATCTCAGAGCAGGGCCCCATCATTTGCCTGCAGCCTGAACACATTCATTCTGTAGTTTGACATTTAAGTCTTTCTTATCTCTCTTAAGATACACATTTTGAATCTGATTTAACTTATTTCTGTTTGAAAGCAACATTAAAAGATCAGCAGTAAAGCAGGCAATACTAAAACCACTCCAGCAGATGATGAAAAAATGTTGAATTTAAGACCTGCATTTTTTCTCATTATTACTGATTTGCTTATCAGGAGATAGAGAGGATGGTTTAGATGGAAAAAGGATAAAGCTTTATGTGGCCTTTAAGTTTTTTGTCACATTATAATCATAGAATCATATGGGGTTGGAAGGGACCTCTAGAGATTATCTAGTCCAACCTCCCCGCCAGAGCAGGTCTACCTATAGCAGGTTGCACAGGAACTTGTCCAGGCAGGTTTTTAATGTTTCCAAAGAAGGAGATGCCACCACCTCTCTGGGCAGCTTGTTCCAGTGCTCTACCACTCCTCATGTTTAGGTGGAACTTCTTATGTACAAGTTTGTGCCCATTTCCTCTTGTCCTGTCACTGGTCACCACTGAAAAAAGACCAACCTCATCCTCCCTGGTATCCTCCCTTTAAGTATTTGTATAATCCTGCTTTATTTTTCCAGGAATTCTGTTTTTCTTGGTTCTGTTACTAAAGAGTGGTTAGTAAGAAGCTCCAATGAATAAAAATTCAAGGAAGCGAGAAGAGTTCAAAGAGCAAACAACTACAGACTACTTTCCAAACATTTTTTTCTTCTTTCTTTTCTTCTTTTTCTGATGTATAAAGCTTGGAAGAGGTCAATTCAAAATGAAGAAACTTTCCTGCTACAAGACTTGTAACTTGCCTCTGTCTTGTCCCTGCCTAAGGCTTTGTGCGTTTACCCAAATAGCATTGATCCTGAATTTGACATGCATATGTCAGAATTGGTGAGCAGTTTTAGTAGATAATCAGTCTGTGAAGGGAGAAAGCAACTTTCTATGTTAGCATATGAAAAATAGATATATATTTTTATATATGGAGTTAATTTTAGACATGTGTTGACAGAGCACTAATATGCCCACTAAAAACTTTTAAGTTACCAAGAATGATTGCTTTTTAGTATTCTTGTGAGTAGATGAAATAATAACCTATCTCCATGTCTTTTTTGATGTGTTTCAGAAGACGAAGAATGGAAGGTTATTAAAGGGAAATTTCTAGCCATCAATGCAGTGAATATGAGCTGTGCCTGTCCACGAAGTCCAAAAGGTCTTTCACCAGCAGCTCATTTGGCAGATGGCTCAGCTGACCTCATTCTAGTTCGTAAATGCTCCAGATTTGATTTTCTACGGTACCTTGTCAGACATACAAACCACGATGATCAGGTGTGTATTACCTTTGGCAGTGAATTCTCCAGAGTCAGTCTGGACATGTAAATATCGATATTCTTACATTCTTACAGAAAGAACATCTACAGAGCAGGTTTAAAACAAAAAAAAAAGTGTATGCATTTTTGATGACATAATCTTTAGTACCACTAAAAAGAAAAAAAATCATTTTAGCTAAGTCAAGCCTTTGTCCATAGCATTCTGACAAAATTCCACTTCTCCTAATTGAATTCTGTGCCATAACATTTTCCATATATTTGCTGTTTGGACAGTATTTAAAGTGATTTTATCACAACTGTATCCCCGTGTATTCATCATGAAAAACTGCTCACAGCAGTAGAGTATAGCTAAGGTAGAAGATGTAGTGAATAATAATAAATCACTTTTCGTAAACTGTATAAATATGTGCTTTAGAAGAAAGCTACCAGAACTGGAGTCTGATTGTAAACTGCAGGCTTTTAGCAGAATTTTAATAAATACATGTGACCAGGATATGAGCTTTATGCATTCAGCTTCAAAATTATTCCTTGCATATGTTGTAGCTGTCAGGATAAACCATAAGGGAAGATTAATCACTGCTTTGGGTTGCAGTATCTGTTGAAACCAGAGCTGTGGCTGCGAATACACACATTTAATATTTGTCACAACCTGCTATTATTAACATGGTCTGGAAATTACCTGAACAATGGACTAATGTCATATCTAGTTAGAAATGCAATAATAAATCTCACCTGTTTATGATGCTATTCTTCCTCCTCTGTAGAAGAATTAGTATAGATTCTCTTTCCTGTATTTCCTCATTACTGTTCCCTGGGACGGTGTGTTTGTGTCTGTATCCCTCCTTCCTGCTCTTCTCAGTCTGCCCTTCTTCCCTTCACTCCTTCCCACTCACTCTCACTGTTGCCTTGATGTTTTTGATTATTTGAAGCCTTCCCTGGCTCCCTTTCAAATTAGCCTCAACATTTGTCAAGAGACTTCATTCTGCTTCGCCTGGAGACAGGAGAGCATTCACGGGTGGCTTGTGCAGCCACGGATGCCAGTTTTTGCGCTAGGCTGTTGGGAATGGCACACCACTTAGTGACCCTCCTTGTATCCATGAGCCACCGCTTCCAAGTGTGGAGTTTGTTTACATTTAAAAGCCAAAGGAACTTAACACCTAGGAGGTCCCTTCAACTCTGATGCTTCTTGTGATTGCCACTGTGGTCGTCCTCCTCCCGGTGCTTCCCCGCTGTTTCTCTCTGGGATATGTTGGGTTTGCCATGTGATTAAATGCAGGGTTGTACATATGTTTTCACCTCAGGTTAGTGTCTACCATAAATTGTGAGAAGACCTGTTTGAAAACTTAAGAAAGAAAAAGGAAAAAAAGGGTTAACTGTACATTAATAAAGACTGGTTTATGGATAAACTGTTTCTTTGTTCACTTTTGGTTCCTTGCCATCCTCTTCACATAGATGCACACAGACATTGTCTTTGCTAAATGATGTGTCTGTATTTATTACAGCTTACTAATGTTTAAATCCATATCAGTTAAGTTGCTTTCAGGATAGCACCCTCTAATTTGTTTATTCCTTTAGTTTACAAAGCCTATCTTAAAGCATTTGTATAATATTGTAGTGTAAATCAAATAAGAGTGTTTTCTTAATGTCCTACTTTTTGTAGCTGAATTAACTAATTAAAATGAATTTGTTATTTTGTTGGAATGTAATTATATTGCCCTCTATTGTTATTTTCATATATACCCAGCTCTGTGGTGTGATCACACTGCTATGGATGGGATCCTCACCTTCAGGGCATTGTTCCAAATGCAGAAGCCTTTCAACAAAACCCATGTGTCTTAAGGACTGTAGTTGAACAGGTGCTATACCATCCTGATCTGGCTAGGCATAGTACAGAGATCCAGTCCAAACCTTTTTAACTTTGATTCCATGTTATAATAGTTTTTACAGTGTTTTTTTAATAGTTGTTATACCCCATTTACTCATGATCTCAGAAACTACTACCTGATTATCTGTAACGTGGCAGTATCACAGTTCCTTGAGGAGAGCTGTTGAAAAGTAAGGTTCCATTTTTGCTTTATTGTTTCTGACTTGCGCAGTATTTTAAAAACGAAAATCACTCTGTGCCTCAGGTAAACTTCTCAAGAAAATTGGAGTGGACAAACTTTCTTGAATACAAAATGTTGCATGCTGAGTTGCTTTACACATCAAACGTATTTAACTAATTGTAATTGCCTCTTTTGTTTGATCTTTTTCTTTGTAGTTCGACTTCTCGTTTGTAGATGTTTATCGGGTGAAGGGTTTTCAATTTACTTCAAAGCTTTCGGAAGACAACGAAAGCAGTGTCACAGACATAGGAAAGAAACGTTTTGGCCAGTTCTGCAGAGATCATCCAGTCTGTTGCTGTAATATTGCTAATAGCACCTGGAATTGTGATGGAGAAACTCTGGACAGTTCAGCAATTGAAGTGAGGTAAGCATCCTCTTTTTCTCTCCATGTACCGGAAAATATTAAGCCTTTTCATTATTTTAAAGATGCTCATAAGGACATCCCAAAAAAGTGCCTCCGCACAGCAAATTTGTGTCTTCTGATAATAAACTTGGGGCTTTTTGTTACTTTTTCGAGTCCTTTCCAGAGACGGTTCCAACCATGTGTATTGTAAATGATCATTCTGAGGTAGATGGATGCCCTACCTTTGAAGTCCTACATACTTCTTAAGGACTGATATTACGTGCTTGAAGTGCTGAAGGTGGTGTTGGTAGGGTACTTTTTAAATGAGTGGAGTACCTTATCACTCTGAGCACTAGCTTCTCCTGTTAAGCTTCAGAAAGCATCTTTGTCTTCCAGAAATACTGAGTGTCTCCCATGCTTTGTGGTTTCTGACACACAGCACAGAGTCTTATCTCCAGCCATATGGACAAAGAAGTTTTCAGTTGTGCAAATAATCAAATTATAAGGGAATAGAGTTTTATGAAATTTTGAAGGGTGTTTTTCCTTTTTGCTTGAGGTTTTTTTTTTGTGGATTGCTTTTGTTTGATGTTTTTAGAACAAAGGGAACCAAAACCAATACAAAATTTTTACATGCAAGTGTGTTCCATTAAAACATAATCATTTAGCACTCCAAAGTGATTTTTATAAATTTTTTATATTGTATACAATCAGCTCATCTAAATGCCCTGTAAAACTTTTTGTGTGAGAAAGAGGAGTAATAAGAGTGATGAATACATGGAAGCATCCAGCCTTCTTTGCAGGGGAGGATTGCATCAAGAATGAGAACATGGTGTCTGTAGTCTGGAGAGAGGAGCTTTGTACAACTGCTTGAAATTCATGGATTTTTAGAATTAAATATGTAGTACTCGTTTATTTCTTATAAATTGATTTCCATTTTTTGCAGGGTTCACTGCCAGTTAATGAAACTATTTGCAAGGGGAATTGAGGAAAACTGTAAAGATGAAGCTGCCTACAGCCACAGTAGCGTTGAACAATTACTATAGACTTTGTTCCTCCAATGGGGAGAAGAAAAAATAAAAGCTCAAGGAAATTGAGTAAATATGTATTTTAGTCAAATTGACAAGTATTTTAAAATTTTAGATATTTTTTTTTGATGGCTTCAGTTCAGTTTTAGACATCTTATTGCATTGTGTCATTTTTTTAAAAAACATTGTAATCATTAAAATATATCTTGGAGCAATGTAATCTAAGTTATGTTAGAAAAGAGAGGATTGGCATATATATATCTATTCACGATGACTGATAAAATTCTCTGTGCTTCTCTAGAGAGCTAATTTAGCAGTTGTGTTGCAATAATATCTAAATGTTATAAAACATTGAACTTTCCATTGTCATGGATCATGAATATGACAGATACGAAAATGACATTTTCAGTGTCTGAGAAGACATTTCTGCTGGGAGTGTTACGTAGTTGCTTGTGGCTTAAATGCTGGACAACAGTTTTGTCATTCGCATCTGTTTTTTTAGTAAAAGCTGTCATTATGTAATTCTGACTATACCTTGCAACTTATCAATGCAATTCAAACACACATTCCTGGCTTTAAGTAATAACAATAAGAGTTTAGAAATACTTGGAGAAATAAAAGCAC
Organism: Tringa tobata; assembly: GCA_033628505.1. Classification (NCBI taxonomy): domain Eukaryota; kingdom Metazoa; phylum Chordata; class Aves; order Charadriiformes; family Scolopacidae; genus Tringa; species Tringa tobata. Next base: position 14,281,480 of record JAHREE010000367.1, read on the forward strand.
ATCTGTAATACAGATCATACCTTGTCCTATATATTCTATTTATAAAAGCTTCCTTGCATGATGCTTTTTGGGATTATAAAGGGTTTTCTGACTGTTTGGATGATACCAAATACCACACACTGCAACTGAAATGTCTTGTAAGCACCTCGCAGGGAAACTTACAATACCAGGAAGGCACAGGCAAAGGAAAATACAAATATCTTCTGAAACACCAGCAAGTTTTAAATTTTTTAAAATATTAATATATGAAAAGCTTCCCTCTTCAGTGTACAATTCTGTGGAAATTCTACTACATGTGTTAAAATGTCCTTGCAAAATAAGATGTTGGAATGTTAAGTTTAAAAATATGATTTACTGCTTAAAATTTTTAAAAATAATGTTTGTTTCACTAAATATGAAACAAAATTTGTTTTGTGAAGCCAAGGGAAGAAACTGGCATCTGATAAATCATGAATTCACTGTGCTGATTTGTTTTTATAGCAAAAAAACATTAGACTATCATGTATAGTTATGGAGTGATTACTTAAGTTGTGTCTGGATTTGTACTGTGGCACACACATGTTCTGTGTGCAGGCTTGGGGCTAAATTTTGCTTTTCTCACACAGATTTGTTCCTGTTTGAGAATCAGAAGTTAGCCCCCACTCTCTTCTATCTCTTCTTAAATGTGTAGTTATTTTTAAAACTCATTGCATCTGAAGGTTTTTTTGTGTCTGACAGCTGATGATTCTCTGTTCATGTATATTTATTGGCACTTCTGTCATTCAGCTTGTATTAGTTTTGTGTCTCTTGTGTATCTGCTCTGTGTAAGCCGTGGTGATTGGTCAGTTTGTTACTGAAGCACTTGAAAATTGTTATAAATGGCTGATTTCTTTTTTTTTCCATTGCAATTATTTACATTCCAGTTTTGTGTAGTATCAAAATGGTGTGCTATTTCTTTGCTACAAAGTGTTATTCATACCGCTCTATATGACAAAAAGCACTTGCCAATTATATTTGCTTAAACTACAGTCATACGAAGTTCAGAATCTGTTTTTTGTTATATAGCATTTCAGGGAAATACTTGAATACTTTTCCAAAAGTACTGCTGTTTACTTTCCTTCTAAATGCAATGAGTTGAAATGTTGATTGATCCAACGTTTTTCAGACATTTGTAACATAAGTGTTATGTATACTGTATTTTTAAAGCCATGTTTAATAAGTCAAATAATACTTTTGACCTAAGAACCTCATTCAAAATGAGATTATGCAGTTCTAGAAATGCAAATATTTTTTGAAAGTGTCGTTTGTTTAATAAGTTCTACAGTCATTTTGGTCTGTCCATGAATATTGTGAGAATCCAGACTTGAAGTTACTGTAATTCTCGGGCAGGATGTGATGGTGCACACTCAGCTCACCAACAGATGAGGGCTTTTATGAGGCATTACAGCTGTCCACATCACATTCTCAGAAATGAGAACAGGAGTAAATACTAACCAGCTCTTTCCATTAGTTTAGTAGCAAGTCGAGGCCCTTACTTGAAAAATGGAGGCTTACTCTAATTGTGAATGTATATTGAAAGGCTTTGAATATTTTTACTATCTGAAACTCCGTGCGTGGTGTTTCCAAAGAAAGTCACATCAAAGGGTCCCTTTCTGAGAAATAAGCCACTGGAAAAGGAGAAAAGATCCTTCCGTAGTGTAGTATGTTAATGAAGTGTGAAGTAAGTAACAAAGGTGTTTCAACATAATAAAATGGAAAGGTCTTAGGTAATAGAAAAGCTGCGTAGATGCATTTGAATAAATCTATCTGCAGAATCTTGTACTAGCAAAGCACCATATGTGAGTTGTATGACATCTCCAGTTTATTTTTAAGAAGAGAGCTGCATAAGTAATGTCTGCTTACATTTTAATTCTAGGGTTTTTTTTTTTCTCTGAATGTAGTCTCAATATGGAAATTATGTATAGGAAAACCAAGTTCGATTTTTCCTTTTTTCCCAATCTTGCTGGCTTCAAGATTAGAAAATGTGTTCTGTTTTATGACGCTAGGGCATTTCATTGAAAAAATAAAATTACGTTGTACAGCAATGTAGTGGTTTTCTTCTTTTCACAACTTGATTTAAAAAAAAAAGCTGTTGCCAGATTTCTACTAAACAAAGGTTACTCAATGTAACCAACATGGGCAAATTAAATCAGGTGGAGAAGTAATTCCTAAGCTTCCATTTGAGTTTACCATGGCTTTGTAGCAATTGGGAGTGTGTACAAACACTGAGAGTGAAGAAAAGCAAATAGCGAAGCTGGACTTCTACCAAAACTAAGCAAATCTACCAAGATAAACAAAAGATTGAACAAGGGGAGAAGAGCCTAGTTATAACGTAAGTATTTAGAGTTATTGATTCTGTGAGAAGACAGCAGAGGCTGCCCCCAGGGTGGACAGAGCTGTATTTGCAAGGGGAATTGAGGAAAACTGTAAAGATGAAGCTGCCTACAGCCACAGTAGCGTTGAACAATTACTATAGACTTTGTTCCTCCAATGGGGAGAAGAAAAAATAAAAGCTCAAGGAAATTGAGTAAATATGCATTTTAGTCAAATTGACAAGTATTTTAAAATTTTAGATTTTTTTTTTATGCCTTCAGTTTAATTTTAGACATCTTGTTGCATTGTGTCTTTTAAAAACATTGTAATCATTAAAATGTATCTCGGAGCAATGTAATCTAAATTACAGTCTTCTCAAACTTCGGTCATACCCTCTGACATCCACACAACATACATCTTGCAAAGGCTTATGCATGTTCTTAATTAATGTGTGAGTAGTCCCAGTAATTAGAAGGGGGTGAGGCATTCGTTCTGCAATCAGACATGCCTTTCAAATCCTCTGCAATGAGAGGATTAGCGATAGGTTTTTTCATTCCATTTCACACTGTTTAGAAATTTTTCCTTTTACGTCCTTACCACAAGCGCCAACAAGAGGTTGTCTTCAAAAGGTGTTTGCTCCTCCAAGGCTCTTACGTGTCTGAAAGGGGCACCTGCTCCTTGTTGGTAGCTGTTTCACCTACAGAGCAGTGAGCCCACCAGCGATGCTGGTAGTGTTTCTGTGATAACGTATTTTTAAAAGGGTAAAAAATGCTGCAGAGCAGCTGTGAGTAGTGGGGTGGGGAGGGGGGGAAGAGAGAAATAGCCCTGCAGGCACCGAGGTCAGCAAAGAAGGAGGGAGAGGAGGTGCTCCAAGCACCAGAGCAGAGAAGCCTGTAGAGAAGACCATGGTGAGGCAGGATGTCCCCCTGCAGCCCATGGAAATCCACAGTGGGGCAGATATCCACCTGCAGCCCATGGAGGATCCCAAGTCAGAGCAGGTGGATGCGCCCTAAAGGAAGCTGCAGCTGGTGGAGAGCCCAGACTGGAGCAAGTTTCCTGGCAGGAGCCGCAGCTGTGGAGAGAAGAGCATGCAGGAGCAGGTTTTCAGGCAGGAACTGTGGCCCATGACAGACGTAAGTGGGAGAAGTTCATGAAAGAGTGAGTAGGAGAGACAAAGCATTTTGAGCCAACCACAACCCCCATTTCCCATCCTCCTGCGCAGCTCAAAGTGGAGGGAGGAGGTGGAAGAGTCAGCAGTGAAGTTGGACCTGGGAAGAAATGGAGGGGAGAGAGGGGCAGGGGAAGCAGAGAAGGAGGTGAGTTTAGTTTTACTTCTCTTTGCCCTAGTCTGTTATTATTTGGTGATAAATTAATCTTCTCTGGCTTGAGCCTGTTTTGCTCCTGACTGCAAATGTGGAGTGATCTCCATGTTCTTATCTTGACCCATGAGGTTCTCATTGTATTTTCTCCCCGTCCCACTGAGGAGGAGGAGGGACAGAGTAGCTGGGTGGGCACCTGGTGCCGCCTTATACGAAATCGATGGTATTCACAAACAGAAAGACAGTACGTAGAATCAGAAATTTCTCTGAACGCCTCTGTCTTGCAATTCAAGTATTATTTCACTAGAACTCCTGCCTTAATCCCGACGAAGTAAATGAGTAACAGAAATTCATCATTTTAATTCTCATTAGTCACATTGCTCTTATTTCAAATTTTCAACAGGATTGTTAAGTACATTTAATAGATTCTAACTGGTGTTTGAGTTGCAGTAAATGAATTCTGTCCATAATGAAGCGTTGGTCTCCCCAGACTTCTGTCGTACCCGCTGAAATGCACACAACATACATCTTGCAAAGGCTTATGGATGTTCTTAATTAATGTGTGACTAGTCCCAGTAATTAGAAAGGGGTGGGGCATTCGTTCTGCAATCAGTCATGCCTTTCAAATCCTCTGCAATGAGAGGATTAACGGTTTTTTTAAATTCCATTTCCTACTGTTTAGAAATGATTCCTAATATTTCCCTACCAAAATCGCCAAGAGGCTGTCTTCAAAAGGTGTTTGCTCCTTGAAGACTCTCACATCTGAAAGGGGCACTTGCTCGATGGCAGCTATTTCACCTACAGAGCAGTTTTGCGCCTTATTTCATGGGAATCCTCCAGCAATAAGTAAAACTAATAGGGTTTTTTTATGGTGGTTTTCTTTTTTTTTTTTTTGCGTGTAGAGAAGACTTCAATAGTGTAGAACAGGAGAAATACAGAAGGGGAAAAATAATTATTCATAAAGGAAAAATACTGACAGAATAACAGAAGTGATGCAAATTAAAAAATCCATGGAGACCAAATTCTGGAAAGAATGAAAGAGAACAAATGCAAAAGAGATTTTAAAAAGAAGAAGAATAAAGAAAAAATAGGAAAAGAAAACACAGGTTTTATTTTATTTTAGTTATTTTGTATTTTATTTTAGTATATTTTAGTATTTTATTTTAGTTATTTAGCATTGCCCAGGCATGTGTACTTTAACTGCAGGGTGAAGCTAGCACTAAAGGTTGGAGTAGATTGTTAGAAGTTTGACTATTTACAACTGGTAGGCAGAATAAAAGCTTTATCACTGATGTGAAGATATATTTCTAAACAAAATGTTGGGTCATGCTCTGTATCTCCACTCACAAACTTTACCAAAATAGCAGCATCCTAGAAGATGTTTAAGGTGTTAAAGGAGAATTGTAAAAGCAGCTTCCTGTAGCAACGTGCAGCATTCCGGACTGACTGTTCAATTTAATCTGCCAAATATTTATATTTCCTGTTAATATTTAGCAGCTGTATTTTAGGAAAGGGGAGATTGGGCAGCAAGAAGAAATGCAGGGTCAGTACTTCGATGCTGCTGAGGGCAAGGTGCAGGCACAGCGACTCACTCCAGCCAAGGCTCGGCCCCACAGACCTTGGCGCGTCAGGGAAAACTCCCACAGAAAATGGTGGCGTACCCAAATACCTGGTAGGTGTTTGTGTAACCTGTTCTTCTAAGTGATGTATATTCCGCAAAGCCATTTAACCATCAGAACGGATTGCTTCAAGATTTTCACAGTTAGAAAACTTTGGTTACTCACTTAACTGAATCTTCCCTGCTGTGTTTGGGCATTGCTTGCTCTGCCCTCAGTGGGCACGGAGAACGGCTCACTCCCTTCAGGGAAATTCCCTACCTATGCTCTTGTGTTCCCTCTTGGTTTTCTGTTCTTTGCCTAAACAGTATTAATATTCAGACAGAGAAGGATAAAAAAAATCACAATATCGATATTAAGAAAGACTGCTTGAAGCTGATTTCTGTTTACCACCAAAGAAGGGACTTAATAGAAAGAGCTGGTATTGACAGGGTTGTTCCGAAAAAGAATGTGTATCTGCATAAAGTCTTCAATCAAATCCGGTACTGTTAGTTCCCAGACGTGGTGTTTTCACAGAATGCTGTCTAAAGCCCTGATGGATGCATTTAGAGGAGATATCTCCCCTCAGCAATACCTATCAGATAAATAACGACTCTGAGGGTTACACTGCTGGTAGGTGCTGCTCTGCCCCTGGCCCAAGAAGAATCAACCCAATAAGTAGCTCTCAGGTGGTTGGAGCCTCCTATTTCCATTTCACTTCGTGATGCTGGAATTTTCGAGGGAAAACAAAACCTGAAAACCCTGGTGTTGCAGTACTTGCAATTTCCAAGTAAAGGTTTTCAGAAAATCCTCAACACATTGGTAGCAGGATCCAGAAAGAGTAAACATAGGCGTATTCTCTCACCAGAGCAGCAGATTGCGGTGTTTGTTCTCCTCTGTGCGTAGGCGAAGCTTTGAGATAACAAAAGAATTTGTATTTCTTTCCTGCATAAGGCTTTGCAGACATGGTGGAGGAAGGTGGGTTCTGCTGCCACCCGTGCTCAGAGAAGTCCACCCTCAGGTTGCTACGGTGGGAAGAGCAGGTGGTAATGCTTCCTCTGGATGGACTAGTGCAGGAGAGGGCTGAGGTGAGCAGGAATATCAGAAGGTCTGGGGCTGTACAGACTCAGCAGCCCAGCCAAGAAAACGCTGCACTGCACCTGTGTAAATTGCTTGAGTTTGGGGACTGAAGGCCATTGCTGTCTGCCCTGCCTCCATTTGTCGGAGGAAATTTCACTGGTCTGGGACAAATCTGCCCTCTAACACTGCTGTGAAAAAGCACAGCAGGAATTTATTAGCAAAGTAGACCGTCTTCATTTTTTTTTTTTTCATTGGAGCTAAAAGAGAGGAAAAAGGAGGTGAGGAAAGGGTTGTTGGCTCACCCCATCCCTTACTGAAAGAACCTGACACGATACATCTTACATTACATGTGCAGCGAGACTACTACACATGGGAGACTACTGCTACTTGTGCTCATTTCTACTAGGATTTCTGATTTCTATCTTCCAACAAAGGCTACTGAGATACCAGGACTCCTTCCTCCACTTGGCGTGGGTGGGGGCTAAGGAAATGAACGCCATACCCTTTCAAAAGCACCAGTAGTTGGGTTTGAATTCCCTCCAGTCCCAGGACACAGCATACACCTGCAGTGGTGTCAGCCAGAGCTTCCTGTGGAGTGGCAAATGCTTCCCTATGCTCTTAGTGCAAGGCGGTGGTAAAAGGAACTGTAGTTGTTGTGGTTTTAATGGTTCTCCTAAAGCCACTTGTGTGAGAATGTGTCTTTGCTGTCTTCACAAAGACTGGGAAGCACACACCAGGTCATGATGACCCCTGCAGTGCCAGTTCTACTCACACGGACTGGTGTCTTAGACAGTACCAACAGGGAGCAGACAAGTCAGGTTATACAAAATAGAGATGACAGAGATCGTGTTAATGATGCCTATAATGGACTTGCTGACTGTGAACTGCTGTGCAACAGAGCTGCAGGGTCTGAGCACAGCCATTGACTGCCCCACTCTACACAGCACTGGTGCAGCCCCAAGTCTGTGTGCAGGTTTGGGTGCCTTGGTGTAAGAAGGACATCAAATTATTGGACTGTGTCCACAGGAGGGTGACCAAGGTGGTGAAAGGTCTCGAGGGCAAGACTTACGAAGAGCAGCTGAGGTCACTTGGCTCGTTCAGCTGGAGAAGAGAAGGCTGAGGGGTGACCTCATCCCAGTCTGCAACTTCCTCGCTGGAGGCAGTGGAGGGAAAGGTGCTGGTCTCCTCTCTCTGGTGACCAGCAATGGGACATGAGGACAGGAGGAAATGGAATGAAGCTGCATCAGGGGAAGTTCAGGCTGGACATTAGGAAAAGGTTCTTCACTGAGATGGTGATCAGACACTGGAACAGGCTCTCCAGGGAAGCAGTCACTGCATCAAACCTGTCAGAGTTCAAGGAGCATCTGGACAACGCTCTTAGTCATGTGGTTTAGTGTTAGGTTGTCCTTTGAAGAGCGGGGAGTTGGACTCAATGATCCTATCAGTCCTTTCCAACTTGAGATATTCTATGATTCTATAAGCTCATTAAAGGCAATGTCCACTCACTTCATTGAGGATGAGAAACAATTGTACTGTCACTTTAGATTTTGTGGTATCTATTGGTCAAAGGTCTAAAAATTAACCACCTGTAGGTAGTTATGCTAAGCCAGGAAGTTTGAAAGATCCTGATGCACATCGCAGGTCTCTAAAACATAGCAAGCCTGACCTCATGAGTCGTGGCCTTCACCTTCTGTTTGCTCTTCTGTCCTTCTTTCCTCTCATGAGTACCAGCCTGTTACAACCTACTGATGAGTAGGAAGAATATCAATGCTGAGAGGTGATCACATCAGGGCAGTGGGGTTTATGTGATGCAGAAGAGTTAAGATAGAGGACTAGAGTCTTGTCCTTTGGGTTTCTGTCACACGCCCGGTGACATAAATTTGGCATGGAGAGGCCCACTGCCATCAGGAGTGAACGAAGAGCAGCTCTACTGGTGCTGCACCAGTGTTACAGCATATTTGGAATTATGATTATTTTGGAGTAATCATATGATTACTCCATGAAGCACATGATGAAATAATTATGACAAAGGTGTATTTTCAAGCTCTCTTCGTGCAGGTCCACCGGCAGAGTTGCTCAACTCTAAATCAAAATCTCAGGTACATTCTTAGATGTACTCTGAGACCTGTAAATAACATCGGATATTTTGTTGTAACCTCATTTTCCTTTGTTCAGGCACCTGTCAAGGTGTCAGTCTTGGCTGACACTGCCGACACAGTGCTGTCCATACTGAGAAGGCTCACAGACACTGAGGGATGCTAAACATCTGTAAACTGCACAGTGTTTCAAATGCTGCTAACTGCCCTACACTGGAAGAGCAGTGTCAAGAGAAAAAAGGCTCAGTGCATGTTAAGTATAAAGGATAAAGCTTGAAAATGACACATCTAGAGAAAATTGCACACACAGAAGATTCGCCTTGGGGTAGAAGCAGATTATTTTGCATACAAATACGACAGGATGGAGACAGCACAGATAACTCTGCCTGTTGCTCTCTGATGTGCACGTTGATTGAATCTCTCCACCTGCAGTCCACAGTTACCATATTGGAAATATTGCCACTAACTTCCAATAAGGAAAGAAATATAGCTTTGTTTTGGTTTTGAAGTCTTTGTGTCACAAATCAGTGCCTATAATCCAGGAAAAGAGAAAATTATTTTTCAGTAAAATGTCAAATAATACCTTTACATGGAGTTATATACATGTTACTTGTTTTCTCCACACCCTAAGCTGCAGTCAAGAGTTCTAAAGTTTAAATCATTTTATGATAATAAACTCTCTGGTACACTGTTTAATAATTCTGCATGTTAATGTAAATAATTTTTTATCTACCTTACTGCAGTGACTGCTATTCAGTGTTTTAAGTCTGACTTGGTCCTGCAGCTCCCTCTACTGAAATTTTTTTATCTAGAAAATAATTCTACATTTCTGAATACAGCATTCATTTTTAAGGTAGTCTGACAAATCCCTTTTCTATGGTTCCCTGTTGATGAAATCTGCAGTAACATGCTTCAGTTCAAGTTACATGTTACTTCACATTGGTAATTTCTACTTTTAATTTTCTTGACAGTATTCGATGTGATCAAACAGGGATAGATACTGCACAGGATTTTTTTGTCCCAAATGACTGAATAATTTGAACAATGTCCTCATTAAAAAAAGGACAGAAACACTAGGTCAAATAGGGGAAAAGTATAATTGTAAATTTTAGCATCTGGGACCCTTAGATTCTTGTTTGCCTACCAACTTTCTCAGCTCAGGAGAATTTGCCTGTGCTGTAAGTGTGTTGGGCACACAAGTAAAGGTGGATTAAGTATTTGTATCTCCTTTCATGGCCATACCAGCATTTCTGAGTGCTCCTCTTCTGCTCCAGCATTTCCCCTTGCTCAGCCAGCACACCCTGACACATGCCCTCAGTGCTGCCAGTTTTTCTCTTCCTTCCTTCCTTCCTCATTGCTATCCTGAGTTCTTACTATTCCCACTGTTTTATTTTACTGGTTCCTTCTGGAGTTCAACTATGGTGCCTGTAGTACTGACCTGATGACATGTCTCTCTGTTCCTTTGATCTCCTTTGCTCTGCCTTTGGTACTCCCTCAGGCTGGCTGCCTTCTGCTCCAGCACACGGGCCATCAGGCTCTTCTTCTCTACATTATTTCTCTTCTGGAACTTTTCTGTTTGATTTTGGGATGCAGACTTACATCTGAAACAAGGGATTTACTTACATATCTCCGAGAAGAGATGTTTGGCATCTGGACATGTCTTTGGGCACCCAAGTATTTTACATTACAGTATACCCAAGCAATAATGATCAGCTTTGCATTGTGGCTTTGTGCATGTTTTTCTGCCTGAGTGTTTGAAAATTCTCCAAAACACCTTTTATCAAGGGGAAATATTTATGTATAATAAATGAATGACAATAGGAAATTATTATTCATGACATAGACTTCAATTACAAATAAGTGCGTATTCTCCAAGGAAACATTTAAAAGCCAAGTATCACTGACATGCGGCTACGTAACATCACCGTTGGGGTAATGCACTGCCATATTTGTACTTTATTCTGTCTAAAAGACTGGGTTAAAAAAAGCATGTCGCTGTGAACAGTGAGCTTTTCTTACTTATTTCTACATTAGAAGGAATCTCCAAGGAAACAGAAGTACTGTGTGGCGCTGCTAAGATGTTTGTTCCCTCTCTTAACCTTCCAACAGCCATCTTTATTGAAAGTCTTTAAAAGAATAATGATTTCTTTAGCATGTACAAGTATGGACAATATAAATGTCAATATTTATGCTCTACATATATTCTCCTGTATAGCGGAGCAATGATATACGTGTAAAAGCAATTTTGCAGAAAATAGGATAGAGTGATTTCAGTGCAAATGTTCCTAGCACTTATTGCTATGAGCTGGCTTGTTTACAATGGGATCTGTAATCCACACAACACTCGATTGTTGTGCATCCTAATGTTTGTAACTGGATTTCATCAGAAACCGTAAGCTGTAAAAAGGAAAATGGCTGTTCCTATGGCCAAAAGGGCTGTGTAGCCTGTGCTGCGTGTGGACATCTTTTAAATTCTGGAGTATTAAGATCCCTGGGGCCTGTAGTGGAAAATGATGAGAGAGAACACAACGCTATCTAAAAGGTAGCAGGAGAGGTACCAATCCCTCCGCCCTGCGGGGAGCAGTAGGAGAATGACTCAGAGCAGAAAAAAGCACAAATCGATGCCAGACCTCTGCATGTTTGTGTATCCCAGGTTATACTGAAGGCTCAGCCAGTGGCATGTTGATTGCAAAATTCAGACTGCATTTGGCATGCCACCATTCCTCTTCAACACCCTTTCATAAAGGTTTTGGAATTCAACCGCTCCTCAACAAAGTAGCATGCTGAATGTCAGAGGGTTTCCTCCTCTTCTGAAGGGCAAAGGGACAAGACATGGGTGGCAGGTCCGCTCCACCCTCAGCTGATGGAAATCGGCTCCTTTGTTTTTTAAATGAAGCTGCATCAGTTTACCATAGGTGAAGACCTGCCGCTCCGCTTAGCCGATATACGTGCTTAACCCAAGCACATATCACGAAGGATTTCACCAACACTCTGGAGAGGCTTTGCGTCCATGATGTGACCTGTGGAGTTATGTTCTGTCGGCTCCAGCAGAGTAACTTTTTATTCTACTTTGATATACTCTAAACCAGAGGAACTAGACTAACAGCAGTGTTAGGTTCATTTCCAGATGGGTCTGAGTAAGGCAAATTTGCATTTTCTATTGCATACACAAGCCCATCTAAACAGAGAAGAGGAGAAGACGGTCTATTGACATTATGTAAAGGTGGCATATCAGTTTAAAGGGTTCTGTTTGCCTAGAAGAATGTGAAGGAGACTATTTAATTACCTGTCTGGGGTTGACAAAGATAAACACCCTGTTATTATTCTATGTATTTGCTTGTAACTCAATTAAGGTTGTGTACTTAATTGTATCACCAATATGAAGAAATAAGTGTTAAGGTGTTTGAAAGCTAGAGGAAATGAGATGTCCCTCAAGAAACACAAAAGGTCAGGGAGTGGAGAAAGCAAGGAAGCATAAAATTATGGCATTGGTATTCAACGAAGATCAGAAGTGAAGGGCTGTGTTATCTGAATTCCCAATTGTAAGGTTGAATGGAGGAGTTAACAGAAAAAGTGAGGACTTACAAAGCAGAGCGACACAGCGCAGCAGCATGAACTAAATCAAACACGTCTAGCTATTCTGTCAGTGGTGAAGGGGAGCTTATGTTCACGAGTTATTTCAGTTACATTGAATCATCCCTGACATATCTACAATATTTGCTGTCTTCTGTGTACAACACTCTTGAATGATAACATTTAATGCATGGCACTAAGTGATCAGCCTATTTCATTTTTCTGCTCCCCATATTAATTTTTCCATATTAATTTCCCATATAAATTTCCCATACAGAAACAACAAAGGACATGACATTATTATTTAAAAAATTTAAGATTAATGTGCAGGGCTGTCTGATCATCCCCCCACCTGTCCCTTTTAATGTGCTATGACTTTAGCTTGGACTGTGATTGTATGTGTCATATAAGCCAAATTCGTTCGTGCCACCTTCACCTGGTGCACCTGAGTCTGAACATTTTGCGTGGCAAAGGCGGAAGAACAGGCTGTATTTCCCTGCGGAGGTGCGCTCTTGGTAATCCTGCCCCTCGGACGTTGGCTGTTCCTGCCAACATCAGGAGGGCGAGGGGGTCCCAGCCCACCAGCACCAAGGCAAGGAGACAAGGAGTGATACAACAGCCAAGCACAGCCACGTGTTGCCCCTGACGGACAGCCCCGCAGCAGGACATCCAGTGCCGGCCAACGACCCATAATTACGCCCAGAGCTGTCATTTCAGGAGCAGGTTCAGAAGAGTAAATCATTAGTGGACTTCTTATGGTCTCTATTTTCTGCAGAATCGAGCGTTCTCGTCAATGCAAGTCTGAGGGGGGCAGGAAGCAGGCAGGGGACATCACTGGGCGCTTCTGGAATGCTATGACAGCAGAGGACTGAGGGAAAAGATCTCCCCTGCTATTACAATGTCTCCATCTGATCTTCTTTTTGACACATCTGACAATATAAACCTGTTCTGTGCAACCCCGGGAGACTTCCCCAGCTGCAATTTATCATTGAAATAGTTTAATTAAATTTATTTTTGCTCTTTATAATTTTTTTCTTAAATTACTTCAGCACTTTCAGAGGAAACAGGGTTTTTTTTAACCCATCTGACAGAAGATTGTTTAGAGGTTTTTTTACAGCGTCTGACACAGCCGACACCACTGTTCTTATCATAAATATCTGCCACACTAGTTTAAAGCTGTGATTAAAGCTGCTCCGCATTCTGCTGGCAAGGCAGCTGGACCTGCACGAATTACAATAATAACCACCGAAGCTCCTTCCTGAGAAGAGTGCTGTTTCTGTAGCCATGTCAGACAAGTGCTGCCTTTTAAGAATGATTGCTCAGCTCTAAATGACATTTTGGGCTTTCTTCTAGAAAAGTAAGTTATTTATTTTCCTGTGATTTTAACTAAAGAACACTATCATCCCTAGAGAACAATTTTGTTTTTCAGCACCGAAGCAATTACTTTCAGATGTATCAAGTGCTTGATGTTTAAAAGCCTGTGTGGTTTCATGGGTTTGAAAAACTGCTTCTCTTAAGGACTCATAGACTCATAGAATAGTTTGGGTTGGAAGGGACCTTTAAAGGTCATCTAGTCCAACCCCTCTGCAATAAGCAGGGACATCTTCAACTAGATTGGGTTGCTCAGATCCCTCTCCAAATTGACCTCAAATGTTTCAAGGGATGGAGCATCTACTACCTCTCTGGGAAACCTGTGCCAGTGTTTCACCACCCTCATGGTAAAAGATTTCTCCTTTATATTGAGTCTGAATCTACCCTCTTTTAGTTTAGAACTGTTACACATAGTCATATCACAACAGGCCCTGCTAAAACGTTCATCCCCGTCTTTCATATAAGCCCCCTTTAAGTCCTGAAAGGCCACAATAATGTATCCCCGGAGCCTTCTCTGCTCCAGGCTGAAGAACCCCAACTCTCTCAGCCTGCCTTCATGGCAGAGGTGCTCCATTCCTCTGATCATTTTTACATCCCTCCTCTGGACCTGCTCCAACAGCTCCATGTCTTTCCTGTCCTGAGGGCCCCAAGGCTGGACACAGTACTCCAGGTGGGATCTCACCAGAGCAAAGGGGCAGAATCACTTCCCTTGACCTGCTGGCCATGCTTCTTTTGATGCAGCCCAGGATGCAGTTGGCTTTCTGGGTTGTGAGCGCACATTGCCAGCTCATGTTAAGCTTTCCATCCACCAGTACCCCCAAATCCTTCTCCACGCTGCTCTCAATCTCTTCATCCCCCAGCCTGTGTTGATACTGGGGTTTACCCTGACCCAGATGCAGGACAACTGCACCACTCAGTTCGGTGTCAACTCTTAGGCTAGTTTCTCTGCAGGTCTCACCAATCCCATAACCCCTGAAATATATAGCTGCATAACACCTGGCCATTCAACATTGGTGAGAAAATACCTATGTAACCAGGAGACGGTTATAAATTGAAGCAGGAGATGAATGTATATGGTTATAGTGCCATCATTAAGATAGCAGAACATTGTCTGAAAAAGCTGTTCTTGTACATGGCAATAAACACAAAGCCATAGAACATCACAGGTTGGAAGGGACCTCAATTGTTTATCTGTTCCAACCTTTTGTGGAAAAGGGAGACTAGATGATATTACCTATCATCCTGTCCAATCACGTATTGAAAACTTCCAATGACAGGGACTCTACCATATCCCTGGGGATGTTACTCCAGAGAATGGTTGTTCTTACTGTAAAAAGTTTTTCTTATGTTGGGATGAAACCTTTTCTGGTGCAACTTGTACCTGTTGCTCCTTGTCTTCTCCATGTGGCTTCTTGTGAAGAGGAGCCTTTTGTACCTGCCCTTTAAGTACTGGAGTGCGGATCAGGTCCACCCTGAGTCTTCTCTACTCTGGGGAGAAAAATGCTAACTCCTTCAGTTGTTCTTCAAAGGGCAAGTTCTCCAGGCCTTTGATCATCTTCATCACACTCCCTGGGACTCTCTCCAGTCTGTCCACATCTTTCTTGAATTGAGGGGACCAGTATTGTGGGGACTGGGGATGCAATACTACATGTGTGGCCTGGCAAATGCTGTGGGGAGTCACAGAGCCCACAGGAGGGAAGCAGATGGAGAAACTAAAAATTCAGCAGGAACTGAAGAGCTTCTGCCTTGCACAGGCACAAGATACCACTGACTGACAGCAGCCTATCCCTCTGAAAAGCAGCATCTCCCACCTCTGTCAAATTTCTACCAGTCAACTTCCCCTGCATTTGGGTAGGTTGATAGGGACAACCTCACTGGCAAGATTCAGGCATGTCTTGGAGAACCCCCACGCCTCCTAAGTAGAAAGTAATGGTACCAGCTCCCCTTGCAGTAGCTGGCACAGAGCATGAGCTTTAGTCCTGTACTGCCCAGAGCAAGGAGGTAAGCAATGAGATCTTTGGTGACCATGTTGTGTGTGGCCACGGGCACTGTATAGGTACTACATATGCCTGAATAGGCCTCATCCCTAATGATGGAATGAGGAGAGAAGATCCTCAGAGCTGAAGGCAAGATGCCCTGTCACCAGCAGAGCACGCACCTGAACTGATAGTTGATTATTGACATGAATCAGGGTCATATTGCCAAACAGTCCACTGAGGGAAAGTCTTAAAAGTGCAACTCATAAGAACAAAACGTGTGTATCCAGATCAATCTATAATTAATAGTTACCAGAGGCATTTTGACACTCAGTTCTTGCCACACTGAATATTAACGTATTCTTTGTGCTAGAGGTAAATAACATACATGAAACATACCATCCACAAAATGGTATTAAGTGCGTAAGACCATGCTATTGCCATCTTCTCATGACAACATCTAAAAAAACCCAAACCCAACAACCCACAAAACCAGAATGGTAAACAATGACAAAGCAGAAAATAATGATAGTTGCAATCTGGGTCGTTCTTAGGTTCTTACAGGCTTTCAGACAAAACACATGGTCACCAACTAGTCAACATTCATGGCTTGCGTTCTGTTGCAAATCAGTTTGTTGCCATGTCTTCCCATCCTTTAGTGGTATCACACTTCAGTGTAAGCCACCCAGTGCTATAGAGCTCAGTCGCTCCACCACATGGCTCATCCAGGTGGAGTCCACAGCTCTTGCCATAGCGGCTGTTTTGTTTGAGTCCTGTGCTCAGCGAAAATCTGTTTTCATTGTCCTGGTCTGTTCAGATCACTTGGTTTAGAAGTATCGGAGAAAAAAATAACAACAAATGTTTTGAGCAAATAAAATCAATTAGATCGGTGTAAAAAAGCTGGTTGCATGTGCTGACAGGGATTCATTGCATCAGGGAGAGAACTAAGGCTGCGGGGCAGAGTGATGGTGTATGCTCTACATGGGGCTGGCCAGGGAAGGGTGGGGAGCAGAAGGATGGGGCTGTAGCTGGGGGGACACACAGCAAGAGGCAGAAGACGTTCCTTAATGCAAGCTGCCATACCTGGCTTGGTGCATTTAACACTACTTACTGCTCAGGGGATCTAAAGGAGCAGGCTTGGGTCTGGCAGGAGACTCTCTGGTTGCTAAATCCTCTGACTTTTATCTGTGATCCAGCTTTTAGGTCTCATGGACAGGGTCTGCATCAAAAACCTCAGGCCAAGCAGGGCTTGTGCATTATGCAGTGTCTTTGTAATGGCCTTTAGACAGTCTGTCAGCAGAACTACTGTCACCACCTCTCCTGAGATGTCTGTGAAACCTACTGTAAGTATTCTGGCCGCTGGCTCTTTTCCGTGCATGCCCAGACTGATGACTAGTACCAGTTAGTGTGTGGTCTCTGAGGAGATTTGTGAACGTGCTCTGCAAGCACATCAAGCAATTAATTTGTCAGCATACCTTCTCATATGAGGCCAAAATTAGACCGCGGGTTCCTTCTCATCCCATTAACCTGAGGTTGAGGGACGGAAAGGACTGATGAGCCAGCCCCTGGTGCTGTCTCCACCTTTAGACACCGTGACAGCAATGGCCAGTTGCTGTGACCAGTGGTACTGCACACACGCGCTTATGCTAAATCCGTGCTGATGCCTCCTGTCCTTCTCTGGTGGTCAGTCCCAGCCCACTGTCACCAAGTCAGCCTGAGCAACAGCTATGATTTCTTTTTCTTCTCCTCCATTAGCTCCTTCCACACGTACGCTCCCTGTCCTTGGCTCCTCACCTCCTGCAAGCTCTCTGACAGGACACCCACCACTTGCTGGGGACACAGGCAGGCTGGCTTATGTGTGGGAGCATCTTTGAGCACAGGGCAAGACAAGCCGACCATCTCCCATGAATTCTCACCTGGAGGGTTCCGCAGGCTGTGTGGGTGGCTTGTTTGTGTACCTGGGAAGCCAAGTGCATGCGAGTTTCTGCCAAAAGGGGAAAAAGATCCAGTGTAATGGCAGAATATTTCATGACATGGGATGGGTGAGGGAAGGCTTGCTAGGCATGCAACTGGCTTGGGGTATGAATCTCCTGTGTGACTCTGATGCATCTAGGGATGCTGCCAAGGAGGACTTCTGCCTTCCTGGGCTCCCCTGTGGGCAGTACCTGTGAGGAATGGGGAGCTCAGTATGGGAAGCTCTTTATTTCCTCCATATAACCTCCAAATATCCCCCATATTTTCCTCCTTCTCTTGAAGCCAAATTACTTCAGGAGAGTTAAAGACCGCAGTGTGCTCACGTTGCCATCTCTTTGCAGTGGTAGCCTGAAAACGTGGCAATTACAACACGAACAGAGGATGGGGTGGCAGTAACTGAAGCTGGAAGGTGTACAGTGGGAACTGCTCATCTCTCTGGAGACAGGTGCTGGACTAGCACTGGTGGTTGGGGCAGGCAGCTTGCCAGGGCAGCCCCATCCTTCAACAGGCTTTCCAACGGACAGGTGACTGTGGCACGGCTTTCAGGTCTGTGGCCAGCCCCTTTTCCGTCAGTGCTGTGCACCCTCACTGCCTGCTGGGCACTTGTGGTACGAGGGAACGGGCCCGTGAGTCGAAAGGCAGGGGATGAGAGTGCCAGGTGATGGATGGGACGTCTTGCCATCGCCTCTCAGGCATGAGCAAATGAGCCCAAATGGGGCTGAGCTGCCTGAAATGAGTGCCTAGACATCTGAGGTGTTATTAGCAATGCAGGGGAATTAGAGCTGCAGTCTGGGGCAATTGCATCGTAACTAAATGTAGGCTCATACCCAGAGGGAGAAGTTTACTCTACTTTGGGAGCCTAAACTAGGGCAGATGAAACCCAGTCACTGGGTCTGTACACAATTACTGATACTCTCAATACATGTAGGCCATTTTTCTCTTTGTGTTTTATTCCAGAATGGACTCTCTTTATTATTGTGTTAATTTTCTTGTATTACTTCGAAAAGTAATTCATGTATGGAGTAGATTGCTTGGGATGCTTTTGCACTGCTGATATGGCTTGGTGAAATGTCTGTGAGAGCTGGCCCCTGGCTCGAAGAGCAGCGTGAGGCTGAATGCTGCTGCTGGGAGCTGCTGCCTGCCCCAGCCCCACCGGAGGAAGGCACCAGCATCAGCCTGGCACATACCTAGCCTGGGGCCAAAGTCTGCCCTTAGGAGGAACGCAGCAGAATTGTATTCTCTCTAAAATATTACAAATAGCACAGGCTTTTATTGATTCTGTGAGTTCTTATAAATCGGGCAAGTAATTCTATTTCTAATGCGGTCTACAATGTCTTGAGGGGTCTGGGCCATTTAAAGGCAAAAGGGTCAGGATTTTGCTTCTTGGTTTAGGGTATATTGTGCCGCTTCAGCTCATCAATTTTCACTACTTTGTTACCATTCTTAAAAAACATTTCATGTGGGTGTTTTGACCTCAGAAACCAGATGTCGGTATTACTCCCTGCAGGTTCATGGGGGGGTGGAGGACTGCTGTTTTCTCTTATTATTATGGGAGGTTATTACTTGATTACAATTTGTGTCTGGCTAATGTACATTTTCTCCACAGTCATCGCTTTCAAAGCATCTTTTTAATTTGTTCCCCTTCCTTAAACCCTGTGCTCAAAGGCTTCTGTTTATGCTTTATGTCTCCCACTGGCTGTTCAGACCAGTTCTGAAAATGAAGACAAGCACCTCACTGGACATAGGCTGCCCTGGACATACAGGTGTCCAGCTGTGGGCTGTGCTGTGTAAGAACCATCATTTCAATTAGTCAAGAAAACAGGAAAATGCATCATCATTCTTTTTTTTTTTTTTTTCCTTTTTAGTTCTTTCTAAATACTTTCAAGTGACAGGTCATGGAACAAAGCAATAATTATAAAATGACACACTGTTATAATAACAGAGCAACAAATAGTTATAATTAATTAAAAGAAACAAAGGCAGGATTCGACTACAAGAGTTGTCTAAGACAACAGCTGAGCTGCTGTTTGCAGCAGCTGGATATGGTGTGCTGCTCCTCTCCCAGCGTGACATCTTCAGAGGGTGCCGGGCTGTGGATTGCGAGGACGCCTCTGTGTTGAGTTCTGGGAGGGGGAAATTAAATATACTGCCAGACACAATTAAAAACGACAAATGCTTATCCTTCTTAATTAGACTGTAGAACACTTATCACCAACCTCCCCCCATGCTTACTGTTGAAAACAAATTATTCTGAGAGTGCTTTTAATGTGACTTGTTTGCAACTTGCTGAAATCCTGACATCTTCTTTAGTAAGGCTGGTGGCTTGAGACCCCAGCAGTGGAAAAAAGCTCATATAGAGTATAAAAAGTAAACAATTAGCAAAAGTATTTTGAAGACAGCAATGACTTTGAGCTGGCTTCAACCCACACATTCCTTCTCGGTGATTGGAAATGTCCCCCATCGTGACAGTGAGGATACTGTAGAGACTAGTAAAAGGAACCACGTTGGTATTGGTGATTAAACTGTGCATGGAAATTTCTGTATTTTGCTAAGTGTAACTTACACATGTCCTATGTTTTCAGTGTATTTTGTATCACTCTACTAAACCAGAAATCCTGTGTAACATCTTCAAATAAGTAACTTTGACATTAAGCGTTGCACCCTCCACCCGTGATATCCAAAAGCAGGAGGTCAGAGAGTATTGGGCTCCAACATGGCTGTTCAGTAACAAGACTATAAGAGATGTTTTGTAATTATGTTGTTTGTAAGTTTATGTGGCTTTGACTTTTGTCAGAGAGCTTCTCATCAGAGAAACTTACTTAACTAAATGCTAGCAGCAATGACAACTGGCAACTCTAATTACACTTGACAGAATACAAGACAGTGTTTTTTCTTCCTACCAGATGCTTCCACTGCTGCGGGCTCCCTCGTCTACTAATTCCTGCCCCCGGTAGAACTTATTAAGACACGCACCTGTCATTTGGGACATCACAAATATCTGGCAAGACATGTAAAGTGTAGCAACGTGCAGCAGAAGTGCCAGCATAAACAGCCTCTCTCTGTCACAGAAGACTACCTTCAGAGTGAGGAGTTACACGGGGTAGGCGCTTGTCACTAAGGTGACGTGGCGGTTCCGCAGTGGAGGCAGGTGCGGGGTCGCATCCGCAAAGGTATCGGGGTGCATCCCTGTCCAAGTGCTCTAGGGCTGATGTGCTCCTCTGATCTTCACAGTCACTTCTGTGCCATCACCGCCCAAGTGGCCTCGCAGACTCATGCTTGATGAAGTAGTGGAGGCAGACAGGATGATCTGACGACTGCAAGGTAGATTGGCTTCATGTTTCTGTTCCAGAAAAATCACAACATAACAATCTGTCAGCGTGCACAGATGTATTTTCCTATTTTTCTTTGGCGTATTAGTTTTTTGTTTAATATATTAGTTTGCTTTCAATGTATAGAAGGAACTGACCTAATTTTTGCTGCCGGGCACAGGCAAGGCAGAGCAATAAAGGTGCTCTGTGAAGAAGAGGAAACACCCCATATTTCAAAGAAATTCCAGATGTGGAGTAAGATCATGAGAACAGGAAATGGCTGTACACTTATATAGAGGTTAGTAGTGAGACACTGGCATGTTATTGGGAAAAAACCAACAATGCCTCACCGGTTGGTTGATTCATCTGTGAAGTAACATACACCATTGTGAAATATCTTCCACTCGTCCCAACTGCTATTTACTGTTAGTGCTTACTAATGAATTCTGGAAAGCATTGAGGCACCCAGGTCTTCAGAGAATGTTTGCCTGGTTTTGTGTGAGTTTGTGCGGGTACAAATCCACCATCATCGAACTGGGAAAGAGGCACATGTGCTGGTGCTGACGGAGAGTCACTATTCCCTTACCTTCATTCCTTCTTCCTAATAAACCTGCTCCATACCATACTCACAGTGCGAAAATTGAAACTGAATTTGAGAGCATTATGGGCCGTTATTTGTTCCTCCTTATGTGAAATGATAATTTGGGAAGTCTAGAAGAGCAGGTCAGCAATTTTGTGCTGTCTGGGGAAGCAACATCACCGCATCTTCTCTTATTTATGTGCTGCAGGCAAAAATCGGGAGGTTCCTCCTCAGTTTTGTTGCTGTTGTTGTGAGAACTAAGTCAGTCCATGAGCTTATTACAGAGAAACAAACTACCAGTGAGAAAGCAGAATTGAAATAACCTACTTAGAAAGTTTTGGAGAGATTCTGGTAGTCTAGAAGGTATATTTTTCGTATCTTCCCATTTCAAGAGCCAAGAGCTTGCATGATTACTAGTCCAGATATTTTGAGCCCAGAGTAGCCGTAACATTTCAAAATGAGGTTTTATATGCTTAAAAATAATTCATACTTTAATGGCCAGATATCTCAAAGCCTTCTAGACCTGGGAGACTGTAAATTTTTACTTTCCATTGGCATAAAGGTCTCCATTTCTAGTCATACCCAATATAGTATATATAGGGCATTAAAGCTCTGACATTTCTAGACAAAGAAAATTTGTCACTGTAGTAGCACTGATTTTTACCTTTCCAATAGCTCACACAGGTATCATTTGAAGAGAAACTCCATGTCTGAAATGAAAAAGAGGAAATATAGCTGTAGAGAGATGTTCCTATTTGGAGACGGTTGAAATAAATTGGGTTTGAGAAGCAGACAATGTGGTCAAAGGTGTATGATAAATTAAAATATAACGTATCACTGTAACTTAACACTCCATCTCAAAATGCGCTGCTGCGTATCGTCACTCAGAGGTTTGTGTGTGAGCTCTGTTGATTGAATCTCAAAGGACTGGGAGAGGCAGCAAATACAAAACTCAGCAGAGGCCAATGATGGGCAGATTGATCTAAAGCAGCTGAGCAGGAGGTTCTCCTCCCCCAGGTCCAACATCACCAGGTCTCGTTCTCTCCGTGATGCTGACCTTGTCGGTCACACTGTGCCAGTGCTCTCTCTGCCCCCTCAGCAGAGCCATCCCAGAGCACTCAGCAAAAAACCCAAATGAGATGGATTTCTACAAACACCCACTTTCTTCCTCCAGCGGCTTTGTTAATTGTTGCTAATAGCCTCAGTGGTCAGTCAAGGTTTGAGTAACTATTAACTAGTCATCACAGCAGTGCCAAAAGGGTTTCACGGCGTGTCCCAGTTTGAAGTAAAAAACCATGACACTGGGTCAGGACTTCATGAGGCTGGACAACACTATCCCTGCCCCAAATCACACTAAGAGACTTTAGTTGCTGTACTGATTATTTGTTTACCCTGTGAGTACATGCTTCCACTGCGGAGGTGAGAAAGTTAATACATATGGACTTTTTTTACCTGTTGGCTGATGCAGATTCCCAGTGATGGCCAGGGTGAAATTATTTTTTTGTAATAGCTTTTACTTTAAGTGTTAAATGCATACAGAATACATCTAGGTTTTTAACTTCAGGTAATGAGATTACTAACCTGTTATGATATTAAATAAGTAAACATGTAGAATGTGAGTATGCAATATCTATCAGTCTTTCCTCTAGAATTTTTGCACATGTGATAGAGCCCAGCCCTTGCTTTATCTATGTGAACATACTGCTTTTCGTGGTAATGTACTCCCTAATTTGTTCTCCCTCTGGTTTGCATTTCCTATAGCTAGTTTTTCAAATACATAACGGCACTGTAGAGCTTAGGCAATTATTTCCAATGTCTAGGCATATTTATCAAGTGGAATCAAGTATTGATCATCTGTAGAGAAAGTCTCAGCATTCCTTCACATTTTCCAGCTGGCTGGGTGGGGAGGAAGTTCATTCTTATCAGTGAATCGGAAGTGGGCTTTGTATTTCTGTTTTAAGACAAAAATCATTGGGCCTTGTGGTTGCAGGTTCATAACAAAAAACAGTCATACCACCTGCTTTTCACAACTGCTGCCACTGATTTATTTGGCTGTTCTGCTTCAAATTTGGCACGTCATGTTTTTATTGTGTTTAAGAATTAGTGTGAAAGGAGATAACTATCTGGTATGCAAAAAGGTCATCTAAGGTTTTAAGACTGAGTACTTAGTACATTTTTTTGTTCATTTTCTTTTTTTTTAGCTGTATGTCAGCTAACTCAGCCAGGTCGAATTTCTGTCACCTAAACACCTCTTGCCAGGAGTATCCTGCTGCTTTCAAGGATGAAAGTGTACTTCCCAGCACGATTTGCCAGGTCCAGCATCACACCAGTACTAACAACCAGTGCTCGTCTCTTCAGCCTTCGCTACTGAGGTCCCTATTGCCAGAAGGTTTTAAAGGATTGTGAAATTGCTGCAGACTTTTGTCACTCTAATATAG
Organism: Tringa tobata; assembly: GCA_033628505.1. Lineage (NCBI taxonomy): Eukaryota > Metazoa > Chordata > Aves > Charadriiformes > Scolopacidae > Tringa > Tringa tobata. The sequence goes on from JAHREE010000367.1 coordinate 14,305,121, forward strand.
CAAATGTGTATTACTACTTCCGTTTTAGAGACAAAAGACACAAAACTGGAGGGAAATAGAAACTGGAGAGAAACAGCCCAAAACCTTACTGGATAACCTGTGGGGAAACAAGGAATCTGTCTCCTGATCTCCGTACTCTGTGTCTTAACCATAGATCCATCCTTTCCATTTATTTCAAAGATGTGTTTGTACTATTACTACTGCTGCTAATACCACTGTTTCAGCAGATGCCCTGTTTAACTGATAGAGGAAAGTGTGCCATCTCCAAATTTTTTCCCCTCCATTCTGTATGTTGCAATGCAAAGGACTTCTGGGGAAAAAAGTGTTATCTAAGAATAGGTGTAACCAAATCCTTGGGGCATTCAAAAGGACAAACTTGCATTTTGTAACGAGTATTCCATGTGATATTTCCCCTGAAAAACCTTCTAAGTAGCAGCCTATTTGCAAGAACGGCACTTAGGAAGTATTAACACAGAGAATGAATGGAAAACTCTAAATTGACCCTTTTATCCTGATTTTCTGAGATTTGTTGTTTGTTTTGCACGTGTGTAACCACGTTATGAAGTGGGGGAGTTCATAAGAAGAAACCAGAAGCCACAGCAGAACAGCTTGCATCTGGGAGGTGTTTATCAGCGATGGGGTAAGTGGTGAGCTGGAGCGGGGACCGATCCTCCTCACCTCTCAGGCGCGGCTCTACCTGGCAGTTTGAGGACTGTGCGGCCACCACTCAGCCTCGGGTGAGGTGCCCAGGTTGACCTTACGTATGTTCCACTCAATTACCCAGTACTTAAGCAACAGAGTCATCTTCTTTGGCCAGTGGTGCGGGGTGGTGGGAGCTGTGCCTGCAGCAGTGCGGGAGGGGTCCGAATCAGGCACCGCCAGAGGGTTTACACAAACCAAACGCCGGAATCACACTGCGAGCCGCTTCTATATTGGCCGTCCGTCATGTTATCACGTGGTGTCTCCAGTCTGCTTTTAAATCATTTTGGAGATGTGACTTCTAACACTGTTCTTGGGAAGCTATTTCACAGTCTATTAGACGTCCTTGTTAAAATTTTGGCTGGATAGTCAACTCAAATCTCCATTTGCTCAGTTTCCTACCTTTATATGCAATTATACCCCCGAGAAGCGCTCTAAACAATCTCCCTAATGCCTCGTTGTTTGTACCTTTCAAGTGCATGTAAACAGTTATAGCAGTTTTGGACACTGTGTGGGGCATCTTAAAACATTTAGCTCTTACAGTCTTTCTCCAGGAATCATCCGCTATAGCCCTTACGTTAGGCATTTTATTCTTCTTAAAGTTCTTTATAATTTGTCATAATTTTCCTAGGTAGGTTGGTGCCCAGGCCTGCGTGCAAGCTATAATTTGTACAACAAAGATTTCATATTCATAATGTTTCTAGGCTGCACATAGTTTTAAATTCTGCTCAGTGCCCTAATTTCACCAGTAATTGTATTTTATTTTTTTAAACCTCATACAGAAAGAGAAGTGAGCAGCTTTTCAGTTTAATTAGTTTGGTTTCTGACAGCTTTAATGTGCAATGCTGTAAAGAACTGGAAGGTTAAAAGATTTTCCTGGGGTCCATAGAACTGCAAAGAAAAATAAACATATTTTGCTTATAAAACAGAAGGAACGCTATATGGGATATTAAGATGTGTTCCTCTCTTTGTTTTCTTAAAGCACAGAACTGCTCATTTTAGAGTGTAAAAGAGGAACATGGGTTTGTCATCCTAGCTCCTAAAATAAGCCGTGCATAAATGTATTCATAGTACCATGCAGATATTTTTCACGACAGCATGACAGTCAGGTGTCACAGGCAAGATGCTGTCTGTTGGTGCTGTTGGAACACTCAGTGTCCCTGCATGGTAGGAGCTCTTTCTGCATGACAAAATGTGTAAGGACTCCGTAGATGCTACTTGTAATGTTTTGGTAGAAAATTCCATCTGGTAATCCATAAATGATACATTTTATTTGAAGAAAAATATATATACATGAACAATACCTGATTCCAACTTCTTGATAGGCCTATTCAGAATGTTAGAAATTGTATGAAAAAAAGAAATGTAGCTTCAGGTCCAAATTTTTGAAAAGAACCTAATTGTGCTAAAAATGAGTCACACCAGTACTCTCTGAACTTCGAGATGGTTTATGGCAGTTGGGATGAAAAAAACCTGGGATGATTCTGTGTAATTATTAATAATAATGGTGATGATTACAATAATATGAGTAATAATCAGAACAAAGTTATGCAGAACCTGAGCTCCACAGGGCTAAACAAATACAAAATCATTGTCATATACCTATCACAGGATCACATGGACTCTCCAATTTCTCACAAAAAGGATAGCTATTTTTTTTACTTCAGGTGAGCAGCATTTTTGAAGTGCTTTAAGCACAGCTGGTGTCATATCCGTCTTCTCCCCTCATTCAGTACAGTAAGATAAAAAAAAATATGAACAAACATGTGAGGAAAAAAAATATGAAAACCGTAGATGATATCTTTTTATTAATAGCACGATAGAATCCAACTTTTGAAAGACATTGCCTTATTGCCGCTTCATACTGTACTTTCGCTTGAGGATATTTCCACCTCTGACCTTTTCAGCAAAATTTTACTCTCCTCAATATTCATTTCCTGGTCTCTGGTTTCCATCTGGCTGCTGATTGACACCTGAAAATCTAAAAGACTGCCTGCAATTCCAGCTCACTTAGAGCTACTGATCTGTGTTAATGTAGTAACCTTCCCCCTTTCACCCAAGCTCTTCTTCATCAGAATGAAGCAGGTCACAGAGGAAGGCTGAAGCTTTCTTCAGCAGTCCCTTAAATTAGCCATGTGTTACTCTATGGGAGCTGGCTACAGATCGCATCGTGATCCCTGCTGCTTCTGTGAGAAAGTGAATAGGGACTGCAATTTCTGGAGATGGTCTAATTAGGGCAGATGAACCTTTCGTCTCTGTTTTGATGCTTGCTCTCAGACCATGGTGCACCAGACTGCTGTCGGAAGCATCTGGGCAAAAGATACCCAAGAGACTCTAAGGTGGAAGGTAAGGATGAGTTTAAAGAGGAAAAGGAATTTTTTTTATTTTTTTTATTCTTTCAAATGGAGAAAAATAAGCTATGCTTTATTTTATTTTATGGGGGTTTTTTTTGGAGAGGGGCAAAATATTGATATAGGACCGTAACTTGTAAGCCCAAGGGGAGATTCACAGAGGCCATGTCTTCAAGGTATGTTACAAAACAGACCCAGCTACAACTCTTCCCTCTGCGTGGCTGTGACACGTGGGTCATATTGCTCACAAATTGCAAGAACGTGCACATGAGAAGACAAACACCTGAATGGCCCAACATGGGCTGCTTCTGAATGGGATTTGCTTGGAGGCCTTTCTCCTGGTGTTTCTTTGAATACTTCTAAATATCAGAAGAAACTCATTGACGAGACTCATCCTCAATGTGTACCAATCATAGGCAGGAGGCTGCAGACAGCTCTTGGTGCAGTGCTGGAAGCAACAGCAATGCAACACCACTATTTTTCCTAAGTGATGCAGCGAGTGGCTGGATTCTGGCAAGATCTGGTGTTCCTTGATACTTGGGTTGGCTAATTTCAATGGGATAAAAATTCAGCCATTTCTACAGATGGAAGATGTTGAAGTGTTTTTTCCTCCCATGGAAATTCTTCATGTCATATTTGAGTGAATTTACTTCGGCAAAATTCCTGCTTCCTTGCGCTGTGTCTGTAAACTCTCCAGTTATTCAGTCTGATGGGGGTGTTGGCAGACAGTATATTTTAATACCTGTTTTTTTTTCTTCTATCAGGTATCAAACCCGAAAACCTTCCTGCTGTGCATGAAGCAATTTGATGGCTGTCTGTCTGTCATATTTCCTCTGTCCATCTTTCTCCAGCCAAAGATGTCTGTGGTGCAGCACGTAATACTCCTGCACACCCAACACGTCCGTGCTGCTGCTGGGGTATGTTGTGGCTGGCAGTGACAAGAGATGGGGAGGGCCCAAGGGGTGGGAACGGATGTCCTTTCCCCATCCACTGGGAGGAAGAGATCTTCTGTCAGCACCTTCACGCTTCAGTTCCAGATCCCCAAATGAATCCAGATTTCACTGAATCTTAGCTATTAGCCAGCGGTTCACGGCAGTGTTTTCATAAAGGTATGCTGGATGGATCCAGCATCATGGTCATCAGTGAACAACTCCTCCAGAAAAGTGCATCAATGACAACTAAAATGAAACATCTAAAGTGTTAAAAAAGCTCAAAATAGACGGAAATATCCTCCTCTGAAAAGTCTGTGAGGTTTGGCACCTTGCATTTTGTGCGAGGTTGGAATTAAAGCAACCTGAATATTGTTTTACCTAACAAGTTGTGGAAAAGGTTAATCTCTAGGTGAGAACTACAAAGAAACTGATTTGATGTAAAGTTTCTGTCTAATATGCAATTTGTATTCTATCCAACACTGCTTACATCTTAATCTTTACCACAGAAAAAATAGCTTTGGAGAAAAGCCTCATGTTCCACCAAGATGGACACTCAGGAAATGTGTGTCCACTGGGAGGTGATTCTACCCCTCTACTCTGTGCTCGTGAGACCCCACCTGGAGTACCGTGTCCAGCTTTGGAGTCCTCAGCACAGGAAGGACATGGACCTGTTGGAACAGGTCCAGTGGAGGGCCACAAAGATGATCAGAGGGATGGAACCCCTCCCCTATGAGGACAGGCTGAGAGACCTGGGGTTGTTCAGCCTGGAGAAGAGAAGGCTCCGGGGAGACCTAATAGCAGCCTACCAATATCTGAAGGGAGCCTACAGGAGAGCTGGAGAGGGACTCTGTCAGGAAGTGTAGTGACAGGACAAGGGGTAACGGTTTTAAATTGGAAGAGGGGAGATTTAGATTAGATACTAGAAAGAAATTCTTTACTGTGAAGGTGGTGAGGCACTGGAACAGGTTGCCCAGGGAAGTTGTGGATGCCCCATCCCTGGAAGTGTTCAAGGCCAGGCTGGATGGGGCTTTGAGCAACCTGCTCTGGTGGGAGGTGTCCCTGCCCACGGCAAGGGGGTTGGAACTCAATGATCTTTGAGGTCCCTTCCAACTCTAACCATTCTATGATTCTATGAAAATAATGACCATTAATTCAGGAAATGAATTAGCCTGTAATTCATCATAACTTCTCAACTCTACCTAGTTAAGAAGACTCTATACTCTTAGTTCCCCCCCTGTTATTTTTTTCTCCTTAGTTTTCATTAAAGTCACTTCTACTTCCCTTCAAAAGGTTCAGGTTGTGTTTAGCAAAGTGGATGCTTTAAGTACGGGGCTCCCTGTGTAACCTGGAATGGCCAGGAGCTCTCCTGTAATTAGCTCCGCTAGCGTGACTGTGCATTTTAATTTAAATACTTGACTGCTCTTCCTCCACTTCTGAGAAGTGGCTTTCATATGCACCTTTTGCAGATAAGGACACAAAAAAAAAATTCCTAACTCAGTTTTCTCTTTATCTTAGCATATTTTTTGGAATAAATCTGGCTACCGGATTTCTAACAGCCCTCAAAGATACTCTATGGTTGAGTCCCAGTGTTCAGTACTGCCACGAGACCAAGGAACGAACACACTAGAGAACGAGGGGTCTCAATTCGTGCCGGTTTTCCCAGTAAAGACCTGTTTCCCAGGTTCTGTCAGGGGACAGTGCTGGTGGCAGCCGTTGACACATGTGCAGAGAAAGGCTGATATTGTTGCTGTTTGGCGGGTGTGCAGCTCCCCGCCGGCGTGCGCTGCGCCGATGACCCCGGGGCTGGTGGGCTTCCCGTGGCAGTCCACAGGAGTCTGGAGCTGTTGGCAAGGAGCAAGGCCCAGCCCTCATCAAACACACCACATATTTCAAACCCACGCAGCAGGCCAAGTTGCTGGGAGAAATCAGCATCAGTGGGTGGTGCAATGCCATACATTTTAATGGAAATTTACTCTTTTACTGAGTTTGCGGAAGTGATCAAGAAAGACGGGGTAGAACCAGATTGCCCGTAGGCTTTCACCTCCCAGCAGCGAACATGAAGCTAACACAAATTTAAACAGTAGCTCCTTCTGGAATCGCAGTTGCTCTGAGAGATAGATGCAAAAATGCTTGACAGATAATGCTGTCACTGCTAATGAGCAGGGCTGCTCTGAGCTGGAAGAGCAAAGTGCTGGAGCCAAGAGCCCCCGGGAAGTCACGAGGCTGGAATAAAGCCTGGATAGTCCCGCCTGTGCTTTGCTGGTACCTTAGTGTCTTCAGAAAGTAACTTCTCTGTGCTGCAGAAAGGCAGCTGCTGTGGGTTAGAAGCACTGTCAAACCCTGTAGAAGAGGTGCTAATGTCCCCCACAGCAGCAAGAGCTAGACTTAGGTACACACGGACTACCGAAGGCATGGAGCATTCCGTGTCTCTGGCACCCAGCGTGGCTGGTGGTACTGTGCAGCACAGGAAAAGGCTTCACGAGGCTTTGCCAACCATCCTCCTGCATGTCCTCCAGCCCACATTGGCTTAAAGGACATGACTTAGCCCCAGACTTGAGGCCAGAGAAAGGTCAAGGAAGCCACTGTGGGTTTGGCCATCCTCTCCGAGAATCTTCCTGACTTGGCAGGCTGCCCTCTGACTCTCTTACAGAGAATCACAGGAGCACAGGCAGGGTGCAAGGTGGCTGATGGTGGCTAATCCACTACCCTTGGAGATTGCTTCAAGGGCAGCATCTGTCCCCACATGTCCTCATGGCTTTTGTCCCTGTTAAACCCTGACCTGCCGTGCGCCACCGGTGTGCTGAACAGCAGCGTACCGTGACTCCGCTTATACTTTGCCCTGCAGGGTAACTACTGTGATTTAGAAAACTGTAATTCCTACTATGGGTCCGACGTGTGGCAAAGCAGTAAAGTACTTCTCATTATTGCCATCCATGGGGTTGTCTCACAGGTCCAGCCTATTACCTAACATATGTCTTTAAGTGGACGCAGACGCAAACACCAGGAAAATAGCTTTCAGCTCAGCCTGGATCTTCTCCCCAGGAACGCGATAATCCTGATTAGTTGATACTGCAGACAGACTTCACTTACTTGTCAAACAAGCTCTGCTGCTTAATGAAATGAACAAATCCACTTCCAGCCTCAAAGGGGAGTTTAACTTGCTGTTTCTTTAAATTAAGCCTGCACTGCCTCAAACCTCTATTGAAGTGTCAGCAGGTATATTCCAAAAATGACATCTGTAAAAATGACTGCCTTCTCCTCCTGCTGTTCTCCGTTCACCCATGTAGAATCTAATTCTGAAAAATAAAGTTATCTGCTAATAATGGTGATCTAATCTTTATTCTGAGAGCTCTCTTTAACAACCTGGGTGAAGCGATTACAACTCAGTGATGTACCAAAACACGGGGCAGATCCACACTTTGTCCAATCTGTTATTTTGCTCCAGGCTACTCATGAAAAACAAAGATTTACATTGTGGTACTGTCCAGTCTTGTAGCAAAAAAAAAAATCCTAAACTTTTGGGTTTCTTCTAGTTCTGTGAAAATTGGTTGCCTAATGTGCTGCAGTATCTCAAACCTGTCTTCATTTGAAGGGTCATGTCCACTTTTCAATTGTTCTTATGTTGATGACGCCTTAATAATAATTACAGCGAACATCAGCCTCGGGAAGCATTAGTATGAGTGATTGCAGGAAGGAGGAAGGTGAGGTGTTTTCTCCCACTGGCTCAAGGATGATGTATGTACATAATTTCCACAAATGCTTAAGGATTGTTCTTGTATGTCTGTTCCCCCTGCAGAGACGAGACACTCTGTCTGACACCCGCACGTCTTCGATTGCAAGAGCAGTGGTTTCATTTATAGAAACCGGGAACGAACAAAACCCAGCAGGTTCACTGGGAGGCTTAAGTCAGACAAATCTCCAAGGAGGGCTTTGGGCAGTCAGGTTTGATACATACATCTGAGCGATGGTGCTGCAGTGAGGAGATGCATGTCCTTCGGCGAGACCCGGGTTTGGAATATATTTCACCCCAATTAAACGCCTTTCGCCTGGTTCCTGCGGGAGACGCGCCGCCTCGAACACCCCCGGCACTGCTCTGCCCCTCTCTTCTCAGGCAGCTTGCAATACTGCTTTCCACGAGACTATGCTAGAAATCTCTCCAAATAAACAAAAAAACTCCCTGCCAGGTCTGTTAAACTCGGAAAAGGTGCTGATGGACGCACAGGTGTGGGAAGGTGTGATGTGTCCTGGCATCCACCCAGCCTGGCACCAGCTCTTCTGGCTGCCCAAGCTGTTGTGACAGCACTCGGAAGCATCTACTGGTGGGACCCTGCCCTGCACCAGCATCCTGGTTATCTCCTGGGGGGTCTGGAGTGACAAAACCCTCTTCTTGGCACAGCACCGAGCCACTCAATGCTGCACAGGTCCCACTGCTATAACAGGGATGAGAATCTAATTTTTTAAGAAGTTGACTTTCTTTGTAGTTTTTGTTGATTTTTTTTTCCTTTTCCGTCAAATAAAAATTACATTTCCACTCTAAATTAAATGGAAACTCAGTGAATATCTTTTTCCCAAATAAATGTAAATCCAGGTGTGATTTTGTGTGTTTAGAGATTTCTGTTCTGAGGGCGCCTGAGATTTTGCTGAAGCGGTTTTCCCTCTGTACATGCATTTTGCTGTAAAACTTCCTTTATTTTCTGGTATATTCTGCAGTTATATTTTGTGAGAGAATCCAAAGACTTTTGGATATTAGGTCTATTTATACGTTTCTACTATTCATAAACAATTTAATGATATATGCCAGACAGCACAAAGAGATGATCATTTCAATAACTAAATTTTCTGAAGAAGGCGATCCTACACTACTCAAGCTTGACATCTTAAAAGAGTTTTTAAGAGGGAAATTTATTCTGATTTGAAAAGACTAAAACATTGTATTGTAGAAAAGGTAAATCAATCTGTCTTTCAATTTAGTTAACACTATAAAACTCTATAGCTCTCCTCATTCCTGCTTTTTAAAATATCAGGCAGTAAGAAAAGTGAGAAATAAATGGCTGCTATTTAAGAAACGATGACATTGCTGAGGCTTTGGTGCTCCCTGAGGGCTGCTCAGCATGTAAAGCAGAAGTCGGGGAGCAGCTCAGGGAGGCTCTCAGCACCCGGTACATCAGCCCGCTGATGGCCAGCAGCGCTCAGCACCTGGTACATCAGCCCACTGGTGGCCAGCAGCGCTCAGCACCGGCACCGGCACTGTCTGGGTTCAGAGGAAGGAGGCAGAGCTGGGCCAAGAGCAGGTAAAGCCAACAAGGATCTCCAGAGCAAAGCCCTCTGCTGGAAAACCGCAGCAGGAACTGCAGAACCTACTGCTGCTGAGAAGGCAGACAACATCTGTGCAAGTAGGTTGTCTGGCTGGCCACTGACCGTCTCCCCAGATACAGCAAATCTGGGCTGGAGGCACGAGGTCCTTTGGATACAGAATGAAAACCGCATCAGTACTGCAGTTGCAATCAGCAGAATAAATTTACTGATGACAATTTAAGGTGCAGTGTAGAAAATAAAAGCTATTTTTTCCCCCCACAGATGGATATATTGCAATCTTCCTTTAATAGATATGGAATGAAGCTTGGATAAAGTCTAGCAGAGGGCTGAACTGCTTGGTGAAACTGGATATGCACAGGTTTAAAGAAAACTATTTTCAGGCATTTATGGGTATGATACTTATCTGTATATGAAAAAAAAATGTTACAGCAGCAAAATACATTAATCTGAATGGATCCTGCTTTTCTATATGTATTGAGAATGTATCTGAGATTGCTTGAATAATCCTTAAAAATTGCTTGGGTGGTTGCTTCAAATAACGTAGGACTTTCTTTTCACTGATTTGTGTTCATCATATCCTGGATAAGAAAAATCACGTTGTTCTGGCCGATTTTTGTGATTTAAAATTTTAAATTCAAAACACGCATACAAACTCATCTTTTTTAATGGAAGTTTTAACTGAAATATCTTAAAATCAGCCAAAAAAGGGATCATCTCCTGTGACTGAATATTAGAGTTATATCAACAGAAGTGTATGTATGACTACCGAATATTATATCAACAGCGGTATATGTATGACCACCAAATATTATCTGACCACCAAATATTATCAAATATTATCTGCCAGAGATTAAGCACTGTGCTGGGCTCATCCTCCTGTCACAGAACTACAGAATGGCTGAGGTTGGAAGTGACTTCTTGAGATCATCTCTTCCAAACCCCTACTCAAGCAGGGCCACTTAGAATTGGTTGCCCAGGCCCATGGCCAACAGCTTTTGAATATCTCCAAGGATGGAGACTCCACAATCTCACTGGCCAGCCTGTTCCAGTGCTCAGTCACCCTCACAGCGAAAAAGTGTTTTCTGATGTTCAGAGGGAACCTGTGTTTGAGTTTGTGCCCATTGCTTCTGGTGCTGTCACTGGGCACCACTGAGAAGAGCCTGGCTCCATGCTCTTTGCACCCTCTCTTCAGGTGTTTATATATGTTGATAAGATCCCCCTGAGCCTTCTCTTCTGCAGGCTGAACAGTCCCAGCTCTCTCAGCCTTTCTCCATAGGAGAGGTGCTCCAGTCCCTTCATCATCTTCATGGCCTTCATTTGACTTTCTCCTGTACATAGCAGGGAGCCCAGAACTGGACACGTGACTGCAGCTGTGGCCTCACCAGTGTTGAATAAAGCAGAAGCATCACCTCCCTCAACCTTCTGGTGATACTTTGCCAAATGCAGCCTGGGATACCTTAAACCTTCTTTGTAGTGAGGGCATATTGCTGGCTCATGTTCAACTTAGAGTTCATCAAGACCCCCAGGTCCTTTTCTGCCAAGCTGCTTTCCAGCTGGGTTACCCCAGCATGTACTAGTGCCTGCATTTTTTTCCTTCTGAGGTGCAGGACTTTTTCCCTTCTTGCTGGACTTCATGAGGTTCACACCATCTCCAGTCTGTAGAGGTCCCTCTGGGTGGCAGCAAATCCCTCTGGCATATTAGCCAATACTCCCAGTTTTATGTCATCAGAAAATTTGCTGAAAGTACACTTCGTCTCACCATCCAAATCATTAATGAAGATGTTGAATAAGATCGGACGCACTATTGACCCTTGGGGGACACCACGAGTGACTGACCTCCAACTGGGCTTTGTGCCACTGATCATCATGCTCTGGGCCTTACCATTGCACCACATTTCAACCACCTCACTCATCCAGCCCATACCTCATCAGCTTCTTTATGAGACTCTTACAGCACTAAGTGTTCATATCTTCACTGAAGTCCAGGTAGACAATATTCACTGCTCTCCCCTCATCTAACTACCAGGCCAATCATTATGTCACAGAGGGCTATCAAATTGGTCAAGTATTCCCCTTGGTGAAGTCACGCTCACTCCTCCCACTGTCACTGGAGATGTTTGCCTCCTACATTTTCTTATGCCGGGCTATGAGCCTGGCACCTTTGTCCTTGCATACATTCTCATTTACAGCAGTACATACCACTTACATGAAACTTTCTACTAGTCTTGTACTACTGATGATACTGTGTATTTCTTCTCATTTTCTTTATGTGGTCTTCATTTGTGGTGACCTTCCCAGTTCCCAATTATCATTTCTTGTACCTATTTTATGTAGCTAGCTACTTCAAAAAGAGGAGTGTTTATATTCAGCATATTTAAGGCAGCAATATATGTGGCAATAAAGACTAATACAACTAACGAAATGGACCTTTGGTTGCATTACAACTGCCCATTATCAATGTATTGGTACTCAGTTTAGATTTGTACAAGTATACCACAGGATAGATATGGTTCTCCTCTCAAACTACCTGCTTAAGGGGCTGGCATTTACAGCCAGGTGACAACTGCAGTTTATAAACTCATAACCAACACCCTGGGTTTTTTACAGTCTTTAATTTCACTACTGCTTTCCATGTAGCTTATTGCTGTACAGTTTCTGTATTTTGCTTTCATTGTTCCCTGCCTGCTTTTTTTCAGACTGAATCTCATTTTATTGCCTACTTATATCTGTAAATTCTGCAGGCCCCTTTTTATTATTTTGCCATCTATACTGGGTTTTGCAACACCTTACAATTTAGTATGATCTGTAAATTTAATTAATGTCATGTTTGCCAAAGACCATAAGGAGCTAAGTCAATTACACAGCCAAAAAAGAAAAAATGAAACCTTTATTATGCTATAAATGCTCTGCTAAAAATCCTGCTCTGTAAGGAAACATTATACATTTCTTGGCCTTCATGGTTGTAATTGCAAAGGGACTTAGAAGTTTTACCCACGTCATTGGTGTCATTTTAAAATTTAAAAAGTATTATTACCAAAGTAAATAACAAAGGAATGAGAAATGGCAACTTAATTCGTTTCTATGTAACTGAAGTATGCTGAACAGGGTTAGACAAACATTCATAGTACACATTTTGCTATGACATCTAAATTAAAGCTACCGCAGCGTTACTTAAGCAGAATTGCCTCAAATTGGTTCACACATTAAGGGCAAATGCAGGCAGCCAATTAATAATTGATTTTATTTAGAATGTCTGCTTCTTTTTTTTTTTTTTAATTTCCAACATGTGTTATGTATATAGTGCAATTGTGTGATGCCTCAACCCAGTCTGACAACATTTGATCAAAGTCTATAATTCTCTGTCATTATTATCTCTTGGTTATTGTGATGTTGGTTGGAATTGGAGCAGAGCAACCTCCATCATTCGACTAGGAACAACAGCAATTACTGCTTTGGTCTCTGACTGAGGTTAGAACAGATAAATTTAGCTAGATAATTATTACCATTTCTCAAATTCATCATTAGCTATAACTGCATTTCTAATGCAGAAGGCGAGATTATTGGGCCTGACCATGATAGCTGCTCCTGACATGCTACAGAAGCATTACTAATCTCACTCCCTCTTTAATCAAGCCTCTTGTTCTTAAAGGGTTCCACCGGAGATACACTAATAGGCATTAACTTTTACAAAGTGATTCAAGATTTTGAAAACCTGTTTTGAATGTTCAGCCTGAGCACCTGATTTTCTGGCAGGCCTGTTCTCCATTGGCAGAAAAGAGAAGGGAAGGAAAGGGAAGAGAAGGGAGAAAGTTTATACCTCCTTTAGTATTTAAAAAATGATTCCCACTTCAAGTGAAATAAAACATATGCAGAATGTCATTCAGTTAATGAAAGTATGTGAACTAAGATGTGTAATTTAGCAAGTTATGAATGTGCCTTAGTCTCACTGACATCAATGTCTTGCCCATAAATTCAGAATGCATGCAAATTTCTCCATGGAAAAGTTGATTTTATATCCTTGTTTTAACCTGTAATTAATTGCTTTTAGCTTTTAAGAGTTGGTTTCCTTGGCCTATTTTGCTTGTAACTATATTCCAAACACTGGTGTCTTATTGATGGAGCGATGCAAAGTTACAAGTGTGAGGGAAGACCAGTCAAGTGTTAGGAGATGAATAAGGTTAGGACCCTGGTGAGCTGTCTGGGGTGCCTGAGATGTTCATGTCAATGTCTCTCTGTCCTGCAATTGCTGTTGGACAGGATGTAAAGTAAACCCCTTCCTTACCATCAAGGTTGTCATGGGGCAAATCTAAGACTTTAGTGGCTTGATCCAGTGGCTCAAACATAGGTACCCAGTGCCACATAAAAAACCCAAAGGTCTGCACAACATTCATATGGGGCCCATGGAGATGACACAAGATCCCCTTTACCTTACAGATTCGTGCTCCTCTGTGAAGGCAGCTGGATGATCTAATCTGGACACCCCAGGTTACCTCAAACGGCGTTTGATGGCTGTAGCTATTGCTCTCAACAGTGCTCTAGACATAGCAGTGGCTGCAAAGTTTCAGAGCATTCAGGCACATTAATTTTACACTTTTTGGTAAATGTTCTGTCCTATTTTTTCGGAGACAGATAGCTGACACAGACATAGAATTAGCAAAATGTCCTAATCGATACAAGCGCCTACTATCAGCTTAAAACCTGCTAGGTGTTAATTATGAGACTGCAAACACATCACTCAGGTGGCTCCTCAGCAGAAGTGCCTGTGCTCTGCTCAGCTCCCAGCCCACACGCTCTCCCTCCCTCCTTCCTCCCTCCTTCCTTCCTCCCTCCTTCCCTCATCTCACCTCTCCGTTGGTAACAGCCACTTTTGTGAAACACTCGTCATTTCACAGTTTCAAGTTTCTGACTTGAAGTTCTGCCCTTCAAACTTTTAAATGATGGGACGGCCAATTTCTGCTCTCACCCAGCTGTGGGTACTGTGTAGATGGTGCTTCTCACTCCAAAACTACTCCAGATTTCTGCTGGGCTTTGACTTGTGTATTTTTATCAGCTTTTCGTAGAAGGCAGTACAGATGTTGGGGACTGGGGAAAGAGAGGTTGCCTAGGATGTGTGAGGGGGCAAAGCTTTTAGAAAACTATAACACAGCCTCCAGGAAAAGAGTGATCTTTCTGGAAATATAAAGTGAAATGGTATAGATGAAAGAGAGGGGGAGAGACAGTGAAACCCATGGAAGATGGACACTGACTTTATCATGCTCTGTCTTTCTGGAAGGCATTCAGATGCCGTGGTGATAGACATGATAATCAGGGTAGGCCAGAGAAAACCGTAAACTAAAACCAGTCTTTCTGTAGAAACAATCAGCTGTGGAAGATCCTGGAGGGCTCTGGTGCCTTCAGAGGCTGGAGGAGCACCTAGGGACAGGAGATGGCCAGAGGCCGGGTGAGACCTGCCAATGGGCATGCTTGGAGCACAAAATCAAGCACTTATTTTTTCCCTTCATAGACAGGCACAATGCACATGAGAGACAGTAATAAAATTGGTGTGTTACAGCTTGGTCTGATGAAAATACTGTAGTGGTGACTCAAACATCTCTGCTTGGAGACTCTCTGGCTGTGGCCAGTGGTTGTGCTGAGTCCCTGCGATGCGTGAGGGGGCTGCAGGCAAAGTTCAGCATAAGCTGAGTTAAATGTGTTTTCAGAAATGAGCATCTATGTCTAACGTGGGCAGAGCCACAGAAATGTTACGTGACTTGCCCAGGTCTTCAGGTCTGACATGTGGAAGGAAGACAAGGTCCTGAAAGCCTCAGCCCTCCCCGCCACCCACTAAGAGAGCAAAAATGATTGGAAATGATTTACACATTGAAAGACCTGGCTTATTTGGTTTTATAGATAACAATAATATTTTAGCTGTTCTAATTACAAGTAGTAATTAGGCAGCTGGACCACATCAGTGTTGGAGTACAAACACCTGCTTGTGTGCTTCCAGCTGTTCTCCATTGGAGTTATTAACAACTATGTTGCATAGACATTTCACAGGCATTTCAAGATCACCACCATTTTCTTTCTCATCTCTTCTGAAGAACACGCTCTGCTCTAGAGTTTACTCAGAGAGAGAAAGCAGGTGCCTGGGCAATGATAGCATTTAAGATTTCCCCAGCCTTCCTTTCTTTTGTGTAATCACTTTTCACACCTGAAGGGAACACAACATGAAAAGGAGACATAGGCAGCAGATAATGAAACAACAGTTTAATTCAAATGGGTGAAGGCAGTTTATTCATTTCTAAATGAGAGAGGATGCCAAAAGTCTGCTGCAAATCTGAATGTCAAAATTCCTCAGAGCTCTGTCTACCTCCACAGCAGCAGCAGGCTTTCTGTACAGCTTTCTGACACTTACAGAGCTATTCACAAATATTTCTAAGCAAAGGTTGCAGTCACCTATTATCCTGTTTATTCCAGAAGTACTCAGGGGCTGGCAGAAAGCAGAGCCCTGTTGTGCCAACCTTTGTACAGACAAAGCCACAGAGACAACCACTGCCTTGCTGGCTTCACTTGGTTATTGTTTTGCTGAAATGCAATTTAAAATGTGATGCAATTCTTCTGGCTATTAACAAGAAGGAAAATACAGTTTCTTGATCTGTGTCAGTTTGTTAGATGGATTTAGGGCAAGCAAATACAAATGAAGCTACATATTTTTATGTATTTAGGATGAATGTTTAGTTAAAACCAATAACTGATGTGACACTCTCAATTCATTTGAGGTTGGAAGCTTTTATTTGGAGAGCTGCAACTGGGAAGGTAATGGGGAAGAATGGTGATGTTCAAGCCTGTGCCTGAATGAATCCCCATTTGTTCTGCCCCAGGAAGAGCTCGGGTACATGTCATGTGAAATCTCTGCAACTCATTTCTTCACTGAAATAAAAATATTTTTCTGTTCTTCTTTTTCACAGGGACCAGGAGTCCTAGTACCAACAATGAGGCTGAAGGCGAACAAGGTCAGTGTGGCTAGATCCCACCTCTGCAACATGCCTCCCAGAAATGTCCCAGTGATGCACCTTTCAGAGATGGTCCTGTTTCCCTGAAAACAACAACCCTACATGCTAGCATGAATGACAGCATTTCTCGCACTATTTTTAGACCAGGTCCTCTGGCATTGATGACAAAAGAGATAGGACAGAGGCACATGGGCAGACCAACCTTTCCGAGACTTACGCTGTAGGCTTCCTTGTGGTGATGGTCGCTTGGCACTGGGAGATTCAGGCTCAGACAGAATCTGCCATGCCCTCAACAAGCTCCTTTCTCAAAGGAAACCAGGAACCCATGGCTGCGAAACTCTGCTGGCAGTGCAGGTCTGGTGGACACCATCAGGAGCTCAGCTGAACTTCATCCTGACCTCCGATGTGAGCATCAAGAAGGAGCAATCTGAGTTTTGCTATTTTATTAAGGCAGAAGTTGCAGGCACAAAGAGATGTTGTGAACGACAGGGTATTTTCCACATTGCTTTTTACTCCGCTGTTTTTGTGTAATGATTTTTCCTGCTGTCAGAAATTAAATTAATATTGTTTCATAAGTGGGTGTAAAACTTGGGCTGGGGAAGGTGTCCAAAGGGTCTTTTTGTAATACAGTTTCAGGCACAACTAGGTGACAGAGGTGTCAATGTCTCACTGCCTGATTCTTACAATTCTTTAATTTGGGAGAGAAAGGAACCAAACCTCCACCCTCCAAACATCTTGTTACTTTCCAATGTAATTTTCTTATCTGCTTTCTTTACACTCACCATGCCACATAACTTCTTCATATTTTCCTTTCTATTCCTGTGTTGAGGGGTGCCTGTCCCACACAGCGAGCGCAGAGCAGCTGGAGCTGCCAGCATCAGCCCTGGGGACATGGATATAACAATGTCACCAGAAGTGAAAACTGGTTACTGGGTGTGAACTTTTCTCTTGGGAAAGGTGCCAAGCATCCCACCTTGAGCAATGTGGTGTGCCAGTGACTCATGCCAGGTCATCTTGGCACCTGAGATCTTACCTTGCTTTTAGCAGAAATGCGGGGACAGAGTGGCAGTGCTCGAGCCAACAGGGAGAAAACAGATCTCAAAACTCCCTGCCAGTTAATAGGTATCTAAACTTATTTGACAGAAGCACTCAAATGTCTGTCAAACTGTGAGAAGAGAGCACTGAAACAGTTTAATCATCTGGGGACACAACTATCTACAGAGCCGCGAGACAGTAACAGCCATCACTTCCAACTAGTTGAAGGCACATCCCTGTGGGAGCTCCTGGTCAAACAAATACAAGGCACTAACTCTGGTCCCAATGCCCTAGTGATGCAAATCCAGGGCACGCAGAGGAAGTAAGTTTCTCTTGGTCTGGTGGGCAGGGTACCAGGGTGAATCGCATGCCTGTGCTGGCTTGGCTGTGGATATTCCTGGCAAGGAGAAACCATTACTCTTCTCTGCTCCATAAGCAAGAATGAGGCTTAAGGTGACTGGGTATCAATGTTGACCAGAACACTGCAAGAAAAGCAATTTTTAGGATGACAAAACACACTGCAAGTCATCACTTTTCCTTACTTCTTGAAGCATCTGCCAATGACACAGTATCGTGATACAGCTTCTTAAAATGTCTACCACGCAACTTCTGGTACAACAGTGACCCTGGCAGGTTTCTCAGACAGGAGGATTTTGTTCAATAACTTTCTGCTGTGTATCAGTTTGTCATGAAACGTTGAACATGTGTTGTTTAATGTCAGGCAGAAGCACAGCTTGGATACTGCTTATGCTCCTTCACCATTTCCCTTCTCATCAATGCCTGCTCATTTCCTGAGCAAGTGTTCATTTTGTCCATGCACTTGCAGCAAGCACTGAGCAAAATCTACCCATTCTAACAAAACCTCTTGGGAAAAACCAACACAATTATAATTTTATGACTAATGAATTTAAAATGACCCCAGGAGAAGTTGCTGGCAACGTCAAAAGGAAAACTGGAATGTGTGATGACTTTCTGTTTACCTGCCTTTGCAAAGGATGTTGGGATATATCCTCTAGCAGACGTATCATCTCCTTTGGGAGACAATGAAGGAGAGGTTTTAAACATTCACTTGAGACTTAATAGAGATGGAAGCTTTTCCCGGGTAGCAGATCTCATATACATATATAAAGTATTTGTTTGCAGCCACCAGAAGCAATGATTTCTGCACTTATGGGATTTCTGTATGTTTGTGGGTTTTTTTCTCTGGAATAAGAGAAAGTAAAAATTTTTGGCTTCATGAGATCCAGGAATACAAGCATCTGTGACACTGGTGGAAGACGAATTCTAAATGCAGTAAGTCTATGGGGCCAGATGGGGTCCACCCAAGGGAGCTGGCAGAAGTGCTCACTAAGCCACCGTCCATCATTTATCAGCAGTTCTAGCAAACCAGGGAGGTCCCAGTTGACTGGCAGACAGCAAATGTGATGCCCATCCACAAGAAGGGCTGGAAGGAGTGTCTGTGGAACTATAAGCCTTCAGTCTGACCTTGGTGTCAGGGAAGTTCATGGAACAGATCATCTAGAGTACCATCAAGTGGCACTCACACGACAACCAGGTGATCAAGCCTAGCCAGCACTGGCTCATGAAAGGCAGGTCCTGCTTGACTAACGTGATCTCCTTCTATGACAAAGTGGCCCGCTTGGTGGATGAGGGAAGGGCTGGGGATGTTGTCTGCCTAGACTTTAGTAAAGCCTTTAGCACCATTTCCCACAGCATGCTCCTGGAGAAACTGCCTGCTCATGGCTGGACAGGCATATTCTCCACTGGGTAAAAACTGGCCGGATGGCTGGGCTCAAAGAGTGGTGGTGAATGAAGTTAAATCCAGTTGGTGGCCAGTCACAAGTGGTGTTCCCCAGGGCTCAGTATTGGGGCCGGTTCTCTTTAATACCTTTATCACTGATCTGGACAAGGGGATTGAGTGCACCCTCAGTGAGTTTGCAGATGACACCAGTTTGGTGGGAGTGTTGACCTGCTTGAGGGTAGGATGGCTCTACAGAGGGATCTGGACAAGCTGGATTGATGGGCTGAGACCAATGATATGACGTTCAAAAAGGTCAAGTGCTGGGTCCTGCACATAGGTCACAAAAATCCCAGGCAGCGCTACAGGCTTGGGGATGAGGGGCTGGAGAGCCGCCCGTGGGAAAAGGACCTGGGGGTGTTAGTTGACAGCCGGCTGAATAAGAGCCATCAGTGTGCCCAGGTGGCCAAGAAGGCCAACAGCATTCAGGCCTGTATCAGGAACACCATGGCCAGAAGGGCTTGGGAAGTGATTTTCCCTCTGTACTCAGCACTGGTGAAGCCCTACCTTGAGTTCTGTGCTCAGTTTTGGGCATTGAGATTCTGGAGTGTGTCCAGAGAAGGGCAATGAAACTGGTGAAGGGTCTAGAGCACAAGTCTTATGAGGAGCAGCTGAGGAAACTGGGATTGTTTAGTCTGGAGAAAAGGAGGCTGAGGGGAGACCTTATCATTCTATACAGCGACTCGAAAGAAGGTTGTTGGGTGGGTGTTGGTCTCTTCTCCCAGGTAACAGGCAATAGGACAAGAAGAAACAGCCTCAAGTTGCATCAAGGGAGGTTCAGACTGGATATTTTGAAAAATTTCTTCACCTAAAGGGCTGTCAAGCATTGGAACAGGCTGCCCAGGGAAGAGGTTGACTCATCAACCCTGGAAGTATTTAAAAGATGCATAGATGTGGCACTTAGGGACACGGTTTAGTGGTGGACTTGGCAGTGCTAGGTTAGTGGTTGGACTAGATGATCTCTGAGGTTTTTTTCCAACCTAAACGTTATTATGATTCTGTGGTCTGATAAATAAAACCATCTCAGAAACAGAGAGGGATAGTCATGACAAGGGAAGATTTTTGTTTTCTAATAACAAATGGCAGCTGGATTAAGACATCAGGTCACCCATGCCCGGAGCACTTACTCTAGTCTTTCATTTCCTAAAGTTCAACTGGCAGCAGGGGCCTCTGAGTTATTTTGATGTCTTTGGTGTTAATCCTTGTGGCATGCAGTAAATATTCTTTCTGCAAATGCAGTTCATATTACTTACCCACCAAAAATATTCAAACATTGGTTCTTGTAGTCTGCAAAGGGTATTTGAGATGTCTTGGAGTCAAGTTATCTTCCAAATACCCCTATGCTTAAATTGCCTACTAAGGTAACGCACGCTGCTTCCTGTCCAACAACTTTTGCAAATTGTTTTCTTGTACTAAAAAACCAAAACCACAGAATTGCTGATTATTCTAAATCTGAAAGACATAGTGAAAACATGTTCTGCAGAATGACAATTAGGCAGTAGAGCTTTATTTATAGTTGTGAAATAAACATCAGTTAATCATCACCAGGAGCACCAATTTCTAAACTCTGTTTAGGTGAGATTTCAGATGCCTAACTTATTATCAGCTTTCAGCAACGCCTGCTCATCATCAGCAGTCACATTAGACAAAATACAATGCATACAATATAGCAGTAATTAAATCATACTCCAGGGAAGAGATAACAGTGAATTATAAGATATCCTGAGAAGTGATAATAATTACTCCATAGGGGTTCTATTCTGTCAGGGTTTAAAGACTTTTAAGACTTCGTAGAAAAGACTTAATTTGAAAAAAACTGTTAAAGATGAAAGTAAACAAAAACTAAGTGGTGTTAATCTTATCTGTCACATGCATCTCTGGCACTGTTTCAGCTCTTTTGCTTTTACTTTAGCCCCAAAGTGCTTTACCTTGCCTTTGGAAACCACTGTGTTATTCACCTAAATTGAAGCAGACATATGAGTCTATTTAATTGATTGTGGCTTGATAGCTCCTGCATAGATGAGAAACTTGGCCAAAGCCAAGAACACTCAGACACAGGGAGAAGCTCCACAAGGGAATGGAGTGATGAGCCAAATATCTAGAAAGGGGATCTAAAATACAGAGAGCAATAAAGAGATAGGAAAATCCAGAGTCTGGGAGATGGAAGCACAGGTCAAGCCTGACATTTCCTGATAAAATTTAAGTTATTCTTATCAGAAAAAAGGATGAGATTTGTCTTGAGCCCCAGCTCTGTGGAACAGCTATGACCTCTATGAGGTGCTCCTGCATTCAGCAGGTCAGCAGGAATTACAGGTCGTGTCCTGCTCTGTTAGTGTCAATGGTCTGGGGGTCTCATTTCCCCCTGGTTTCCTTCAAAGCAACACTAAATGCTTCAGGAATTAGTGTAATAGGAATATTAGAGAAGACATTCCTACTCATGTCATTTATGCAATGTTCTAATATACAGCAACTGCACTAGATTCATGTTAGTATTGAGTAGTTCATATAAAGTGTGCAATGAATGTGAAGGAAAAAATACATGTGTCTTTTGTCAGTGTTTATTGGAATGAATTTGAGAAGCTCAGACCTTACCATGCCTCATTTGATCTTTTTCATAAAGTCTTTTTCCAGTAAAGAAATCAGACTTGACTGTTTCAAAGACCCAGAGCCCTGAACATATTTGCCACATTTTTGTTGTCTGGTACAATAGACAATTTGTGACAATTATTGCACAACTCTTGGACGAGCACTTTGTGACCCTGGTGATTCACTACCACTAATTCTGTCAGTTTAGTCTAAAATCACCTCAATTAGCATTTCAATGTGAGATGATTCCCCTTCCAAGGTAAAGTCTGATGCAAAAAATCCATTTTGCTCTTCTGCTGTGTCATCACTTGTCCTGAAGTAAAGTCCTTTTACACTTTGATTATCCATCAGGACCTTTGGTTGGTCAAAGGTAAATGATAAAAGCAAGTTAGCACAGGTAGTCCCAAGAACCTGTAAGAAGTGCTGCTCCAATTGTTTGCTTTCCAGCTTTATGAAGTTGTTTCTGTGAGACTCTTTGCACGTAATTTAAGTGCATTTTCAGCCTATAAAGACCTGTTAACTCAAAACTATACCATTTCCTTTTGAAGAATTAACTCACCTAACACTCTTTTATAATAAATACAAATGAGATAAACTTACAATGAAAGAAAATATAATAGAGTCCAAACAGGGTTGAATATTGGATATTAAAGTTATAAAAAATCCATTCTGTGGTTTTTTTTAAGAATATGAAAGAAATACAGCACACTTTCTTCTGAGGCTGTCCTCGGGAGAGGACTGCTTTGTAAATCATGTTCCTCTGGTGATACAGCAGTATGTCGTGTTGCCAGTGGCCAGGCTGGACCTGGCTTGTTAATATTGCATGATAATAAGTAAACCCTAAAACGAGCACACCGCTATATAGGTATAACTCTGTGCAGCTTAACAGTGCCTATAATATTTGTGAGATAGCACCGACTATGCCAGAACACCGTGACACTTGCCAAGTAATGGATATCAAACAAGCCTTGGTAGATGAGAAACAGCTATGGGGCAAAGTGGGGAATGGGACCCACCACAACCGAGGTGTCAGCCAAATCCTTCTTACCTCCATTGTGAGCATTTTGGTGCTGACTGCAGATCTGTGCCCACTAGTGGTGCCAGCACTTAGGCTTCCTAAGCTTAACTCTACAAGCTGCACCAGGGAGTCTTCTGCTAACCCTGATGAGAGGCACACACATCTAACGCCGTCAGAAATACAGAGCCACGTACACGCTTATGTCAGGCTCTGTTGACTCTCCGGGCATGTACTTCTCTCAAAAGGTCCTCCATTGCCATCTAAAAAAGATTTATTTTAAAAGTTAGTAGTGCTGTTCTCTAGGCTCATGCACAATTCCAAACTGCTGTAGCCATGTTTTATGCCAGGCCATCAAAGTGCATTTGCACCTGACAGAGATGGTTACTGGCTGGCTTACACAGAAAACAATGAAGGATTTAAAACTCTAAGGAGATGAACAATTCTTTTCACTCCTTAAACCCACACTAGAGAAGAACCACGAAAGAATGGGGGTAGCAAATGTTGGATGGTTCATACTCAAGTATGCACAGATGCTATGGATCATTTCTCATACTTCATGAGCCTGCTCGTTTAATGACTCTGTTTAGAAGCACAAGTATCAATGCAGAGAGAAGTCCTTTGCATGAATATTTTTTTCACTCAGGAAACATCAAAAGAAAACCTGATCAAAGCAGGACAGATAAATGTCTGTAATATTACCCTGACTGATCTCCTTCTGAATCACCAACATACACATTATGTGCTATCTGAGCGCACCCTTGTGCCTTGAGAAGATCTAATATATATTAGTACATATCTTCAGATTGTCAAATCTGATTTTTATCTAGTCTTTTTTCATTAAATACATACTTTCCCCCAAATGATACTGGGGTTACATTCACTCTTGTGGGAAGATCCCCAGATCAGCAGAGCTGGGAACTGAAAGGAGCTCTGACAGTATGCTCTCAGCAGATCACACCTGCCCGACACTGCACACCCTACAGGAACGCATTCATCATTCGATCATTTAATAAACTCTTAACTGGACTTGCTACTCGGGATCTTTATATTTTGAGGGGGCTGATGGATGACACATGCATTAATGCATTTTTCTCTTTTTGGGTATGAGGCACCTATGTGGGATGGATGTTAATCTTCACTTGCGAATGAAGTCTCCATCGTCTATTACCAGGGACTCTACAGTGCTGATCCCTCTTTTCCTTATTTTCAAAATTTTTAATTTCTAAATGTCAGTCCAGCTCAGTTCTTACTACCCCTTCTGGACATCTGACTTGTCTATAAACAAGGGTCCATCATTCAGTCCTAGCAGCCAGATATCTACATTTACAGATCTTCCTTTTTTTTCCATTTTGTATTAACTATGGTAGCACCCATGGTTTGAAGTTGTGATGGCCATCCAGCGTAGCTTTGTTGCCCCAGCTGGCTGGGCAGGTGCAGGGATGCTGGTATCTCAGTGGGGAGCACAAGCTGCCTTATTTTTTCATCTTTCTGCAATGCTCTAATAAATAAACTTGGGCTGCCAATGGGAACCTCTGTGCAATATTGAGGAGTGGAAACATCCTAAGTCCAGGCATAAGCAGCAGACCTGCTTTCAGCCTAGCGGTGGGCAGCCGGCTGGAGACCGCTGGGATGCACTTAGGAAATTTAAAACACAAGGGGAAGTTCAGGTTCCTCCTTCATTAGCAGGGTCAGCCCTGGGTTTCCATACCCTCCTCCAGAGTGCATGTAAATGGCATCTTTTCCCCCTCCTCCCTGCAGAGAGGTGCCAACATCTGTCTCCAAATCACTGCATCTCCCCATCACTGGCCGAGCTGTCTCAGCAAGCGTGGCCGCCAGCGCTGCTTCCCCAGCACACCCAGGGCTCTGCTGGGCCCCTCAAATCCCACCTTCCTTTGCAAAGGGGTTAGAAATGTCAGGTGAGCGTTTGCTCTGCCTGCGACCCTAGCTTCATCCTCCACATTTCTGCTTGTACCCATCCCCCTTCATCAAAAAGTGAAATAAGCACCACTGGAAAGGCGACTGCATTCAGGTGGCCATATTGGCTGGTTCTGGGATGCATGGGTTGTCAGTCAAAGGCTAACAATGCTTGTTGGACAAAACACCTGCTATTTAGTCCATTTCTGGGGCCACCTTCCCACACGGCTGCAGCCCAGCCCAGAGTGGTGCCACGCTCTGCCCTCACTTGTTCACCCGTGGCTTTGCCTCCTGCCCCATCCCCAGGGAGAGCTCTGCCCGCTGGGGACTGCAGAGATTTCGAGTCCGGTCCTCAGCCAAGCATCTCTCTGCGCGGTGCCCAGGGGTGCACTGGGCTGTTCTTGCCAACAGCAGCCTTGTTTTAATTAGAAGATGAACATTAGTCCAAAAAAAAAAAAAGCAAAACCTGAACACCCTAACTCCAAAATTTCACCGTTTACCCTAGGTTTAAATTTCACGTTTTAATCTTCTCCCGCGCAAGATGATTTCAGCCAGGTAGAAGCTGTGTCTTTTTATTTCTGTTGCAAACTGTTGGAACGCTTTCAGGAGCTGGGAAATGATGGCAGTCAGGGTTAGCCCCAGCGCAGGCAGCCAGAAGGGCAGGCAGCGTTTTGCTGCGGTACCTGCGCTAACGAAGGAGCACAGCCCCACGGACGGGGCCAGGACAAACCGGTGTCCAAGACTGCTCAGCTTGTGGCCAGAGTGGGGAGTCTTTATATTGCCATCCTGCGTTGGAGTTTTCCCAGCCATAAAATGAGGATAAATGACATTTTTGCAAGTGTCTGGCCACACATGCATAAACAGCACCCAGCATTCTTGGCCCTCCCCTGCACTCCATTAACACATATTTTAATGGCTGCGTTAACACTTGTTCCGCTGCCTCACTCCCACCCCACAACGCCTTCGTGGACCGACTTCCCAGGATAACATTTCTCAAAATCACCTTTCCAAAAGAAAACTCCCTGCTTTGGCGGAGGCGCAGACAGGTTTACAGGTTGCTGTGGTCGCTGCCACCCCCACGCCCCCCCAGTTCCCCAACGCCACCAACAGCTCGTTCAAATTGGGCGATACTGACTGAGCGCATCTCTTCAAAATGCCACGCTCCCAACAAGGGCTATTTATCAAGCCTACAAGATTCAAAACTGCAAGACCCTGAATTTCATAGTCATTTGCAGCGTCAGAAGCTGCTAATGGCCCATAAAATTTAGCAACTTCTCCATAAGCTGCTGGTTAATGAAAAATCGGTTAAATTGTTCACAGATCAGCTGGCACGGTGCCCTCTGATTCACGGGATGCTTTCCCTGGCAAAGGTTACATTAACCATGCTGGAGAAGCAGGGAGAGGAGTCAGGGCAGTTCGGCAGAGGCTGCAACATTTCCTGGGTGGGATGGGCACAGAGGACCCCTGTGCCAGCAGCAAGGGGGCAGAAGACCCCTGCAGTGGTGGGATGGGTGCAGAGAACCCCTGTACCAGCTGGATGGGGGCAGACGACCCTCACACCGGTCGGATGGGAGCAGAGGACCCCTGCAGTGGTGGGATGGGTGCAGAGAACCCTTGCACCAGCTGGATGGGGGCAGAGGACCCCCACACTGGTGGGATGGGAGCAGAGGACTCCTGTAGTGATGGGATGGGTGCAGAGAACCCCCGTAACAGCTGGATGGGGCAGAGGACCCCTGCACTGGTGGGATGGGAGCAGAGGACCCCTGCAGTGGTGGGATGGGGGCAGAGGACCGCTGCAGTGGTGAGATGGGGGCAGAGAACCTCTGCACCAGCTGGATGGGAGCAGAGGACCCCCACACTGGTGGGATGGGAGCAGAGGACCCCTGCAGTGGTGAGATGGGGGCAGAGAAGCCCCGTACCAGCTGGATGGGGGCAGAGGACCCCCACACCAGCTGCACGGGAGCGTCTCAGCCACAGCCCCAAGCACTCTCTGGCAGTGACCCAGCACAGGGGCCCAAGCTGCTGCTGGTGCTGCTGCTGGGATTGAAGCCAGGCTGCGCGATAGCGGAGGAGTTCAATTTAGCGAGGCCGTTCGGTTTGCTGAGACGGATGCTCACTCAGTGAATCCCGGCTCTGATTTTTAATTGAAACAAGAAGGCAGAGCTGACTTTCCCCTCTCCGGGAGAGCTGCACGCCGGGCAATGGGGAGTCCCTGCTCGTGTGTTCCTGCAGCTCTCTGGGTGATGGAAGCCAGAGGAAAGGATGCCGCAGCACTCAGCTGGCCTCCCGCAGAGCCCGGGTTTGCCTTTTACTGCCCCTGCTGCTGCTGCTGCTGCTGTTGCCTCTCGCAGCAAGGGCTGGTGTAACTTGTGACAGCTTTGCACAAAACAACACACTGCCCCGCCTTGGGAGGCAAAAATGTGCCCGTCCCTCCCGCGGTATAAAGGCAGGATCTGGCGTCCGCGCTGAGGAAACGGCCTGATGTCAGCACAAATTAACGCCGCTCGCCACGCTGACATTGCCAGGCCTCAGCTGTCAATGCTGGCATTTATGATGCTGTGTATTTTAACTAATTAGGCACTCACAGCCCAGCTGGTGTGACCCATCTATCTTACAAACGCTGGATGTTTTTGCAATGGCATATGCTACAATAATGAGAATCAATGTTGCTAATGACTTTGCGCAGCCCATTTTTCAGTCACCTTTGCAAATCTACATTATGCTGGGAATGCACACTGGCTTTGAAATGCCAAAGGTGCATTTCTTCAGGAGGAACTCCAGATTTTCCTTGCTCTGGCATGGCTGAGGCACTGTGGCAGAGGAGCTGCTGTCACCAAAGCGGCTATGCAACTCTGAGAAAGCAATTTCTATTGCAGGCACTAGAACAGATACAATTTCCAGAGCCAAAGCCCTTAAATTTGTTTCACTGAATTTCCTCAGAGTCAGTCTTTCTTTTCCTTGGGCAAGTTAAAGCTGTCCTCCTTCCCTGGTGGGGGAGGAGATGTGGGACCAGCCCATCGGGCGGTGAGGATGCTGGCCACCATTCAGCATCAGGGACTTGAAAAAGCAGCAGCTGCCTGTAGCAGTCAAGAAAAGAGAATTCCTTCCTTTGCCTTCAAAAGCGCCAACCCCTCCTCAAGAGATTTACCAGATGTTCTGATTAAGGCAGTTCAATTGCAGTGTTTAAAAGCCTCTTCCACCTGCTCTCTGCAAGCTCCTCTCTGTGGGCAAGAGTAGCTCTAATTAAAAATTCCCTCCTGCTGTGAGGACTCCTCCCTCACCTTTCCAGAAATCAGCATTGTACAGACAACCCCTGGGGACTGCTCTGTAGAGGATGACTCCTTTTTTTACTCCCCTGCAGGGGAAATCAAAATTTAGGAGACTTAAAACTGGGCAGCATGGGACAGAAAAGCTCCTTCCTGAAGCTCCCCCTCCAGGACTGACCACTGTTCAGAAGCCCCCCTGCCCAAGCTTGGGTAGAACCTGCCCTAGATCCTTTCAGCAGCCACCATCCCCTGGAAATGCTCTCAGCTTTTAGGGAGAAGCCTGAAGCCCCTTAACCCTTCACCATCCAATTTGCAGCTGAACTCATCAGCGCTAAGACTGCTTCATGGCAGTCTCCACCCCACAGCAAAGCACCACATTCAGGTGGTGGCTTTTCACAGACCAGGGTCTCACTCAAGCTGTCCCTTTTTGGGGCTGACTCTGGAGGGATGGACTGGACTGGGGAGGGCACTGAAATGTAGAATGAGAACAAAGGAGGTAAAAAACCCAGGTCCAAAATTTGCTGGTACAAAACTCAGGCTGCTTTTGATGTTAGGGTTTCCCTGCTCTGGCACTGTCAGGAAGAAAAGCTATAGCTCTTCCCTCCTGAGGAGCCCCATGGCTCTGGTGTATAACAGATACAGAAGTTTCTACCTTTCTTACTGAAATAAATGGGTATTTACCCTGAATCAGAGCATGTAGGGCACCCACTCTGTAAAGCCATCCATGCCCATCAGTCCCTTTTCTCACATATTACAGGAGAAATCATCCCCAGGGTTGCTCTAGAGGTGCCGTGGAGACCCTGGCTCTTGGCATCTGAGGGTCCCCCTGCTGCAGATGGGGGTCCGGCAGGATCAGTAAAAGCCATCCCTGGCCTCGAGCCCCACCACTGCCACAAGCCACGGCTGGGCAGCCCCTCGCCTCCAGGCACATTCGCTGATGCCTCATCCTTAGCTGAGGCATCCTCCATTTTTATTCCTCTTGGTGGGCAGACTGCCTTGAGCTGCCCGCCAGCTGCTGGTGCAGCCTCAACCCTCCATGAAAAGGCCAAGACAGAAAATCTTCTTAAGCGAGTCCTGTGCTGATAAGTGCTACTCAGATGATGGGATTAATATTTTCCCTATTTTGGAGCCACTCAAGCGTGCAGGGGAATATATGCCCATTTAGCATGTTTCTGAGCGGTAAATATGCTTTTCCCCTTCAAAAGGGTTCTCTGCCTTTTAACCCTCGGAGGATCACTAAGTGCAAGCCCGGGTTTTTCTGTCACAGGACTCTGTGGAGCCAATCCCCATAGTAACGGAGCATCCACCCATGAATCCAAAACTGCAGCAGGTCCCAGCACTGCAGCATTCAGTCCCGGCACATATTCAGCATCAGGGTACACGTGTGCATAAGTATATATAAAATTAATCTGTGCTTGCTCAGCAAATGCAGTATGTGCACAAGACAGATAAATGCTGGCAGGAACGCAACCCCCTTCATGAGCTCACTTGCACGCCCTGGCCAGGAAGGGTAAAAAAGGCTATGGAACCGGACACTGCTCCATCAAATGTGCCTGTCCCAGCCCTGAAACGATCAGAGGATGATTTTGCAAGCCGTGTTGTTGAAACGCTTTGTATTTGCGTATTTTCATCGAAGAACACAGCCTTTTAAAATGGGACCGGCCGTAGCCTTGCCGTTAATTTGCATGGAAGGGCTACAACAGCGTGCGGCTAGCACCGCTTACTGGCAAGGCTACACACACAGGCAGCTAACAATTTTCCTTGGCAAGCTGCTTGCACAGTAACTCTGAATACAAATCTTAGCGTTAGCGTTTGAATAAAATAAACAAATGCAGGACATCATTTCTCCCCTTCCCCAACAAAAAAAGATAACAAAACAAAAAAAAAAAAAACGGAAAAACCTGAAATTTCCTTCTAAACCAATCTCCAAATAGCTTCCAGTAACAACAGTCCTAGCAATAAAGAGCTATAAACTTTGGCTGAATACGTTATATCCCTGTGTGCTGGTAACACTTCTCCTTTCAGTTCTACCTCCACAGCAATGGACGCAAAGCAATGGCCAGCCTGGGAGCAAGGGAGAGGGCTCTGCATCTTTTCTCTTAATGCATCAAAGGAGTGGTGTGTGTCAGCCGGATACATATATATTTACATATGTGTATGGGAGTGTGTGTGTTCATCTGCCAGGACCATGGATGGGCAGCAGTATCCATCATTTTTCAAACCCCAAGAAAAATGAACCCCATTTTTAAAACCCTAAGAAAATCAACTCAATTTGGAGACATTCCCTGAATTATTTGTCATGAGTGATGAGCTGATGAGTGGCCTCACGGTCCCACTTGTGGGGCAGTTGCCTTCAAAATTATTCAAGTTCCTTTAATAACAGCCATTGTTTTCTGCTTCTTAACAGAGGGCCTGTACAGCCACCCTCTCAGCTGCCTCCTCCTTCAGTAGCTGTGATTTATTTGGGAAACAAAACATCAGTTCAGAGGAGCTGTGGTGACTTCAACGTAAAGGTCCCACTGCTGCACTTGGCTGCATCTCTGACTATGCTTTACAAACACATCCTCTCCTTCCCCATGCTGTCTATCTTAGACTCATTTGTTTAAATCAGAAAACCCACAGGGTAATAGAAAGGAAAAAGGTTTAAGCTTCTTGAAAGCTTCTGCTTAGGGCAGAACTTACCCCAGTTGTGTCAGCTTTTAGGCAGCAGCTGTACATACCATTTTAACCCCAAATCCATGAAGGTGGTCTGCAGCTGCTTGGGGAGCAGGCTGGCTGGACCCCTGAGCCCAGTTCGTGCCAACCACGCAGGTCATTAGTCATAGTGCAAGTGTCATTTGTTTCGTTCTCTAACTGGAGAGGGTTTTTAGGTGCCTGATCTCCAACCAATACGAAAAAGTCACATTTTAGAGCTTTGTTGATGAGAAGGATCATCTTGAGAAAGAAGATTCATTAATTAGTTACACTGGCAGTCTCTTTAATTAGGCATTGCTGAGTACCTTCAGTCTTTGTGATCTTTAGCGTTCTTAGCTTGTTGTACTTTATTTACATATTTTTTGGACCTGTACGTAATTCCTAATTAACACTGTAGAGTCTACTCCAGCTATTTCAAGATGTCACGTACTGTACATCTTCAGACGTGTTTACCGGGTGTCTGCTGAATTTAAATTATTCCTTTAATCAGACCAGAAAACCTGTACCCTTTTTGGGGGGTACAAGAACACCCACCAGAGACATCCAGGGGAAGGTAATCCAGTCTCCAGGAGCTTTCAGTATGGGAGCAAATGAAAGACGCTTACAAAATGAAACCTTTCAAAAGACATTTCTGTCAGGAATTTTAAAAAGAGAATTTGCCTGCAGGGAAATCCCTCTGACAGCAAGCTGTCAAAGGCACATCCCCACCAGGGTGGTCTGCGGGAAAGAGCCGAACAGCACGGATCGTGTTGGGATTTCAGGAGACTAGGGAAAGCAAGATGTTTCTTAAAGGAAGTGGAAGCTTTGGAACCTAATGGAAGAGCAGAAATTCATCTATCAGATGTGAGCCACAGCCCTTGAATGGTAAATCTGAGCAAGGAGGAGCCTCAGGAAATAAGGGGTGCTCCTCTAGTTTTGTGGCATTCCCTTCTGTTGAACTAAGCAGTCCTTTAAAGAAAGGATCTTCTTCAAGCTATGTCTCTCCTCTGCACCAGTTTGGCCAAATGCATTTTTGTTAATGCCTCCACCCTGATATCCAGTTTCCGTCGACTCAGTTTCTATTTTTAGAGGCAGCAGAGAGGATATTTTGCAGGGGATAATCGTAGAGAAACAGAGAGCTGGAAGAGAGGATGAGAATATTATGTCTCCTACCAGTCTAGCTTACCTGATCCTAACAAAACTCTGTTTTATCCTTGTTAGCTTACTCTGATCTATCTACCCCAATGTTATCCATCAATGTAGTACTCTCTGGCCTTTACACTTACTGGTAACGGTGATCAATATACAATAACAGCATCTTTCTGAAAAGTCTGTACTTTCTGTTTGTCAAGACTGGCTGCTACTGTTTTCCCTAGATTTAACCTTGTCTTTCATAGGTGCTTATTTCCCCCTGAGATAAGGGTTGAGCTTATACTTTACACTGGCTGGCTACTGTCCTTACACTAACAGGTAATCATATAAATAAAATGGGTGAGTATTTCTGCACCACAGCTTACAGCACCCCAATTCATTAAGTGCATTAGTAAAGTCTGACGAATGGTCCTGGCAAAAGCACTTTCTCTTATCCTCCGAGATAAGAAGGAGAATATGAATAAGGTGTGCAAATGTTAAATCCTGCCCAGACATTTAAGCAGAACAGAGCTGGAAGGTTTGGACCTGGTGATCTACCCATTGCTTAAAGAAACGAGGTCCTGATTAGTGTGGGGAGGTAAGAGGTGTTGTGACCCCCCTCTCAGTTTACTGAGGTGAGTCAGCACCACCGGGACTGTGGTACTCCACAATTAATCATGCTGAGCCTGTTCTCCCTCTGACTTGTTAGCCATACAATAAAGCTCTTTACTGCAGCAAATCTTTAAAATTCTGGAAAAAAAAAAATTAAAAAAAATTAAAAATGCTTAAGCTTCTCACATATACACAGAGCTGCACCTGGCAGTCACTTGGCAGAAGCAAAATAATGGCTTAGGATATGAGTGCTGTAGGGAAGGGGCCATCCTTTTATCTTAGTCTTTGTGCAGTGTCCTGCATTGGAGACCCTGGTCTGTGAGTGCAATGACAATGTAAATATGTAAAGAATGATGACAGGAGTAATAGGAATATTTCTTGTCCCTGGTACACAGAGACATAAGGGTTTGGCAGTTGACACTGCTTCCTCCAGTGAAGAGTACTTCTCCTGCTTGGGCTGACTCCGAGAAACCAAAGTAAGGTCTTGTTTGAGTCAGATACATCTTTTCTGAGAAATCTCAAAATCCGGGCTGGCAAAGGCTGAGCGTTACAGCCAAGCGCTAGAGCTCAGTCATCACCTCTCTCTCGGAGGAGTTAGGCACTGGACTCAACTGGGTTTCAGATTCTTCACTGTGGTGAAAAATCTTCACGTACTGAAAGGCTTTGAAGGAAAGCAGTGGAGATTTGTGTCTCTGCATATCCTTCCCATGGGAGAAGGGAGCACTGTCTCTCCCGTGCTCTCTGGAGAGGTGTATGACATCGTGTAGAGATTTTCCCTGTGCTAAAAGACAAAGGAAGAAGGGGAAATTTTTGCTGACCAGCCTGAGGTGGTTGCTGACCAGCCTGACTGCCCCTGTGCTGCAATGTCTAGCTCTGTGGTACGGGAGGACAACAGGTTTTGTTTACCTTGACTCCAGCAGAGCTTTCAAGACTCTGTCCCATAAATAGCTAACTTTATAGCCAGGTAATTATGCTAGTCCATTGACTAGATGGGTGGACAAGAAGAGAGGTAAAAACTTGCTCAACTGTTGAGCTTGAAGGGCACTGGCTAACATTTCAAAGTCCACCCAGGAGCCAGTTACAGGTGGTGCTCCTTGGAGACCAATACTGGGGCTGGTACTCTGTGATGCCTTCGTCAGTGCCTGCCAAACCCTTATGTCTCTGTGTACCAGGGACAAGAAATATTCCTATTACTCCTGTCAGCATTCTTTACATATTTACATTGTCATTGCACTTAAAGACCAGGGTCTCCAATGCAGGACACTGCACAAAGACTAAGATAAAAGGACGGCGCCTTCGTCAGATGGGAGGGGATGCACTCTCAGCAAGGTGGCACTGAATTAGGAGACAGGAGGCTATGTAGGAGGACAGAGAGGATGTTCAGAGCAGACTCAACGAGCTGGAAGAGTATAAGTACGGATAAACTGGAGGAAATCCAGCACAAAACCACTGAGATGGTTAAAGGTCTGGAGCATGTGATATGTGAAAAGAGGCAGGGTTAGTTTAGCTGCTAGAACAGCAGGACAAGGGGGACTGCACTGCTGTCCTCTCCTGCCTGAAGTAGAAGCACTGGCTTCCAGTACCACAGAGGAGACAAATCCAGGCTCTTCCCAGTGATGCACAGTCAATTTGCACTGCTTGTGGCATGGGAAAAGCAAGATTAGCACAAGGAAATGAAAATTTACGGTAAGAATGATTACACACCAGAGGAGGATGCCCAAACTGGTTTGAACTTCCCATTTGTGGAGGTGTTCAAAGCTCAGCCAAGGAAGACCCTCATCAACCTGCTCTCTTTTGACACTTGCCCCACTCTGAGACATCCAGAGGTCCCTTCCAACCTAAGTCGTTCTGTAAGTATACAGTTCTTATGAACTGGTTTCCCCTTTCCATTATAAATAATTATTTAATCAAATGACAGCACAGGCCTGTAGCATCTGAGTAGTGTATGTTCTTCATGGGATGACAACAGCCCAACAGAGAATACAGTGTTTCTACTGCCAAGCTTGCACACAACTTCATCTCATGGTAAAGAGTACCACTCTATCTTAGTCACTAGTAAGTGCCACTAAACACAAACCTGCGTGAAAATGATATATAGCGGTGAACCTCAGAAGACAGCTTCTCCCCATAAAATCCACACATGACACATTGTCACAAGAGTTATAAATGAAGACAATGGTAAACCTTTTCTCAGACTGATAAACTACACAGGTTGTCCTGTGGAGCTGAAGTATTATTCAGTTGGTTATCAGCATCCTACAATCTTGGGAAAACCCAGCTGATACTCAGTATGTCATATTGCAGCATATATAAAGCCCAGCTCCTGAGCTTGTCTTTACATTATAGTGCTCATAATCGTCAACGGAGGAGACCACTGGAAAAATTAACCAGCTGTATCAACCCATTACATTAACATGTAGAGAACTGCATGTTTTAGAGCATACCATAGCTCACAGAGTGTTTCTAAATGGAAGGGCTTTTCTGATCATAGGAGCCCAGGTCTCAGCAAGCAGCATGGATGCCCAGGCCCTCACCAGCTGGTTCCTTCAGTGACACCCCACTGCCTACTGGTTTTCCTTAAGGAAAATTAAATCAGTGACATAGGGTCAAATAGCTTCAAGTAAAGACATGGTTGAACTACAACTGTCTTCAGGAATCTAATTTCCCTGACATTTAGTTTCTTAGAAGAGTTTGCCATAATTATTTGATCCTGCATAGTGAAGAAAGAGATCTGCCCAAGGAAACGTGGGGTCTCCAGGGGGAGACAGGGTTTTCCTCCACTAATCCAGAGCAAAATTTTCACAGCTCCATAGGCACCAGTTTAAGGGTTAATGCTCTGCAGAAAGAGAATTAGTCCACCCTCCTCAAAGGCCAAGAGGTTCCAGCCCCTCTCCCACAGATTTGTTTAAAGCCACCTGTAAAATAAATATGACTTTAAACTGTCAGCACCATAGGTACTAAATCAAGGAAGAGGACAGCCACTGCTAAGAAAAGCGATTTTACTGTCTGGGAAAATACTGTCTGTAGCGGGAAAGAGAACGTGTTGCTTAATTGTTGTGCTCTCTGCTCCCTGCTTCTCCCATCGCCAGCTGTCTGCTGCGGCCAGCGCGGTGGCCTGTCCCTGCCACCACCACTGTGCCACCTCCACAACGGCCCGAAATGTCACTGCACTTTCAAAGTAGGGATGCGGGATGTCAGGGGAGTTGCTCTTGTGCAAATCTTCCAGGATCCCTGTTGTTGGTGGTAGGCGAGAGGATGAACACGAGTGCAGTAGTTGCCATAGGGGCACGGTGATGAATTCGTGTGCTGCTGTAAACCTCTTGGACACCTGGGGCAACTGGGAGAGGTGGCTGCAAGGGGAGGAATGCATTTACTGTCTGAAATGCAATATGAAGCAATGCGGTCAGAGAAGCTAGTGCCCTAATCACATTACTGTGTGCTAGAGCTGCCGGGGAGTTATTTAAAATGACTTGGCATTGCAGCTGAGAAAAGCAGCTCCGGCGGAGTAGCCTGAGGAAGAGACCGTGTGTCACGGCTGTCAACCTTCTCCTCTTCTACCGGGAGAAAAACAGAAATAACCCCCTGAAATAAGCAGAGCCACCAGGAGCATCTGTCTGCAGGACAAATGTGACCCAGGTGCCACCACCTGTGTGGTGACCAGCCACCTTCTCCCTCCCCGGCGCCGTTGGGGCTGTGGGGCCACGAAAGGCAGTGGTTGGCAGGAGCTGCTGATGGCTGGAAACCCCTTGATTGCCGGTGCTAAGTAATATAGATACAAGTCACCACCAAGCACTCTCTGTTGTGGCTGCTATCACCACAACATGGAAAGAAAGAGGTTTCCCAGTTCCCAATCACTACTCTCTGGGCTTCGCAGCTGCTGTGAAGAATTTTGCCAGCAATGCCATTAAACACGAGGAGTTTAAAACACCCTCTCCTCTGTCCAGAGAGGAAGGATGTTCTTGAGTTAAGAAAAACTCAGTTCTCACTCTTACATTTTGTATCTATTCAATCTGTGACCCAGGGCAGACGTTCAGCAGTTCCTCTGGGCCCTGGTTTCACCTTTTCTGAGATAGAGGTGACAGTATTTTTGACATACAATGCAAAATGTCTATGTGAGTGTAACAGCTTTGAGACATTCAGATGGGAGGGGAAAGAAAGATGTTATTTTTACTAGACTTCAATTTCACAGTAAAGACCTTATAAAACAGGCATCAGGAAAGTAAGACCAAGAATATTTGCTTTCTATATGTTACCTTACAGAGCAATTTTGCTCCCTACCGATGCTGACACCCATGAATATTTACTAGCCACGGGTGGCCAAGGGTACCCTAAGCCGGTCAGGAGATTTGGATTGCTCCTTGTTGTTCCCTTGAACAGCTGAAGGCATATACAATCCTCTAAACCCAAAAAAGGGGTGCAGCATGGCCTTAGATTGCTCTGGTGTTTAAAATCAACATCTGTCTTAACAGAAGACTAGAGCATCCTTTACCATACACCCTAAGAAACATACCAGAGCATAGCATAAAAGGATGTGTTGTCATCCATGCTGCTATGGTCTTTCTGGCTCTGCAAGGGCACCGAGATTTGTCCCACCTGGCTGAGCAGGGGGCCCTGGGTTATGCCAGGTTAATGTGGTATTTCTAGCAGTGCATGTTTATCCATTTCACAATATTCTCAGTGCATAGCTTACTTCTTTCGGTCTCTGTAAATCCCTGATGGTTGTGAAAACAGAGGAGAGAGTAGAATTATTTATACACAGAGATATTATTAGGAATGAAATTAATGAGAACAACATTATGAGTAGGAAAGCTGGGACTGAAGGCAAGTTCCTGCCACAGGGACCTGATTTGATTGTTCAGCTCCCAGAGGGACTCTCCCGATGTGAGCACCGGCAACTTCATCCCTTGAGACACTGAAAACTAAACCAGCCAGTGAGAAATGCTGGAAAAGTAATTTTTATACAATATTTCCCTACGGCTGGGGAATGATATCTAAGCCTCTTGGGGACATTTGCCCTGTGCCCTGGAGCAGTGGCAGGGATGGCTAACGGCAGCCTGTACACCTGTCCTGTGCCCGGCCATGGCCCTGGGGAGAGACTGACTACAGTGGGAGAGAAGTTGGCATTCAAAGATAACCACTGCTATTCGGTGCATCACCAGGTGGGCTGAGATACCAAGTCACCATGGATGTCTTTTTCAGACAGCAAACTGCCCACTGGTTATTTCCCAAGGATTCTCCATAGGATCTCCAGTATTCACAGGACACTTCTCAGTTTGAGAGGGGGTTATTTAAATTCCAGTGTGATATCTATGTGGCTAGTAGAAGGCTGGAGGAAATATAGTATGAGGTACATTTTTCCTAGTAACTCAAAAATATTGATTAACTAGCTCAAGGTCTGGTGAATCACAAATAAAAGGCAGCATATTGAAAGCCTGACTATTGCTTTTGATAGAAGTTTATTTGAAAGTGAGTTTGCCAGATCCTTAAAAATTGTACACTGTAAGAAAGAAACTGATCCCGAAGTTATTGTTCTCATATACTTCCATCTAAAGCCATATACTGATAAAAGCATACATAAAAGATGTCAAATAGCTTATTATCAGTGCAATCCCATAGCCTTTTCCCAGTATTCATAGCCAACGTGCTCCTGAACTAAGCTTGTCTGCCACAAAGTCAGCCACTGTTCTTTACAGCCAGCTATCGCCCCTGGCCTTCAAGTGCTGATTCAGGTGCAGTGAGCAAGAAGGTGATTTTGGCTTGTGTTCGACTGCTGGTAGGACGGCAGGTTTCTGGGAATGGCCATGCTCTGAGTTGTGCTGTCGATTGACCTTGATGCCGGGCTCATGCACCGGGCGCTGGTCCCTGGTCCTCTGCTGCTCAGGGACACGGCATCCTGCGGGGACAGGGCATCTGACCTTGGCACGCTCTGCCTCGGCCAACCTTGACGTAACATGCAAAGCCTTTCATTTCTGATTAGCGTGTAGTCATGTGCACGCCATCGTTTACACTTTTAAGAAGATGCCATCAAATTTCAGGAAGCACTTCTGCAGCTGGGTAATTGAATTCAGAGCAACCCATTCGCGAATGGAAAATTAATAACTTGGCAACCTCAGGCTTTACCTTTATTAACTCTTTCAATAACACTCAAAAAACAGTTCTCTTAATGTTTTTGAAATAAAGGAGACTCTTAGGGTTTGTAAGAATTTTGTTGCTTGTGCATCTTCTCAACTTGTACTCCTGCCGCACTCATATCCATATTTCATATCCAGCATATTTGCCCTAGAAATGTCCTAGAACACCTGCCTTTAAAAATAGCAGTATCACTCACAGCGAGCACTGTTTGTGGAATGCAGAGACACCATCCATCTAATCTGGATGACCTGAGCAATAGAAATTCATACCAAAAAAGTTGTGTTCCATGTTGGTTTAATGGGTAAGGTGTGTGAATACACCCATGTTGCCGTTAATGCAGTAGCCGTGTTGTCTGTGTTGCCACTAATGCAGTAGTAGGTAAATTTTTCATTGCCAGAACTTCTCTTCAGGACAGATGAGTAATCCAGGTGCAATAAAAGCCCAAACCCCCCCAGCCCTTACCTAGGAAGAAAGTTCACAGAAACCTAAAGAGCTTTCTTCCTGGAAAAAATTTTAAGGCTCTTATCTCAGCATTCAGAAAGACCCTACAGTCTTCCTGAGCATCATTTTGGTCTACTCCAAACAACTAGAGCTGACGTGGTAAAGGTACACGGCAAATAAGTAGAAATATGTATAAGGGTAGTAAAAAAGGAATTGCTTGATTAACTCTCTTGGAATTTATTCCCAGCATTTATAGCAAACTGAATAATCAAGTGAGTAAAGCTGTACTTCAGACTCAGTATAAATTCAGCACTAATCTGATTATAGAAATAATTCTTTTGCAGGGGAAGGTAATATGTTGACTGAGATATAAAACCTGAATATACTGGGAAACAGAAATGTAGCACAAGAAAGCATATATCTCTGCTACAGATTAATTACAGGGAAGCACAGAACACAAAAACCCCACCTCGCCTTTCTGAAGAAACAAACATGCAAACTGAGCATGAAATGGCAGTAATCCTGTTCGTCTGAGGCATATCACAGCAGGAAATCCAGCAAAAACGGTTAACATGGTTGTCTTTGCTGAGTGATCACACAGCCAGGGATGCTGTGCAGCACCCTGTGCAGGTTGCCCCATTGCAGCAAGGTTGGCCCGTATGGCTTCTGCATGATAAAGAAGAACTGTGTAAAACTCAGCAGTTCTTGTTTATAGGATTTCATCTCCTTTTGATTTGGCATTTTCAATGGATCTTTTCCTGGCTGCTGTTTGAAGAAATCTCAGACCTCAAGCAAAACTGCCTTCAGGGACATGGATTTGGGTCAGTTTTAGCCAGGGTGAAAACCCCACAGAGCAGAGGGCTGGTAAGGGGAGATGTGTCACTCCTCTCAGCTGGGCAACCTCCATCCCAGTGCTAACAGTGCCTTTTATCTTAGGGTTCAAAGCCGGACCCCAGTGGTGGCCTTCAGCTTAGGACGTGAAGCCAGACCCTGATGGATGCCTTTTCTGCACATCCCACACTGCCCTTTGGGTGAGCAGTTCCACCTGCCCCGCAGGATGCCATCCCTCCACCCACACACACATCCCTCCCGAAAACTTCTGACTTAGGATTTTTGGCCATCGCCAAAGTCTCTGAGCAGTTTTGGGAGGCAGCAGCAGTTTGAACTTGCCACTGGCACAGGCTGGGCAGGGAAAGAAAGAGTGAGCCACAGCTTTGAAAATGTCAGCATGGGTGGACCATGCCTTCTGGTCTCGTGGGCAAAAGAAATGGCCTGCCTGCTGGGACCCTACATTCAACACTTCCTTCAATCTTATGCCTGCTGTATTTTCTATCCATTTAAACATATACATAAATACTCTGTTTGCCCTTAATCCCAGTTATTTTCAATCACTCCAGCATGGTTAATCAAAAAAGCCCTATTTGTAGGCTAGGCAAGTCCAACCCAGGGTAGCTTGGCAAGGCGTGGTGTGGCTCACTTCCCTGACCCAAGCACTGCCGTGTTACCTCCCCACGGAGCGCAGTTCGGCTCCGTCGTACACTGGAAAACAGTCCTCAGACACCTACCGAGAGAGCGTCACAGACCAAAGACTGGGAAATGTGGAAATCAAATCAGAAAGAGGATAGCTCAGATCGCAGCTCTGCCAGCTGACAAGGAGGCAGCGGAGCTGGTGGGAGCGTTCGAGCTAAAACCCTCAACCCAGTTAGACGTTGATAGACACGGAGCAATCTCCAGAGAAATTGAAATGGTGAGATGGATGGCAGCATC
Source organism: Tringa tobata (assembly GCA_033628505.1). Taxonomy (NCBI): domain Eukaryota; kingdom Metazoa; phylum Chordata; class Aves; order Charadriiformes; family Scolopacidae; genus Tringa; species Tringa tobata. Next base: position 14,345,784 of record JAHREE010000367.1, read on the forward strand.
ACTTTGAGACTCCCAGTCTCACTACTGATTTTTCTCAGCCCAGAAAAAAGAGAAAGTAATACAATAGAATAGAGGAGAGTGCATTCATTAAAGCATTTCTATATCTGCTCTGCATTTTTCAGACCTCAAGAAAATCTCTGTCAGGGAAATCTGAGACTTTCGGAAACTATATCTCATATAATGGTGGAAACAAGGCTGCAATATCACAGCAAGGCAGGATCTGATGATCTAGTATTAAATGTGATTTAACTTAAATTATCTCATTAAATGCTCTTCTTATTATTGCCCATTGTCGAACAGCAGCAGATATCTGGGGCAGTGCTGGATGGTTCCCCAGGAAGAACTCAGTGGTGCAGAAAATCTATGTATATTTTTAGTGTAATGTGTTTTAATGACACATTTACAGTGGTCCTTGAGTACAGGATAACAGCACGTGAACCAGGCTTGTTTGCCTGTTTGCTTTCTTCCTTCAGCCTCGTCCCATACCTGCCTGCTCAGGAACTGAATCCAGTCACAGACCTTCTTCAGAAACACCATCCACAGCTGTCAGGAATCCATACTACCAAAAATCAATGATCCACAGCATGACTTGCCAAGGCATTTCAACCTTTTCTTAGTGGTCAAGGAACCAAACTGTACTTTATCCTGAATTCAAATGCTATCTAAAACTTTGAGAGTTCTCTACATAGAGTAAACACCTATTGCTTTTAATGACACCTAATAGGCAGGACAGGAGTTATCCATTAAATGTTCTTGCAAATTGCTTTCCTATACGTCACTGAATATCCTGAATATTATTTAGGTTGCGGTTAACTAATTTTCAGTTTTGTTGATCTCCCCAGTACAAAGGCAGTGTCTGCTTATGACTAGGAACTATACAGGGGTTTATTTCAAATTCTCGGAGTTTTCTTACATCTTTTATGTTACTCAGACTATCTCTATTGTGGCTGGGATTAAACTATATCTGAACTGTGCAAAAAAATACAGCGCAACAAAAATAATGAATGTTTCACCGTAAAAAAGTTTCAAACCTGTTTAAAGCCAGGTAAGATCTGCCCAGGGCCCTGGTTTGTCCTGCTTTGTACCTGCTCACCCAAGCGCACATTAAAAGAGCAAGAACTGCTGCAGCGGTGATGTTCCCCCTCCAGAGGAGCAGCTGGGCCACCACCCTCCTTCACACAAGCTCTGGTCCACAGCAGGACTTGGTGAGTGTGCAGAGCACCTGCTGGAAGGATGCATATGAAATTTGTGGGTTATGTCTCTTGCCATTAGCCTTCCTTTGGGCTGGCTCCCTGGGCTAATCCCCATCCCAGGTGCTGCTCTTCATTCCACTGGGGTGCTCGGCCAGGTGATGGGCAACCTGTGGCAGCACATACAGTCCTTGGCAGCTCCCCGATGTGGTCTCTGGGGGCAAGCAAGAGAGGGCCAAGAGACCGAAAGCCAGCCTGACCTCAGTCAGAATCAATTTGTGAGAGAAGGATGAGGGTATCTCCTCTGTGATCCTCCAAAAGCAGGCACTAACAGAGTCAAAGCAAGACCTCACCCATAAGGGGCATGGCTGTTTGGTCCTCAAAAATCAGATATCACTGGAAAACAGAGAGGGAAAATGAGTTAAGCTCCACCGCGTGTTGGAAAGGATTCCTGCGAGGACCTGTCTCCCAAATGTCCTTTCAGTGGAGGACCTGTCCTTTCAGTGTCCTGCAGGGACCTGTCTCCCAAATGGAAAGTTTGCTGCATCTGACCTACATGAGAATTTCAAGCCCTTGCCAAAGCCTGCCCTGATGTGCAGCTCTTCTCCCAAGCAGATGTGTCTTCCCATCCATCACACCAGCTCACAAGCAGGAGGTGCAAGGGTTAGCTGGGTAGGACTGTTCATATTTCTTTATAAACAAGTCAGAAAAGTTAAAAAAAAAAAAAAAGCAGCTACAAAAACTCCCATGACAGTAAGTGAGCTAAACAATTCATCACATTTTGTTTTTATATTTATACAGCTCTGCCATAGTACCACAAAGAAGAAAGATAAAAAGCAGTTCATATAATTCACATGTTAATAGCCCGCATATTCCAGAAAGGCAAAAAAAAAAGGCAGTGACATTGTCAGAGCACAGACATGAAAGGTCAAGGCAGATCAAGTTGCTGGCAATAACCAAACACAAAAGCAGCACTGTAGAAATTTGTTTTTTAAAGAAGAATAAAACAACAATAAAGAATTAGAATGAAAAACAAGTGAGCATTTCATTTCCCTGAATGCTTTTCAAATGTGTTTCTCCTCAGATAAAGAGAGGAGAGAGAGCAAAGAAGTGGTGTCCCAGCGAAACCACGGCAGAGCTCAGCACGCAGCGCTGGCTCCCGGGATGAACCGGAGGGTGTCAGGATGATTTAGCAGGACAGGGGGGCTGAACCCTGCTGCCTCCCTCACATTTACCTGCAACTTTTGCTCCCATTTCGTTCTTCAAATGAGTTACAGAAAAATCAGTGGAGAAAAACAGAAGGATGGAGACTTGCTGCTAAGTTATCAGGACAACCTCTGCCCGTCTCATCTTTCGCAACCTGATGTTGTGGGGCTGTGTCCAAACTGGCATCATTGCTATTCACCTCACGGCTGCGCTTCAGAACTTTCACCTGCAAATGGGATTACAAATGCAATCATTAGTACAGATTCCCCAAGAAGCTTTCACAGTATTACAATTAGATTTCCCATTCTAGCAGCATCTAAATCAATATGATATGATTAGTTACTCTCGTGGATTACATGCTGCTGTACAAAACCTTCACACACAGAAATCTGGGTAATTTAATCAGGCAGTAATGGATTCTGGGAATGCTCCCACTGTCTAGAAACTTAAAATCATTCTGTCTCTATAATAATTTGCCATTATGCACCTGAAGCGAAATTGCCTGACACACCTGACAGTGGACAGCAGTGATTAAAACAGGTCACATCTCATCAGCCAAAGAGGCAACTCCCGCTGAATTCCTTTCGAAAACTGAATTTGAGGGAGGAAAAAACCCCACCGCCTTTGGTTGTTTTTCCTGCACTATAACTTCAGTTTGAAGCTGTCTCTTTAAATATGTCTCTGTGTGTGTTTGTGTGTGTGTGTGAGAGAAAGACAAAGTATAAGTGCTATCCATTTCTCATCATTTTAGTCAAGGCAAGAGGAATATATGAACTAATGCTCCCGGGGAAATGCAGCCGACCAAGGCAGAAATGAGCACATAATTTTATTCCTCTGAAGGTGCTCAGCACTGCTGAGCAAGATATCAGGAAGGAGGAACCTTTCTGGAAGGGTCTTGAAAGCAAGGAGTCCTCGGCTGCCGTTGTCAGCAGCTCACAGGAGACAGCAGCATGGCACAAGGGAGCCCGAACTGCTGATAGCTGCTTTTCGGGAGGGGGAGAATTTGTACCTTGTGTTTCCCTGGCTTGGGTAAACAGCTCAGCTCCATACCTCCGTGCAGCGTTCTCCTGCAGCCATCCTGGGGTTGCAAACAACCCTGAAAAACAAACCCCCCTGCTCAGGGCTGCAAGGGGCAGCTCACGGGGAAAGCACACAAACCCGTGCACAAAAGAACAGCTAAAGCTGCATTTGAAAAATTAGGCCTGTATATACTTTAGGCAGACAATACTCAGAAATGCGCTGCTGTTCATCATTTATCCCACCGGCAGGCAAAGCTTATGCCTAAAAAATACGTGTTGCTGTCCAGGGCATTTCTTTTTCTTACAGCACTGTCCCATTGAAATAGTCCTGACCCATGGTGCCTGGGGACTCCTGCTTTTGAGGAGGATTTTTCCTATGGTAAAATGATATTTCAAATAGCCAGCTGGCAAGAAAGGAAAGAAAAATAACCGTCCATGGAAACTTTCCTAGGCAATAATTGCCAGCGAACTCTGCCCTCATTATAAAACTCTACATAGCTTGCCATAAAAAAAGCCCCGTGACGCACATACACTTTTCACCTCTATATTCTCTGTAATAGTTTTAGTTATATTACTCTGTTCAGATATGCTAACCAGCAGCACTGCTAATCTTCATCCTTATTGGGGTACGGGGTGGTCTGTGTGCTGCAGGGCTCCCCGCTGCCCGCGGGCACCCTGACACCGACGGGGCACGTTAGTCCTCCTGACAAGCATCTGTTAAACGAATCTCTTCTTAATTCCCTCTTGGAGGCACTGAGGGAAATCCATGGAGGTCATTAATCAAAGGAATTGGTGCCGCTGGCGTTTGGGCAGGGGGAGGTGGGCGCTGCTGGGCACCCGGTCATGGCCACCCACCTGCTGATGCTCCACAGCCCACGGCTCCCCACCCAAGGAAAGGGCTGACCTTTAATGCAGGTCAGAGATTGGACCCCAGCATTGCTATTAATAAACAATAAAGCTATTAAGTCATATTAAAGCTTGGCGATGAACTTGTCAAAATGGATGATCTATAAATCAATATAAACAGCAGTGACAGGCAGTAATTGAATTCCAGTGGTCCCTCAGCACATGCTAAATATGAAGGGACATGACACGCTGAAAATAAAGTAGGAAAGCTGAAAAATTGACAGCATTAACATTCTCCTGGAGAAACGTGGCGTCACTTTGGCTCTTAATGGGGGTCAAACTGTGAATACGTATTGACTTCTTCTTTTAAAACAAGGAAATAGCTACATAAATCTGAGACTTCCCAAATTAGAAATGGCTGCTCAAAAAGTTCACAGCCTCTCTGGATGCGGTCACCACAGAGCGGCAGATGCAGCCCTCCTCCGATGGGTTCATTAGCCGGGCTTCTTGCTTTACTTGGGTAGCAAGAAGGATGGGTTTTGTGCAATCCAGAAAGCCTCTGAAGTTGATTCATCAGTTTTCATCTTCCGTAAAGGACCAGCAAAAGCCAGTCGGGCAGGAGGAGCTAATGCTAGCACGCTGCCAGGCTCTGGGTGGCTACATATCTTTCAAATTCAGATATAACAAGCCAGGCCTCAAATATCAGCAGAGGACGAGACAATCAGAATGGAAAGAAATTGGTGAAGTCGCAGCAAGCCTTTTAATGGAGATTCAAATGACGGCAAATAAATCATGACAGCTTCTGTGGATGAAATCAGGGCCTCGTTTTTTATTTTCTCTTGATGTGCTCCGCTCAGTGAAGCATAATTCAGCCTTTCTTAGTTGATTTTTACGACAGAGCCCTATGTCACTGGAGTTCAAAAACTGCTGAAGTGGAGGGTCTGGACACATTCCTGGGGACTGATTTGTTCATGTCAACCTCGCTCACGGGCAGAGAGCACCTGTGATCAAAAGTCACAAGCGATATTTGCATTTCACGGGCCTCTTTGTGCCCGAAGAGGGAAAGTTAGAAACAAATGTATAAATGGCTGGCTGCATGTTGAGTGGTGACCCACTGATACGGTCCCAAAAGGTTGAGAGTGGCAGAGCTGGGACAGGGCTGGTTCCCAGTGCAGAATCAGTGCAATAGCCAAAAAAGCACCCGACTTGCCTGGCTTGGCCACCCCCAGCAGGCTAAAACTGCTGCTCTACGTGGTTAAAGCTCCTATTTAACAAGAGATAAAACTTCATTAGGGCCGCTCCACACCATTGTGCTCTGACTATGGCCCAAGTTTGGAAGAGTGAAAGGATGAGAGGGGCACTTCCTGGGAGTTACTCCATTTTGACACAAAATTTAAAATTATAAGGGAGAAAACCTGTAAGAAACAGATCAAGAAGGCCAGCATTTTCCTTTTAAATATAATTTACACTTTGAGATCAGCCAGGACTCATCTGACTCATTGGATGTGCAGTTCTACATTCAGATTTGTGGAATATGTATCGACATGAAAGGTAACGCGAAAGGTTAAGGGAGCCCATGACAGAAAATCAAAAAACTTTAGAGAAGATCTGTGGAAATGCAAGATGCCCATCACCCATACCCTGCATGAGGGTGTGGGTCTGACAAAGCAGGTCTCAAATGAAGTGTTTTTGCTTGAGGAGATGCAGAGGGCTGGGGTTGCCAGACTGCAGCATCCCTGCCAGCTCCCGCACACCATCTCCCTCCATCCCATCCTAAACTCCTCTGGTAGGAGCCGTCTGTTACCTACCTGTGCCTTTAAACTGGCAGGAGCTGGGGAGCATGATGTACAATAATATTACTTGCTTTAATCAACAGGACAGCACTGACACATCGCCCACTGAAATAGATGAACTCGCCTTGACTTTTCTCTGCATTTGCATCACTCTTAATTTTTCTTATGTGGAGTCTTTTTTTACTGTCATTTGAAAGGTGAGAATTTAGTCAACTGAATGCAGTGCTGATTAGCTCAGTATTATAATTGTGCTTCATGGACACCTACTGCTTGTATGTCACAGCTCTCCAAATTCCCATTATGCTATTAATCTAGGTTTTATGGTACTTCAGAACTGAAGTATTAAAAAACTATGATGTAAGTGGAAAAATCACAGTGGCAATTTACCAAAGAGCTCATATGGGGTATTATGAAAACAACAAAATACAAAACAAGGGAGCCTGTTTGCAAAATCTAGAGCAAGTCTGCTGGCCCCCGAGAGGAAGGAAAAAGCAGATATTACATGGCAATAGCTGCCATTCCAGCACCGTCTACGGTGTGTCACCATGCTGAGTTCAGGGCTATGCACTTGTTCTTCAGTGAAGAAAGGGAGAAAACAGAGTCCCAAACATAAATGAAAGGAAGGTACATGAGACCACTTGGTAATGATTGAACAAAATCCATCCCTCTTCACTCAGATTTCCTTTCTCTATCTGTGGGGGAAGAGAAGCAGCCTGTTGTGATCGTGTTAACACGCTCTCCACATTTCCGTGTGTTGTTTACTCAACCACCACTCTCAGAGAAGGGTTTTGTACCATAAGAGGAACCTTTGCTCCCCAAAGACTTACATCCCTAGGGACGCTACAAGGTAAGCATCTCAGTCACTGCAGTGTTTGGAGTATCATTCTTGTGAGCATTCAGCCCAGCATAATCATACCAGCCTTATGTTGCTCTAGCCAAACACCACACAAACCGGCCCCGCAGAGTCTCGGGGCAGAGAGATGCTCCGCTGACCTTGTGCTGCTGCGAACAGGCTGTGTGTCCGGCTGCCCTGTGCCACTCTCCACGCCCGGGGCCAGGAAAAGGAAACGGCAGAAAGAAAAATGGTTTCAGATGAAGTGACCGACGTTCAGACGAAATCTTACCAGGATGCGTGATAAATCTGTCTCTGCTTCATCTGTGCTTGGAACAAAACCAGGAAGCAAGTTATTTTTTACGGGAATGAGCCACCTCATTTTGTTATGAAATTATCATCTCCTTGCAATATACTAGAAAGGGGTTTCCCTGGGGGATCTCAGGAGCTAGGAAGCCACTAGGAAGCATTCCAAAAGCATTAGGTCCCCGGGCAAAGCAAGATCTTTCCCTTTCTATCAGCCCTAACCCCAAACCTAGCCTTTTTCTAACCCTTCCTCTACATCACCCCTAACCATAACACTTCTCTAGCCCTACTCCTAACCCTTCTCTAGCCCTATACCTATAGGAAAAGAAAGATTCTTTTTTTTTTAATTAAGTTCAGAACTTCATTTACAGTTTGGGCTGGAAAGGAGCAGCAAAGAGAAAGCAAAGGCTGCAGCAGCAAAATATTTCAAGCGCATCTGTCACACTAATCCTCACCAGCAGCTTGTGAGGTGGTGAGGAAGGAGCAACTTATGGCTCAGCTGCACCTCTGCACCCAGTGACATCTCCTACAAGAGCAAAACGCCTCCCAGGTGCCTGGTGCCCTTCCTCCAGCCCCAGCCAATGCACAAAGCAATGAGATTTGGAAATAAGGGTAGTTTTCTTTCAATGCTGTTTAAGGACTGATTATCCACCAACTGTATTCTCTGTATTTCCTGGCCAATAGCCAGTCCAGCTCTGGCTCCTGGGCCAGACACACTGTTGTCTTGAAAATCCATGGTTCAAAAAAGGTGCTTTACGCAAACTGCCTAAAATGGAGCCTGACAAAAGGAAAACAGATGCCTCCTGGACACAAACTGCGCTGAAGCACAAATCTAGTTGTCCCCAGCCTCATAATTCTTCAGCGATATTTGGTGTCACCAGTCTCCAGAGGCTATTGAAGCAGAGCCGGCTAAATGCTCACCTACGAGGTGGCCCAGGTGCAGAGAAGTGGTACAAGGCTGCTTTTGCCATCTGCATGGCTGCTTCTGCATATCAAAGACCTACTGACAAAAGCAAGATCTTTGATACCTGCCAGCAGAACGTAATTGCAATCTTATTGTTCCCCAGACATGGGGGCAGAGAGCTATTTACTGTGAACTGCAGATTCATTGTAAGAAATTAAATCTTTTTGCTGGTTATGAATGTAAATACCCGTCTCTTCTTGAGATGAGAGTCAGATTCCAGGAATTGTTTCCTGCTTTACATTTTGGGTAAGCAGCCAGTTCTGAGCTTGAAAACCACACAATTTGAAGTGAAGAGCACCCTTCCCTGCCCCTCTGCGACTGCGAGGCAAGGGAGGGGGAAAGCAGGCTGGGTCCAACTGTGGCAAAACCCTCGGGAGGATGTGCAAAACCATCTTTTTGATTACATAATGTCTCTGCCAGCCCTTTGCCATTAAAATATGATTAAAAGCGGTGTCCAGGAGGAGTTCACCTTTAGAAAATGACACTTACAAGAAATCACCTCCCAAACAGATAGCTGCCTGAGTCCCTGAGATGAAGAAGAGGTTTGATGGATTAGAAGGCAGTATTAAAATGTCTCCTCACATAAGAAAACAGAACGAGAGCAATCATCAGAATTTATCAGCCAGAGAGGAGCAGAGTGTTTCCTTGGCACTAAAGGGACCTAATACACTAAATCAAAACCAGAACACAGGCTCACGAATGAAAGAGACAGATGTCTCCGCCATATAAATACCATATAAATGAACTTTCTGGAATGGGGATCTTATTTAACCACACACCGTAGTGACATCTGAGAAAGACGCAGCGAATCAAAGCAGAGCACAAAGTTGGTATCGACACTGGAACCACTGCAATTTGTGAAGAATAACGGCCTGTCTGCCAAATGTGCCTGGGAGTTATGGCTTTCTTATTTTGTGTCTACTGCTTTGCAAAACCCCAGCTCCTTGTAACACCTGAATCAAGACCCATGTATTTGCATTTCACCCATTTTGAATTCATTCAGCCCAAAGTGTAGCCCAGGCTCATGAAAAGCCTGTCTTCTGAAGGCAACAGGAGCATCCTGGTGAAAACAAGAGTGAGCTCTGGTTAAGGGCAAGCTGTGTCTCAGGAAGCTACTGCTATATCCATAGCACACCTTCACGCACAACAATGAAGCATCGCCACTGCTGTCCTGGAAAATATGCTCAGAAAATAATTTGTGCCCTGGGACTGCCAGGCAGGGTGCCTGCTTGGACCGGTCCCACCGCTTCCCTGCCAAGCATGCCAGCATGGGGCAGCCATCACCAGTCTCTTGAATTAAAATACATTGCAGTCCTCACACTGAGCTCCTCGGGAAGGCAGTTGGAATAGGGTTCTTTGCTAATACACATATTTTTCACTCCGATGATGACTGCGCAGATGAGCTTCAAAGGTTGGACGCTTAAGCGTGCTGGGGGTAAATATCTACACTATCAGCTTTTAAGGTTCCCCATTTTCTAAGGTGAGTGTCTTTGGACATGGCTCTTCCTGAAATGTTTAAACAACTCTCTTTTGATTATATGCCAGATACAAAAGCATGACCGTAAACTTTCTTTTATGAAGATAAATTGAGTCTTAAATCAAATCAGACTTGAGCTCAAACATGACTTTTTCACGGCTGCTGAATATTCACCCACATAAAGTATAAAACATGACTTCAGTTTCCTAATAGAGAGATAGAGACTGTGTGAGGCTCCCCTGGATGTAGAGGGGCAGAAAGGAGTAATGTCAGGACTAAGGTTTTGCAACAGTTACCTGCATGAAATAAATACCCAGGGCAAGAATGGCTTGGTGACACTTTATGCTGGAATAAGCTCTCAGAGCATGCAGGCACTGCCGGGAAAGGTCAAATACAAACCTCTGCTTGGGAACAGGAGAGCTGGCACCCACCGTAGCCATCTATGTTAACCTTAACCCTGGCGCTGATTAGCCTTCGCCGCCCTCCCTGGAAGAGCAGCCCGTAAATAGCATCAGGCCTGACCTACTTCTGCCTGCTTAGCTGCAATTTTCAAGTTATGGTGATTGGAGCCTTTCCGCGCTGGGTTTCTTCCAGCAAAATGTCAGAGCGTTCCTCCTCACTCTTCGGAGGTATCAAATAAGCCCAAGGTCCTGAAGCGTGTTCCTCTGAACTGCGGGGGAGAGGGAGGGATTGGGCTGGGGAGCTGGAGGTCACCCAGCACATCCCAGCTCCTGGTGCCTGGGTGTTCCCAGCGTGGAACAAGCAGCCCTGGCAGAAAGGAGTGACGTTTGCAAGGCAGGATTTATGCATCTGGGTGAAGGCAGCCTGCTCTTCACAGGCAGGGAATGGCTTTGTAAAGAGACATGGGAGCATGAACAACATGCTTGAAAGCACACATTCAGTGAGAGGTATTATACAAATACCATGTGTGTCGAACTCATTTTAGTGCTTTGAAGGCTGAGAAGAGCTGGAGCGAACAGGTAAGGTCATCAGCTAACTCAAGAAAAAACCTTATTGCTGCTGCTCAAAAGCACTATTCTGGTTTTTGTTTTGGGTTTTTTTTTTTTTATTGCTGAGCTCTGCTTTCAGAGCAAGACTATTCAGGGACAGCTAGCTGAACACAAAAAGTTTTGTCACTCAGCTCTTCTGAGGATACTTCACCTCATTGTCCCAGTCATTAGGAATTAGGCTGCAATTAATACCGTCGTTTGGGGAGTTAGGATAATGAATTAATTAGTTTTAGAAGTTTGTATTTCATCTCTGTGACTTGACCATTTATCATTTCTTCACAGGATTTTTTTTATTCCTCTACAGTCATACAAATTGAACATCAAATTTAGATGGAGCAGTAACATTCTCATCCTAGGCAGAAGTAAGCAAAAAATTCCAGCTGCTTGTCTCAGCGGTATCATGTTAACATTAGGAATTTTCCTATTAATAAATAACACAGAAGAGAAAAAAGGCTTGTCTTGAGTGAAATGCCATAATAAAAAAATTCCAGCAAGGTCCGGTTCCTGAGCACTTTATTGTCATGATGACACTAATGGAAGTGGGAATACAAGTGCAGACCCTTAACAGGATACATTTTCATGCTATTCCATGTACAATGCTATATAGAATGCTCCATCCTTGCCAGAAGCATGAGGTCCAGTTTAAATTTTTCCCCACAGCTAAACTGGTGCCAGGAAAATCAGAGAAGACTGTAACCATGTGGAGTTGAGGTGTTCTCTCAATATATTGATACTAGTATCAATATACACAGATCCTAGTATTTATCATAACTCTCTTCAGTTTTATACCATAACATGTTTGTTAAATCAACATGTAGAAACTTGTGTTAGGCAGATGGCAGAGTCTAGTTTTAGTTTGATGAATTAGTTGAAAAGCAAGGATGATTCCTCTTTGCAGATTGTAGGGGATTTCTTTAAAGATTTTGAGATTTCTTTATTTTGCAGCAAAATTCACTAATGCCTGTTTTTTATACAATTCCACTCAAGAAGATTAAGAGATGATGAAGAAATTGCTTATTCAGACAGACAATAGAATGTGGAATTTGTTACTGCCGAGGAGTCTTGTGAAAGCTTTTGCTGAGGCCACTTCTGCAAAAACAGTAAATTCATGGCGGCCACAAATTTGACAGAAAAACTACATTTGAGTAACAAAAGTACATGTTTACGCACTGTTTGCACACAAATCCTTGATTGCAGCTTTGAAAATCAGTGGAGCACTTCAACTGCTATAGCTATGTATAAAAGATCCGAATAATTTTATGGCCAGCAATAATAGCATTTTTCTTTTGCAAATAAAGGAAACATGTCAAGCAGGAAGATGATTGCCACAGGCATTAAAAAGAAACGAGTGCATGCGTTTATGTGTAGCATTGTGTGCTTGACCAGGTTCGTGATGCTCAGATGAACATAGTCAAATTTTCTGCTAATATTCAACGTCACTTCCAGTTCTTTCAGGTGAGATCTACTCTGCTGGATACCAGAAGCCAGTGAAGGCACTGCCACCCTGAGTAGTTAGACCCCAGCACTGGGTGGGCAAGGTCACTGGCCATTTAAGGCCATTTAAGACACAGACTGTTTGATTTAGATGCTTCTGTCTCTCCCCTTGGCTTCTGTAGGGAACAAAGCGACTCCAGAGGGAGACACAGGTCACCTGACACTACCCTTTCTACCAAGAATGTAGGAAACCAATGTGAGGTCTGAGGGACTTCCAGTCACCCCTCCAGTCCTCTTCTCAAAAGGACACGAAGCACAGGTGATGGTCCTATTTGGTGTATCAGCCTTGTTGCTTGGCAAGCGGGAGGTTCTGGCTTCTTGGCTCTATCATATTGACAAGGATGGAACAGTTGTTCAGTAATATGTCCTAAATAACAAATACCTATTATGGGGACTTGGATCACCCAGAGATATTAGAGAGTCATTTAATGATGCATTATGACACATTAAAAAGTCTTAAACTATCAGCTAGGAATATCTCGGGTGGAGCTGGTTCTGCCTTGGCAAGGGAGAAGAACTGGGTAATGCCTCAGGTGTCAGCCTGGGCTCTGCCCCTATTTCAAGGTGTGGGATTCAGTTCACAGATCATGTCAGGTCAGTGCCTGAGTCCTGACTTTGCACCCCGAACCTCAGTGGAGCCATCTAACCCTGAATTTCACTTTCCTAGCTCCCCTTGGTTGCCTGCCACTGATGTTCTATAAAGAAGTGTTTGAAGGAGCAGCAATATATAATGAGCTGCTGCAAACTGACCTAGAAGTCATCACGCTTGGAATGCTTTGCAGAGGTGTTAATTTTTTAGTGATGCTCACACAAGCAATAGGGCCCACGTGGGCTTCAGAGAGGCTGGAGCATCATCCTCCCACAGCAGGAGTACCCAGGAGTACAGCACGGGACAGAAACACACCGGAGACATTCCTCTCTGACAGTATTAGCTCTGCTAACGGTGTCTCCAGTCCAGAGAGAATATATTTCTCTTTCTCAGACTGAAATAAAAAGTTAGCATTTTGAGATCTTTGCATACATTACAGGAACTAGATATACTATGCCACAAACACTCTCATGCTGCCCAGGGCCTCTGCAGTCTATAAATCAGGTGCTCCAGCAAGCAAGAGAGGGTGATGTCTCCATCAATACTACACGGCATGGGAGGCATGTCACTGGTGATGGCAGCCTGGCTGTGGGGCTGAGAGCTCCTTGTGGGAGCAAGAGCTTGCACAGCACCTACTGCGATGGGTCCTCAAGGACGTGGTCGTGTCACCAGACGTTCAGCAGCAGCTTCTTAAGCAGCTTTTGCTATTTTTGAACAATGTCCCTCCCCAAACAGGCTATGCCCTTTTCCCCCTGCCATTCCAGCTGCAGCCAGCATGCTCCAGTGAAGCCAATGGAAAAATACATAGTTGTTTCCTCTGTTCTCCTGCGCCTGGAGCTCTACCAGGATCATATCCACACTCTCCCTTCGCCTGTCCAGGGAATGCCACTCCAGAGGACAGTAACTGAACCTTATTAAGGGCTGGTTACACAGGAGCTGAACTTTAAACTGAAATTTATTCCCTGGCTTGCTCCAACACCCATGGAAGGTCACAGCAGAGTAGCTGGTGACTCCCCTGGCATGGGGCTAGGTCTCTACAGTGCAGATCATCTATTTCTTTTCCTGAGAGGACAGCATGAGGCCACTAGTTTAAGTGACTTGACTTAGTTGCTCGCATGCAGAAAGAATTAATTTGCAGTGGCTGTAAAGCAGCAGGACAGCCAGGTGCAATCATGAATCTCGGCAGCTCTTCATATTTATATTAGGCCCTTTGCAGCTGCTCTAGAGGCGCCTCACTAACTCTGAACTTCCCCTGAATACCAAGTGGCTGTGGCTACATGCAATGCACTGTCCCTCCTCTCAAGAACACACACATAGCAGAAAAAGATAAAATAATCAAAGGAAGCTGTTGGAAAGTTTTTCCTTTTGGAGAAAAAGAAAGGGAAGTGATTCTTCTCCCACAAGAGCAGTGTAAGTGGATGGAATAGCCTAGACCAGGTCTCTTCTGCAGTCACGTCAGGGCTGTCACGTATCAGGGACAGCCTGGTTTGTAACCCCTCAGGAGCCAGGAAGCTTGTTTATAAACCAACGTTAGAAGTAGATAGATGTGAATTTGTGTCTGTGTACACACACAATGTATGCAAGAGAGACACACCAACAGAAAAATTTGTACGTGGATCTGGGGGTGCTCCTTCAGTGAGCAAGAGCATGGCAACGGGACACCAGCTGCATGAACTTCTCAGTTTGGGTCCACATTCTCCCCATAACCTTGTTACGTGCTGGCCCAGTAACACAAGTACAGCTGTCTGGCTTAGGGGATCCATGACCCACTCTCCAAATGGCTGGCCAAATTTAGTGCCAAGACTTATGTGAATGGGCTTAGCAACCACACTTGTGCACCTTCACCTATGCTTATAGTCCAGTACCTTCTAGGTACATATGGGTGGCTTTAACGCATCCCTGCATTTTTTGATCCCTGTTTTTGCTTCATCCTTGTGGATGTGGTAGCACACACAGGTGTGAAGGAGTCAGACAGACACTTTTTGCCTGCAAGTAGCTGGGAACTGAGCAAATGAGTTGATCTTTCCCTGGCTTGAAATCCACTTCCTGATTACAAGTGGGTAAAAAGCTTCCACAATAACTTTTTGGCATCATGTGTCATTTTCCTTAGAAGTTTCACAAGGAGAACTGGGCAGGAAGGAGGCATTTCTTAAAGTTAGATAGGTGTGGGACTCTGATTTGGTACATGAGACACCCAGGCTCAAGCCTCTGCTCGGTAGCATTTGCAGTGAAAAGCTGCAGATGTGCAGAGCAGCATGCTCAGCATGGACCCCTTCCAGGAGGCAGGACTCCAGTGACCAGCAGAAACAAGCACCATGCTACTGTCACTAATACACCCCACATCTTGGTATGCAGCAGAATCAAAAAAAAAACTTAAAATATGGTTAAAAGGGACTAATGGTTTCTGGTTAAATGTGCCTTGACAGTGAACTTGCTGCCCTTCCTCATGTTGCAGAATAGGCTCAGGAGACCTGGTGCAGTCCCTGGTCCTACCAAACCAGGTTCCAGACCAGGTGAGATCTGCAGCCATCTGATCCATCCCAGACCATTCAGGTGGTCCAGTTGCACTTTAAAACGTGTCTGAAGGGGTCTGGAGAAGGAGCCACAGGCTGTAAGCTGTTATCAGAGAGGGATGAAAGCTTGGACACAGGGCTAAGCAATACCAACCGGCTTCAAAAGAATCCATATGTATGAGTTTACCTCAGACTCAGAAAAACTAAAGAAAAGTTCAGTGTCACGGAGTCAGGGAGAGCAGCAGCCAACATGATTGAAAAGCAAGCAAGCAATAAATAGAGTAGCTACCTATTCTGTGCCCTGGAGACACACTGCCAGCCTGGCCTTGGCCAGGAGCCTGCAGACATGCCAGGTGCAAGCTGTATCACTCTCCCTCCTTGGCTCTCTGTATCCTCACTTTCAGTACTTAACTAGATGCTCTATTTTGGCATGATGGTGCATTTTCTCACCTGCACACACTTCTTGGGTGTGCTTTGTATCATAAAGATTGTACTCGTGTGAAAGAATATAAGAAAGTCAGGTTGCATGTTTGTGCCTCCAACATCCAGTATATGCATCCTCCTCTGTTGCTATAACAATATTCAAATATGAAACAGAACTGGAGGACCACTTTTAATTTGAGTGAAAGACAGAAGTTCATTATCCTGTAGCCTCAAGGGACCTGTGTTCTGCAAGACTAACTCACCCATATGAGCAGTGTACCCAGCCCTGCTCCCTTCCTTCTTCAAAGCCTCCATCTATTTTATCCAGCGGTTTAGGGCATCTCTGAAACTTTCTGAATAAATTTACTCAATAAAGGGCAGAATAAACCTCAACAGCCTGCAGAGATCTGGAATTTCACTAAATAGATGTAAAGAGGAAAGAAAGGGAAGTGTGAGTGTTTAGAAGCTTGGCCTCAAATTGTTGCTGTGGCTCAAATCCCCTGCTTAACTAACTTGTGTCATCTGTACTTTTCAGCTCCACCTGTGCAATCATTTGCAGAAACATTATTAGCTGTCTGGTTTTTTTCCCCAGTTTGCTTCCATAGCAACATCTATCAGGAAGAGAACAGCAGGAGCATATGGGGAAGTTGCAAAGCACATTTTCTACCAGAAAAGGAGGCCAAAGCATTTAACAGACAACACTTAGGTTTCCCTTAGTAACTGAAAATCTGAAATACTTCCCTTGTTTCAGTATGTACTAATATTAATTAGGCTGCTTAACAATGTACCAGTGCAGGCTGGAGGTAACACTTGGGTTGTCTTTAATTAATCAGGGTACTGGAATATTTCTTTGAGATTTAAGCTTATTGCCAAAACACAATCTTGTTACATTTTTGTGTGTGCATGTTTTACAAGCAAGGCTTGGAGCTGTTAGACAGCCTTTGACATGCTAAATATTGTGGAAGAATTTTTGCATAAAGTTCCAAAGAGAAATACAAGAGCTGAAAATTATCCGTTTGAATAGTTTGAAATCCATCACCAAGGAATAACTAGAAACTGTCAGGCCAATTTTAGAATAAGTATATAAAAAAATAAAAGCGTATCTCCTGCTTAGTCATTTCTCTCCTTGCCAGTAGCAACCTATATACCATGCACACTGATATTTTATTAATGAAAACTGTACTGGTGTTCCTCTTTAGTTTAAAATACAGCCCTTGAAGCTCAATATGAAAATGTAGTTTTGAGGAAAAGGAAACAACACCTCCCTACTCCCCAGTCTATGAGGGAAGGACGGAGAACAATTTGCAGCATATCAATGTTGGAGAAAGCTAACGGGTGAAATAAAATAACCCAGACAGCCATCTCTCTACCTCTGAAACACTAAGAGATGTTAGGCCTTTTTAGTAAATCAAACACTCCGCTTGTCTCTTGGCTAGATCCATGTTTCTGCCACTGCGTGTTTGAAATGGAGATGGTGATGTTTTGGGGGGTGTTGTACACTGTGCAAGCATAAACCTGACAGGGAGAGTGATGAGACCGCAGTGTCAGATGTTGGTGATCGAATTACTGGTACCCGGACAAGCACCCTGGAAGGTGTTGGACCGAGCAGAGATGCATCCCGCTGGCAGGCTGCCATTTGTCCCCACTGTGCCTGTTAGCTCGGAAGAGCAGCCAATGCTGGGTGCAGGATGAGACACACCATAATCCTCCGGGAGCCCCTGAGAAACAGTGTGAAATGTAGCTACAGTTTCATCTTTCGTCTTTCCATCTTTCCCTATCAATTCCTTGCTTTCCTTCCTCCCGTATCCAAATTTTTCCCTGCTTCACACATGCTGCTTCAGCCTTCCCCACTTTCGTATCCTCATCCCCTGTTGTATTTCCTCTGTGGCTCCTTCTCCATCTGGTCCATTTGTTCACTGCTGTCCATATCTGCCATCCTTCAGAATCAGCTCTGCCCCATCCAATCCTCCTGCCAATGCAACTGCTCTTTCTGCAACCAGTTTAACTGTGCTCTCTACCCCCATCACCTGAAATGCTTCTGCCCCTTCCCAGCTCTGTATGTCCTCACCTCCTCTTCCCTGGCAGCTGGTGCCTGTCTGAGTCCTGACTTGTCTCCACCACCCCAGTGCCACCTTCTCACCCCCTGCAGCCCTTTCTCCACCTAAGCAACTCCTCCTCTGTCCCTCCAGCTGGTAACAGCAGAGCAGGAGATGTCTCCCACTGCAGCAGAGGAGAGTAAAATCCAGTCACGCATTTCCAACATATCTGGAAGCCTTCAGCCACCCATCACATGCTCAAGGCCACTTTGCTAAATCTGAGCCAGAGCCTGGTGCACTGCCCTCCTGCCTCCATCAGCTCTGTGACCAGAGCAGGATGCAGCAACAGGACCCTTAAAACAAACCTCTCTAAAAATAAAAGTTTGCCAAGAAGCTCAAACTCTGTCCTTGGACAGTTATAGGGCAATATTGGTTGCTTGAGGTCTCTGGCCAAACTCAATGAACACACTCAGAGCTACTTGGGTACATATAGCTCCAAACCACTAACTGCTGCTGGAAGTTGCTCTGTATTTGTGGTAAAGTTTTGCTCTTTGAAACAGGCAAACATGACTTTACTCTTTCTACTCTCATGTCCCAGGTCACAAGGGTTTACTGTACAGCAACAAATTCTGCCGTTACGTAGCCTTGTAAAAATGACCCACTTGCCAATCCACAACCACAAATAAAACAGTGAGGAAGATGAACAGTTAACTGCATTGTCTGTAACTCAGCCAGACGTAATTTATTGGCATTTTTTGAGTGGTGTCAGTGTTCCTTTAAAAAAATAAATCAACCTACCTCATCCCTTCATTTTGAAGGAAGAACTAATTTCTTGCCATTTGATCACTTGCTTGGGTTTCAAGCCAGACCCTTTGAGTCACCACGTATGCAAAGTTCTGCCTGATGAGCCAAGGGTTAAGGTTGTCTGCAGGACTAGCCCTTCTTTAACACCTGGTCCTCTGATATTACAACAGGTCTCTCAAATCCAGTTTCTATTAAGGGTGGCATAGGCAGAATCTATCTACCTAGAAGTTATCAAACACGAAATAAACAGGGAAGCAATATCTCTCTCCCTTTATTTAAAAAGCACCTGCTGCATCAACTAAGTTATAGCACAGACAGAACATGAAAAATAAGAGCTGGCAGAGACTAAATTGGAGAAACCATATTTCACTTGGTCCTCCTACAGGAGCAACTCTTGTCGAACTAACCACGAGGACAGACAGAGCCCAGCTCCCCACCCTCCTCAGCTTTCAGAGGGAGCTCTGAGAGTAAATCTCAGCCCAGGAATGCTGCTGGCCATGGCTTAGCAAAAGCAAAGCAAACAGCAAAGCTCCACGCAGCTGAGAGCCCCGAGGCTGAGGCGGCCAAGGCTGGGTAATGCAGCATTAGACAGGATTCCTCCTTGTGTCCGAAGGTGCCACGTGGAAGAGAGAAAACAAATTGATCTCGTTCCAAATAAGACCCTGAATTTTTGTTGCTCCAGGGGGGTTGTAGCCAGCATCTTCTAGTTCTTACCTCTGCTGGTGGGTATTTTTTATTTCTTAATGTGAGCAATGTCATTTTATATATATATATAATGTAAATGCCATTTAAATACATATAATGTAATTACAGATAAGCTCTGGAGGGCAAATGACCCCCATCTTTTGTTTACTACAGAGTCATAGAAATAGAAGAACCAGTAAGACTTCATTATTTGCAAATTAGAATAAGAATAATGACATTATTACACTCATATTATTACACTGCCATCATTATTAAGACTTTTAACTCCTGAATTGTGCTAAACGCTCTACTGAAAACCACAGTGCTACATTTAGGCTGTCAGCTCCAGGGATAGGATTCAGCTCCAGACTAAATCAAGGTGCCACCATTTAAGCCACACGTTTAAGCTCGTATTACACTCAAGGGGAGCGTAGTCAATAGAGTCAGTGGAGCAGGCAGAGTGATTCAGCTCGCTCTAGCAAAGTCACCTCCAGAGTGATTCAGTTGCTCAAACACAGACATCAAGTACTATTTGAGATGCCGTAGGCACCTCGCTGGCATCCCAGCAGTGGTCTCACAGGCTTACTGCCATATCTGCCAGTCTAGGCAAGTGCCTCAAGTAACTTGGTACATCTAGAATAATGCAAGCAACTATGCCTGGTCACCTTCAGTAGTTGGGAGGACAATTTGCTCTCAGGGCTCAACTGACTGTATTCAGTTTCCTAAACAGAGGCTTCTAGTGATATTTGAGATGCTCAAGAATCTGCTTCCTCAAATACAGTGGCCATGCCAGAAGGGCACAGTCACCCTGTGTTGTATCTGCCAGCCTGGTAAAGTCAGATAAATGCAGAGCATCTCAAATTGCTGTGTCTTAATATAGACACATAAACCCCACCTTCCACTGCCTGTCCCGGGGATGGGACTCTTTAACCCCTAGCTGTGGATAGGTGTCTCGGAGAGCTCCCTAACCTTAGAGTATTGGAGACAGATGCTCCAGGGCATCTATCCTCCAGGGCCTGCAGAAGACACTGTCCTCTTGCATCAGCTTAGGCAGGAAAACTCACTCCATCCTGGTGTCAAAGATAAATGTTTCAGCTGCTGAAGTGTCACACTGAAGCTAAAGTGCTTCAGTGTCCAACACTCCTGCTCAAGCTGGCCACCTAGAGCCAGTTGCCCAAGATCCACACCATGAGATTATTGTAAGATTGTAATGGAATAGGCCTGAGATTTGTTAGCATGAACATAAGTAAATGAACTGGACAAGTGGAGTCTCTCAGGGATCATTAGCAACCTGAGGGACACCAGTCCCAGAAAGCAAAGGAAGGGCTGGGAGGAACAAGGGTGCAGTTAGAGGGCAAGACTCAACTCCTTCATTGAGCCTAGAGAATGGGGTGTAAGAAAGTGTGTCAAGAAGCAGGGGAGACAAGTGTCAGCTTTATGAAGATGCAAAACCAGATCATTGCTTATGCTTCAGGAGGAAAGAGGCAGGGAGAGCAGAAAATTAAGGCTGAGGGAGAATCTACAAGACACACAAGTCCTCAGAATAGGCTGAGCCACGGGTCAAGGAAGAGGGGCTGGGGGTTTCTGCAGAATAACCACTGGGGACAGGAGTGAGGTTGGGGTTCACCGTCTAGATTTAAAGGACACTAATACTGGTAAGAAGAGTATGCGGTGTGTGGGTTTTTGCCAATAAAAAAAAGAGAAAGGATAGTGAAAAAGAAGTACTTGCTTTATTCCTGCAGATAAGTCCAAAAACCTCAAATGTTCACTTTGTAATTCAACTCACCCTCTGTAACCAGCCTAAATCTCCTCTGAGATCCACTATTTTTAATATTTTAAATAACTCTGCAAGGATTAAATAAGGATTTAGTGCTTTTATCCTCCTATAGATAACAACGTGAGGCTCTTTCACCTGTTCGTTGCTGCATTCACTTCCTTTCCTCTTTGTGTATGTGACAGCGATGCTTTTTATTCCTCTGCTCTGAAAATTAGCCTCCCCAAATACTGACATGCTTAACAGCTGTTGTTCCTCAATTTGCACAAAAATGGAGTATTATTCCATAATGCCGCATAATTTGCCAACTCTTACACCTCCACAGTCCTGAAGTCTTTTTCTCTGCATCAGAAGGTATTTGCATACCTCAGGTCATATCTAGCCTCCTTATGAAAATCAAATGCAAACTATGCCTGTTTGTTTCTTAATGCATCAGCAGTTTGAAATTTCAGCTATCTGAGCCGGTTGCAAACAACCCTCTCAACCATGGACCCTGCCGAACTGCCTTGGATGGGGCTCTGCTGGAAGCACCACCTCTCCCATCCCTGCTGGGAAAAGCCAGTGAGAGATTTTGGAATTTGCTCGGGAGGGGGGGAAGCGCCCAGGGAACGCCATAGGTTCAGATGTCAGAGCAGCACAGCCATGCAAGCCTGCGACACCTGCCACCGTGGTGTCACCATAGCTGTAGGTGCTCGGCTCCAAAGCATGGTCCATGGGTCCATGGGGCACAGCACCACAACTGGAGGCAATGCCCTGTGTCCCCAGCACTCGCAGCCCTGGGTGGTGGCTGCTGCTTTGTGCGTGGTGCTGCTGGTGAGAGGACTGAGCCGGGTTGGAGGAGAGCAGCTGCTCCCGGCCTTTGGTTGGGGAGTGGAGCTGGGCGTAAATCCCCACCCAGCTGGTATTTAGAGGTGTGGACCCCATTCCTGGCCACATCAAAACTGCCTGCACCTTATGCTATACCATAATCACATGTTTAAGCTTCACAGGCAATAAAATGTTCCTAGGAGTCCTTGCTTAACAGTGGGTTTGGCAAAAGATATGGCTTCAGTGGGCTGCCCAGGGGGAAAAAATGTGCAGAAAGGGTTGGCCAGCCATATCCACAGGGAGAGGGTACAGGGGCATGAGATGGTAGCTGGGGACACCGCTTGGATGTTGCAGTGTAATGCCGGGGCTCTGCCAGCAGCCCAGGATCTTCCATGTGGCACTGGCCATCTTTGCATGGTCTTACCATCAGAGAAACTGCGCCAGGATCTTCTGCTGTCATAATTACATCCCCTGTTGTCGTGGGGTAGGTCTTGCACATCCTCCTATTGATTTAGGTTGCTAGGTCTCCCAGGATGATGCTTGTACCAACTCAAATGCATGGCAGCTCATCTCTGGGCCCCTGTAGATGTGTCTGGCTCCAGCCCTGTCCGTGGCTTATGGGTGGGACCTGCTGCTAGCACCCTTCAGCTCTGCTTGCCTGCTCAGGGGCTGTGAGAGTATGGCCAGGAGTGAGGGCATGGCCCACACCAGGGTCCTGCAGGAGCATCCCTCACAGAGCATCCCTCTCAGGCCCCAGAGGCTGGAGTTGGTACCCAAAAGCCCATCATCCTCAAAACCCTATGTACCTGAATGCTTCACACACAGCAGCTACAAGACTGCACTTTTCCCTCCTCTTCTTTCTACAAAACCAGATGAAAATACTGGGTTTTTTCCCCTTAATTTGTCACAATATATTGGGCTGTGGCCACCTCAGCCATGTCCACAGCCAGTAATCAGCTGCTTGGTCCTGTCTCCTGCTTTTTCATGAAGCACTGCAGCACATGCAGAGGTGATGCTCTCCCCTGCAGAGTCATGCTGAATGTGGGGCTCTCGTGTGATAATTGTGTCCCACCGTGCCACCTCTGGGCTGAGGTGCCTCCCCGTGCCAGCCAGCAGAGCTGAGCGTTGCCTGTCCCACACATAGGAGATACTGTGGATGTGACAAGGGGTAACAAAAGTCTCACATAGTTCCACCCACTTCATTTTACAGTCTTCGTGAAGTGTCAAAATTGAATTTCCAGATACACCACTCCGCTGTGGATGTGACTGAGAGATTTAATGCTTCAAGAACATATTTTCTTTCTTGTTCAGATGCAGATGAAAACTCACAAGAACAACTATTCTCATGGGATTTTTGCCCAGAAGTGGTAGGAATCTCAAGCAAACAATCGGTTTTGTAATACCTCTGACTCTTCTGTTCAAAAATATCATGAGGATATTTTCCAGGACAGCTGAATTTAAGGCTGAGTGCTACCTAGGGTTGGTCTCCAATCCAAGTGAGTCCACATGAATTTTTTTTCCCCCTCCTTTTTAATGATGACTTGGGCTACTGAAAGAGAGCAGTGCTCCCTGTTCAAGCATCGCTGCTTGGTGCTGTGCTATCAGGAGATTTTGACACAAATGAAATCAAACCAGCTGCAGGGTAAGTACAGCATAGGGCTGGCTCCCCGGCGGCACGCGGTGGGGTAGGGACACTTCAGCAGTTGGCTTCCTTTATTCGGTCCTGATTTTTCACAGCTCCACAGCCTCGTCATGATGATAGGCAATTGGTGAAAAAGCAGCACGCTGGCCCAGCCCAGCTCTGCAGTGGGCAGGAGTGCACGGAGAGCCCGTAATCTCTGACTGCTTGGACCAGGCTCTGCCGGACAGACACATGCCTCTGGCCCTGGCTTTCTGTCTGGGTCTTACTGCAGCTCGAATGTGGCATTCTTCAAAAGCAAGATCAACAGAAGCAGAACCACCAGGTGTTTTAAGTTATCCCACCACTAGATTCACCACCATTACATGGCAGGAGTAAGACGCTGGGATTTGCTTGTATTCCCACAGTTTGCGATGTGGGAGCTTCCTGCAGGATTGGATTGTCTCCCCCACCTGCCTGTGGTATGAAGGGTGCTGGAGCACACACATGAAAATGTGTAGGAAGGATCTGTAGCTGATGGTTCATATCAGCTCTAATGATGAAAGTTATTTGTGAGGTGAAATAAGAAGAAAAGAGCTGAGAGAGAGAAAAAATGGAAAACGGAAAGGGAAAAGGAGGCCCTTTGTAGTCCAGTAACAAATGGCTTGGAGACTGTGATGGGCAAAATATCTTGGGAAAAAAAAATGGAAGGGGAAGACCAGTATGTGGGAAAGTGCAAGGGAAGGAAAGGGACAGGCTGCAGGAGAAAAGGAGAGCAAACAGATCTGAAGATGAGTAGTCTGTGTTGGAGAAACCCAGCCTGCCCTGGCTGGGTGCCTGTGAAAGTCCTTGCAAGGTGGAGTAATATGTCATGGATTAATACATCTCACAAGCAAGAGAAAGGGGTGAGAGATGAAGAAGGAAACAGTGGATTTTATAAATATAGTCTTCCAAATTTACTCTGAGGAGAGCTTGATGAGACAGTGAAGTCTCTGGGAAGTAACACTTCCCTGGGTCTCCCACTGCTAAAATAGCATCTGAAAGTGCCTCCTGTGGTGCCGGTGAGCTGTGCTGCAAAACAACCAGGCACAACTGCAGCTTGTCCCAGCCACAACTATGAGGAGGAATTTGTGGTTTATCACTCCAAAACCAGACTCCTTCGGACAGGCTTTCTGCTTGGCACGGTGCAAAATTACCCATGGGAAGGTGCACCTTTCCATGCTTTCCCTGTAGAGTATTTAGACTGCTTCTTAGAAGGAGCACGTACAATACCAAGGGCTGCCAATATTATTAGGAGCCCTGTGTAATAGTGTGGTTGCATTAAAGAAGCGTAATGGTATCACAATTACAGACACCCCCAATCCTATTTAGCTTACAAAACCAATGACTCCCAGTTGGGCAAAAGAGCAGTATCAAATCACTGCTACTCACTGAGGCAGACTGGCAGGGCATCCCCTCCTTTGGTGCTCCCGAGACCGCGAAGGCTACAGGGAAGTTTCAAAGACCTGCCTGCAGCCTCCACCTGCAATCAGCACTTTTGTCTCAAAGACGGATCGTGCCTCTGTGCCATTTCCTAGAGCTGTCTGGCAATCACAACTGTTTGTGCTCTCCCAACAGATTTCATGGCTACAAGGCTTCAAAATGAAACAGCCAGGCAATGAGGCGTTTCTCTGGAGAAGACATGTGTTGACTAAACAGCTTAAGATTTTTACTCACAGTAGAAGTAAAATGGATTGTGTGTGCCTTCCCAGTCCAAAGCCTGCTCCAATTCAACAGAAGTACAAAACCGCTACCCTGTGCAAAAAGGAAAGAAGACAGAAATCTCACAGAGAGGTAAAAGGTGAGACCCACCAAAACTTTAGGGCGTCAAAGCTACTGTGAAATCCCATAGAAGAGATTCCTACAATGCAACTTGGAGAAAACATTTCCCTGGTTCTTCTGTCACAGCAGGTGGAAAATGCAGAATAGCTTCAGTCAGGCTGCAGACCCCTTCAGCACCTAATAGGATGGATCTGACCCTGCCACCAGCTGCGCCTGGAAGGTGGTCATGTTGCTCAGTACCTGTGTGAAAACAAGAAGTATGAGATGAGGTGTACTGGCAGTAATGGTTCCTGAAATCTTTTTTTAAATCTCTGAGCAGGTCTAGCTCCTTCCTAACTGCCCTGGCAGGCCAAGCCCTGACCCGGTGAGATTGACTTGGGAAAATAAGGAGGTCTTCCCTGCCCATTCAAGCCAGAATGCATTGGCTGGAGCTGTCAGTCAGATGAGATTTCCTGCATGAAGGTAAATGGGAAGAGTGACAATCCAGGAAAAGAGAAGATGAGAAACTCATTCATCAGACTAGAGATGTCTGCAGGGTAGAGGGCTGCATCCAAGCTAGTCACATCAAGGTTCCCTTTATAACGACCAAGAGAAAGAGGCAGTTTTAGGGCAGAGTGGCATTTGGATCTTTCCAGATCCGCCTTACATCTGTGGCCATTCAAATGTCTGTGTGGTCGGATGATTCATGCCTGGCTTGTTCAAAGCTTTAAGCAGTGGTCTGATTTCGTGCTTTATCCTATGGCTGTAAATCAGGAGTTTCTTCAGTGGCCTCTTGGGAGTCCCTTGGCACAGTCAGAGAGGTTAATCAGACCTTGTAGCCAGGATCTTGCTACATTAAGAACAAGGTGTAGGCAATACAAAACCAGAGCTGTCCTCATCTTAGTGTAGGCAAAACCAGGTTTAAAATACAGTAGAAACAGACCAACTGAAAAACATTTAGGAAAAAACCCTGATGCATTACTTGCACTTGATGTATTTTAAACGTCTGAGAGTAATGAACTGGCGCCTCTTCCAAATAGAAACAAAAGAGGAAAAGGTCTCACATGGTGGGGGTTTGGGGAGATCAGGGAGGGAATAATCCTGATGCACATGTTGTTTGCTGAACGTAAACTTACTTCACACTCCTGTAGATTAACACACCCTCCATGCAAACATCATTACTCTGAAAGGGTTTTATTTATGTTTATATAAAAGGAAAGCTTCTGTTGCCCAGAAAAGATGAAAGAAAATTAAAGCAGATCCGACAGAGCCCGCTGGAAATAACAAGAACAGAAAACTTAAGGTGGTCTCGGTGATAATTTTACCTTTTCATTAGAAGCAGTTACCACCCCATGCTGCATACACCCTGTGGTTTTTGGGAATGCCTGAGCACGGCCATGGGTAGGATCCTAGAAGTTGGGAAGAAGCAACAGATAACCAATGAAGAAAAAACCGACTTGTTCCTCAAAACCTTCAGCTCACTGCTTAGCATTTTTATCAGCAAAAAGGGTACGCACAGCTCATCCTTACATCGCCTCTGTAATTCAAGAGCAGTGGTGGGGATTAGGAGGAAAAAAAATAAAAAGAGTAATCCGCTAGATAAATGTTTACTGTCTTTTCTCTCTCCTAACCCCCGTGGCCCCCTCGGCGGGGAGCCCGTGCCGATCTGTAATGTAAATCACGGTCTGGGCTGGTGTCTCTCCCCCTGGCCCCGGCAGCTGGATGAGGTTCAGTGCTATCTGCTCACCCAGGTAGCAGCCCGTTTGACACAACTGCTCCCCGCCACACGGAGTGGCCAGGTGCTCGCTGGAGCTCCCCGAGTCACTCCGGCAGGGTTTTTCTGCCATTATCCGCCCACAGCCCCCCGGGATATGATTAATTCATGGAGCGTCACTGAAGGCATCTTTCTGTGGCGTACGGAGTTAAAGTGTCCTCTTCACAGAGCTGCCTGGGGACAACTGTGGAATTTGTACAGACAATCCCACTAGGTAGTCAATCTTGTAAAAGCACTGATATTACAAAGTAAATACAAGTGATCTATTTGTTTAAGGTTATTACTGTGACCGACAGGGTATTAAAACAATCTTTCTACTGACAAAAAATATCAGGCCTGCACTCCCATTTGATGTTCCTAGGCATGCTTTTTCTTCTTTCTTTCTCAGCCACTGAGCTTTGGGGTGTTCATCAAATTTGACTGATGTGGAGATTGGAGTACACTGCACAACCAGTCCATTGAAATTCAATTCGGATATGGGCTTAAATTATAAAAAGAAACCTTAGCTAGTAATAACACTTTGATGTGCAGATGCATAAAAGTTTTAAGTTCTACATTCTTCTGAAACAAATCAGCTTCCAGTCATGCTATTTGATTCATATTTTATCTTTTAATACATCCAAAGCACGAATATTAAACATTGCCCTCTGTGGTCAGGAAAATTACAGTGGGTGCCATATGAAGGCTCCCATTTCATCCTTTTATCAAGGTTGTATATGGCCGCTTCCCCGAGACACGAATATACTGCCCGATGTTCAGAGAAAAAAGGTCAGTCCCTTTATATCTGGCCCCTTTTCAAAGGCATACCATTTCTTTTGGAACTGGAAATTTCAGCTAGAAAAGGACATCAACTTCCTAGTTGCATTTTATATTCTGGCAACAGACAGACCTAAAGAAGAAGCCAGTCCTGGACACAGAGAGCACCAGGACAGGTTCCCCTCCACCCTGCTCTCTGCAGCCCATGCCTGCTTCCTATTCTGAAGAATGCTGTCCTATGCAACTCCCTGCTTTGCTTATTTAACTATTTTTGGTTTTATTTATTTTTATCTTACAGTGGCAGATCTTGCAAAATCCAATAAACCCCTAGCATCTCTGGTCTGCTGTACCAGACTCAAATTCTCACCCTCCCCAGGCAAAGGCACAACCATTCATTCACCCTTATCCATGACGGCCTCATTTTCTTCCTTGGAACCCAACAGCAAGTGTGTAACTCTTGCTCTCACACTCCCCAAGCCTAGCAGTGACTCTAAACTTATCACAACAATAATTAATTATCACCTAACTATAATCCACATGTCTGTGTGAGAACCGAGCTCCGTTCAAATTTTATAGCTCTTGCAGGATCCTGTAAATAACACGTCAAGACTGCACTGCATTACCTCTAGCCCTCAACCTCAATTCTAGCTTTAAACTGAGCCCAGCAATACCTCTGTGCCCCCAGGATTAAACATCAAGAATTCCTTCATATTGGCACTGACCCTGTTCCTAGCTTTATGGCTCTCACAGGATCCAGAAATAAACCTAGCTTATCACTCACCAGAAGACGTTTGACCACACTTCATTTCTCATGTTGGTATGCCATGTTTCATCCCATGATGCTAACTCAAACCATGTCTTTAATCCTAAAGGTCTTGGGGTTTGGCGAGAATTAATATGCCAGCATAAGGAAGGGAATGGAGAACTGGATTTATGTTTCATTCCTTCCGGGGCTGTGCCCACAGGAATGCTGGTTTCCTGCCTAGCAATACCATTTGCATCAGAAATAAATACACAATGGCCCATGCCAGCCCACAGGAGCCTCACAGGCATGCCAGTGCACAGCCCTACTCAGGCCCTTAATTCCTGGCTTTTGAGATTACCTCAGCTTTAAACCAGACACACAACCTTTGACAAGGTGCATCTGAAAGGAACCAGCCCTCACTCCAACCTCTAAGGACCTCTAGACATCACTTCCAACTCTTTAGTGCGGTATCCCAAACTGTGCAAGTGCTGCCTGAGCCAGCAGACTCCATCCAATGCCCAGCCAGCGACTATGCTAACAATTAAATGACATGGTCAATCATGTACCCTGACTCTGTTTAGTTTATTAGTAAAGATACAGCCAGAGATGCAGTGATAAATATCACCCTGAAGGCCCCAAGATCAGAAAGCACATTCTTTATCCCAATCTGTCTCTGTCTTAAATGTAATGCCATAAACAATAACTTTGCTTGATAAAATAACAAGTCATTAAACCCTAGGGCAGCAGTCTTGATTACAGCATGGACGACTTGGCAGAGTACAATGCAGATAAACAATAAATGATTAGTTTCTCAGGCCCCTGTTGTATATATTATTGCTGGAAATTAAGTTATAGGACTGAAAAGGTAAAACCAGATAATTGCAGAACAGTTTAGATGAGAAAGGATGTCTGACCAGAGGCCTGTGGTCCTACTTCCTGCTCAGAGCAGAGCAGGTTGCCCAGGGCCTTGCCCAAGATGTGACTCCACGATAGACTTGGCCACCCGGTTCCAGTACATAACCACCTTCCGTGTAATTGTTGTCCTTTGTTGGTCAAGTTGGTATTTTCCTTGCTGCAGTCTGTGAGAGTCGCTTCCTGTCCTTTCATTCTGCAACTTTGAGAGGCAGTTGGATTTGCCACCTCTACAACCACCCCACCCTCAGAGTCAGCAATTACATCCCTCTTAGCCTCCTCTTCTCAAGGGTAAACGAAACCAACCTCCTCAGCTATTCCTTGTATACCATGTGCTTGGACTTCCTACCCATTTTATTTGCTTTCCACAGGACTCTCTCTATCTCTGTTGTAGCAGATAGGCCAACGAATGGATGCAGAATCTAGAAGTGGCCTCAGGAGAACTGGTGCAGTCCAGGATGCAGCTGGTGTCCCCAACTGCAAGGGTGCAGTACTTGCTCAGGCACAACTCATTATCCACCAGCATCTCCAGGTCCTTTCCTGCCCCCTCTGTTGTCTGCCTACAAGGTTTCATGGAGTTGTTTTGTTCCAGGTGCAGGACTTTGACCTTGCCCGTGCTAAACTTCATGAGTTTCTTGTTGGTCCACTCTTCCGTCTTTTCAAAGCTTCTCTGAATGACAGCTCTGCCCTCAAGTCACGAACCACACTTCCCAGTCTTGTGTCACCCGTGTCTGTACCCACCTTGGTAATGAATCCAGAGGAATGCCAATTTTACTTAACGACAAATTAGGTTTTTAACTATTGAACTTTGAGCCAGGCAGGCCAGGTAGTTTTCTGCCTACCTTCTAGTCCGTCCCTTCAATGGACAAAAAAAACAGATGCCTGCCTGGGGCCTGGGCTGCTGCCTGCTGCCAACCCTGCAACCCTTGATGTGACCTGGGCACAGGTTTCTGAGGCATAGCTTTAGAGCAGGAGCTAACGCTCCAGTTAAATCTAGGGCTGAGGGCCCCAGGAGATGGACAAGTAGGCTTCCTGGTGGCTTCTGGGGAGGCCATCAGGGCTAAGGGGAAGACTGCTGTGTGCTGGAATTAACATATACAGGATTTTTTTTTTTTTTGAGACAATAATCTCACTTACTGTAACATGACAAGAGTTAGAATTATGATTCAGGGTTGTGCAGCTATGGGTTGGTGGTACAATTAAGTACTAGTTGGTAGACTAGGATGAAGGCCAGGCTTTTGGTTCAGGCTAGGAGTGGGGACCTCATGAGTTGACAAATTAATTTTTTCTCCCCTGCTTCCCACAACATGTGCTGGATTTGGGCTTTAGTGGACATTTCAGTGTTTTATTTATTTGTGGCCTTAACTACACCAAGTGGTCAAGCTTTATGTTAGATTTTCCACAGAGGAAAAGTCTCCTCTGTAGGCAGAAGGAAACAACTAAACATGTCAGACTAATGTGGGAGCTAAGGGTGGTGGGACAGAGGGACCCCGCTTAAGGATAAGGGAGAAGTGGTTCCCTTAGCTTGACTGAAAGCCTGCAGTGACTGCAGGCAGCAATGAAGGGTGGTATGAAATAAGGCCAATAGATCAGAGCTATTTCCAAGCTTGGTAGTAGCACAGCATGTTGTGCAGTGATCATAAAAAAAAAATATTTTTCAGCCTCTGAATTCTAACCCCTACTCCGTATCTAGCTATCTCATCCCCTAACAAACAAAGAAATGCAACCAACCCTAAAGCAAATCAGTCATCCCAGTGAACACTGCTCCTCATTTCAGCAAACAAGCCTTGGAGGACACAGCAATGGCACAGGCATTTCACTCACAGGAATTCCACATTTGTTACATGACTCGTTATGATGTTCATGATGCCAGTGGCAACAAACTCAAGCAAAGGGTGCATTTTTTGCAGGACTCATTACTGTACTAGTTTTCTAGCCCTGGATTTCACAGATCCTAAGGCAAACTTAACTGTGAACTAGGTACCAGCACCTCTCGTTCAATGAACTGTAAGTCACCCACTCTGTTGGCACCAGTCCTCCTCAGATACCCTGATGGCAGAAAGAATCCCTAATTTTTCAAGTCCTGTTTTCCCATGCCTCACTGAACCACATAGCCAGGTGAACTACATGGTATACAATATGTATCTCGGGTATGACCTTGAGCAACGTGTTCTAACTTTGAACTTGCAGCTAACTTCGAAGTTGGCTGTGCTGTGACTGCAGGGTTGAGCCAGATACCCCCAGACAATCCTACCAGCCTTAACTCTATGAGCCTGCACATCAACTCAGTCTCTCACCTGACTTGTATAATATCAAGAAATCAATGTGTGCGGTCCTTTCTCTACCTGACCGTAATGCCAATGCAAGCCTTAGTGAGCGCTGTCTGGTCCAGGCCTGAAGTAGAATTAACCCAGACTATTTTCCCAGGCTGACATTTGAATCCCGTGGGCTTCAAAAGATGCTCAGTAAATTTTGATATTCACATGAAGAAGGAAAGAGAAGTCATCTTTTACTTTCATGTCATGACATTCTTGTTTTCTTTTTCTAGAGTTTTCTGAAAGGGTTTGCCTGTATGCTTCTGGCTTCATAGGGGTTCTTTAGCTGTCTCTGTTCAACCTTTCCTTCTGTGTTCAGTCCATTCCCCATATACTTTTCCACTGCTGAGAGAGGGAGAGGGGCTGATTGCTCTCCTCTGTCTGGCCTTGTGTGTGGTGGTTCCCTGTCCCCTGCCACTGCACATGTCAACATTGCTCCAAGCCACACGGCTGCTCTCTACCTCTTCTCATTCACTCAAGGCACAGAGGAATATACTGCTGGCTTTACCTTTGTGCCTATCCTTTTTGAGAAGATCAAGGCTTTAATTTTTTCACGAAGTCCTCAACTTTTTTTCTTGAGAATGAGAGTAAGGTGAACCTTCATGGTTTTCTAAAAACAAATATCAGTTATAGAATTAACATGGCATTTGAAGAACCAGGTGAAAAACTTGGAAGTTAAAGGTCACCTCTAGCTTAATAATCAAGTGAGACTGGGATGTCTCTGATTTAATTTGCTCTCTTCGTGATGCACCTTTCCATGGAGGAAGAGTTTCCCATTCAGAGCAAAACCAGCTTCTGCCTCTGCCAAAATTCAGCCTGGCACAGAGCTGTGACACCATGCCCTTCTCAGCTCCAGGGGAAGGGGGACTTGCAGAGCGCCCTTGTTGAGGACCCAGAGACGTAGCACAAGGCAAAGCCCAGGAAGGGTTTGGGGTTCCTGCAGACCGGGTGTGCTCCTGGGCACAGCCTTTTGAAAAGCAGCACATGGGACGGAGGGATCCAAAACACATCTTGGTCACAACAACTCAGGTCCTTTGCCCTCTGCAGCATCATCCCTCATTTACACCTGAAAGTAAAAAATCAAGGTTGCCCAGGCGGATGGTCAGTGGCAGGAACCTAACCCACCAGCCGCTCATTCCAAGCTGCAGCCGTGGCTCAGGTTAATTTTTCTGCCAAGTCTTAACTGTAATTTAAATTTCCTACACTATTTAAGCTGAGCAATCTGTACTTCAGATCTCTTGAGCATTAATAAAACAGTTATGAGAAGTTTCAGGATAAAAGGTTAAGCCCATAAAAATATGCAACTCATTTATAAAAATAACTCCATCAGGTTTTTCACAGACTATAAAGACAAAGGTGTTAATTTCTGCATTTGTAATAACCTTGGGACTGCCAGTGGTAGAAGTCACAGGAGTAGCCCCTCTTTGAGAACTGGCTGCCCCAAACTTTTCAAAATCTGCAGCTAGCCCACGGGCTTCACACCACAATGTCAGTGTGACATTTTCTACGTCATGGCCAGGGAGACTAAGATACATCCTTGGCCGCCTCAGGGTGGCTTTTTGGACCTCACCCCCTCCTACAAGCCTCAACACATGACCTTCTTCCCAACATGACCAGAGAGCCCAATTTTCCCAGCAGGATTGTCCCTCTTAGCAGGGTGGGTCGTTTCAAAGACACCATGTCCTCCATCACCCGGAGGTGTTCTTTTCAGAGACAATCTCCGCGTTTCACCTGACTGTGGCAGTGCCACCTGTGGGAGATGCGTCAGGGCACATCAGACATCTGAAGCACCCTCCATGTCATCTGTCAGCTGGGATGACTCAGTTTGTGTCCCTTGTGACAGGGAGAACCAGTGGGGCTGGTTCAGATGCAGCCGCTGGGCATTGCAGACATCCAGAGTAGGGTAGGAAGAGCCTCTTCCTGCCTCCCTCCCCTCTTAGCGAGGAGTATCAAGGCTGCAAGTGTTACCAGGTGAATCCAACTGAATATGGTTAAAATAATCCACAGGCATTTATTTGAAGAGTAACTTTGTTATTAGCAGTTCCCGATTGGGCTGGGATTGCCGAAAAGCTGAAGTGTGTTAACTTCCCAGCAGATACACAAAACCAGTGGGGTCTGGAGACAACTTTTAAGTTCTATTAAAAACCCATATCCTTTGCTATTGCTGCAAAATACTATGAAAAATGTTTATGTAGTTCCTCAGGAGCTCAGAAATTATTTTAAAATAAATCAGCTTAAAATAAACCCAATAATTCCTTGTTATACATGATACCATATTCATCCTCATATAAGCAGCTTTTCTGACTAAGCATTAGCTTGTATTTGCCTATCAATTTTAGACGTCCTGGTTTCTCTTCATCTAGTAGCCTCTAAAACCTTTTTCCCTGCAGCATTTGCTGGGCAGTAAGGTAAATGCAAGGCAAGCATCCTCCTGGCTCGTTACCGCTGATTACCCAGCTCTGCCCTGTTTTTCTCCCTGCTTGTTCTGCAGGCCTGGCCTTTTCTGGGAACTGCCATGATTCCTCACGGCAGCACAGCACAGGGAAGCTGTTTAAAAATGCTTCCTTTTGGGGGACGAAAGGATGCCGTGCGGGTGTTGTTTGTGGCACATGATGCTGCTCCAGAAGCAGCAAGCAGCAGCCCTGGGGTTGCCCTCAAACGTGCAAGTCCAGGGTCTCTGCTAGAAAATATTCAAATTTACATAATAAACCGTGCAAATCTATGTTGCTCTGAGCAGCGTCAGCCTCTGGAACAAAACCCAGCAATGGGGGTTTCTTGCCTGTTTGGTGTTTCAGCTACATGCTACCCTACCACTAAGCTCCAAGCTATTTATTTAGCTTTACTCTGATACAGCTAACATCTACACACAGTCTAATGTCTTGGTCTTACCCGTCACAAACCACACTTTAATAGAAATCTCCTCTCAAACCAACAGCTTAATGAAAGGGAAAAGCCTCCATCTGTGGAAAAGGGGGCAGGAACCCATCGCCGGCAGCCCCGCGGCTGCTGCCCTGGGGGTGCAAGTGAGGAGTCATCAGATGGGAACAAACTGTGGCTGATGCCAGTGGGAGCTTCAGCAAGTCCCAGGAAAACATCGCCTCATTCAAACAACCATAATTTCATATAAGATAGCTCACCGTAGGCTGGCTATGCTCTTAGATGTATTTTTTTTTCTTCCTATTTGTGTTAAAAATGAGAGCAGAAGCAGAAGAGTGCTTCAAGCATATAGTGTGTGAATAG
Source organism: Tringa tobata (assembly GCA_033628505.1). Classification (NCBI taxonomy): domain Eukaryota; kingdom Metazoa; phylum Chordata; class Aves; order Charadriiformes; family Scolopacidae; genus Tringa; species Tringa tobata. The sequence goes on from JAHREE010000367.1 coordinate 14,380,711, forward strand.
AAGTAGCAATAATAGTACTTAGCCTTTATGTAGTGGCTTTTCATCTGTAGATTTCAAAGCATTTCCACAAAGGTACATTACCGTCATTCTCCATGTTCTCCTGAAAGGAGAAGGGAGATGGCCAAGCTCGCCAGCACATCCCACCACCCTCCCACAGCTGCCAGCTTTCACACTGGCCTCCCCTCCACTTGTCCTGGTGTGACTGAGCTGCACAGCTTTCTTCTTACCACCTCCCTTCCCCAGGTGTCTACTGGGATGGGGACCAGCACAGTTTTTAACTGTTGTGATAGGACAAGGGGCAATGTTTTTTAACTAAAAGAGGGTAGATTTAGACTAGATAGAAAGAAGAAATTTTTTACAATGAGGGTGGTGAAACACTGGCACAGGTTTCCCAGAGAGGTGGTAGATGCCCCATCCCCGGACACATTCAAGTTCAGGTTGGAGGGGCCTCTGAGAAACCTGATCTAGTTGAAGGTGTCCCTGTTTATTGCAGGGAAGGTGGACAAGATGACCTTTAGAAGTCCCTTCCAACCCAAACTATTCTACGGCTCTAAGGGCTCTGTCCAGGCAAGAGCATCTTCCCAGCGCTGAACCAGCTTCTTGAGATGGGTGGCTTGAAAAGTAAAAGTAAAAAAGGAAACACTCAATTAGTGCTGTGTTAATAACACAGACCTCTGGGTTTGTTTGCTTTTTTAAAAATAAATACACAGTACACATACGTTAAAAAAAAAAAACCAACTATACATAGGGGAAAAAGAGTAACCCCCTTGCTCTTTTCTATGCGATGAGCAAAGGATGCTCTCAGAGCCCTCCTTCATTAGTCACTTTAGCAACCACAGGGTGTACAAACGCTGCCGGGAGAGGGGCTGCCACGTTGCGGTGAGTTTTGTGCCTGCCTGCAGGTCCTTCACACGGACCTGGAGTCTGCTGCAAGGTCAGACTCCTTAGAAGTGTTCCAAGAGAGTGGAAGGCTGGAGAGCCCGGTCCTCGCTGATGTTTAAAAACATTTTAGGCTGAGCTGCGGTGCTGAATGAGCAAACAGCAGCGGGGAGCCCCTGGCAGCTGCAGGAGGATCTGGGCCTCTTCTCTACAGGGGAAAAATGCATCTTCTGCGTTTTGTCCTCGTGCTCAGTGCACGCTGTAAAACACCGGGATTTCCATGGAGATGGGGGCATTGCATATTGCTGAGGCAAGGATATGAATTTGTAACAGAAATATGATTGATCTCAAAATGCTGCTCAGGGGGCAAGGCGCTATTATGCTAAAAAGTGTGTTTTCCAGCCCTCTGCCACAGCCATGGAGGGCTGCCACCGTTAACTCCTTCAGTACCAAACCCCATAGGCACCCCGAAAACGAACAGACTGCCATACCTTAAAAACTATTCAGAGGTGGCAGCAACATACCATCTGCCTGATCCCTCAGCTCCAGCTTTTCTGTGGTATGACCTTTTCCACAGCAGTATGGCCATACGTGCTCCCCCTGCAAGCTGCTGGGAAGCTTCAGTTCCCCTGGGGAGTGGAGGCTCAGCACCCTGAAGGATGAGGCCATCAGACTCTGGATTTGCAGAAGAAGTTAACGTGAGGAGGTAACAAAACTGAAGAAAAAAAATTTTACATGTCAGCCTTCCATTAATTGCCAGAAAATGCAAGGAAAGCGTATTATTCAAGCCAAATAAGTCTTTGGAACCAAGATTTTCTTCTTTTACACCCCCCCACCTGCAGCTCAACACGTAAACTGCACTTGAAACCAGGAGAAAGTGGAGAGACACTGGAAGGTGACTTGGCACGTGGTGTCAGCTGTTTCTAGCTGAAGAAGCTCTGTCCTCAGATGAAGGTCTTTTAAGCTCTCTTAGGATCGGGCAACCTCAGAAATATTAACACCAACGTGTATCGTGCAGTTGCGGAGAGAACCTTGGTGTGTCAGTGCAGCGGCGCAGTCAGCCGTGCAACAGCCCCCACATGAACACACAAAGAGCAATTAGCCAGGAAAGCGTGTGGGTGTGATGCTTGGGGGGGAGATGCGGAGGCAGAGAAGATGGTCACCTCTACAGAAATAAGACAGAAGAGTCCCTGCAAGAAGCCACTGAGGGTTTCTGATTCAGCGGGGAGATAACGTGGCTGCTAAACCTGTCACGAGAAATGTAGCAGCCCCTGCTCTCTGCCCAGGGAGAAAAATGGGCTCTCTGCTTCCCCAGAGGGATGACTGGGGAAAGGACCCCCTGCTGCCAGCATCCTCCAGCCCCACAGCCCTGCCTGCCACCCAGGACAGTGTCCCTGACCCCAGGGCTCCACCAAGGTACCAACACAGCCATGAACAGGCTACTGCCAGCATCAGGAAAGGCTACAGAGTCTTTGAGTTATCTGCAAAGAGCTGAGGACCTTGTGAACATCATTATGAAACTACTTTCTTTTATTTAGGACTAGAGGTGGAGGGAATGGAAGGGGGAATTAGCAACAAGACCCGGTGTGCTTCATTTCTGTGTCTAATGAGTAAAGAAACGCTGGCCCAGAGATCTTTGGGGCTCAGAGTCCTTTGGTCCTCTCGGCGCAGCACACCTGAAGCTCTACCAGCCTTTGCTCATCCTCAGATCACAGCAGCTTTCCCGAGCCACTGCCTCCTGCTCCCCAGGCTCCCCTGGCTGCAGGGGTCTGTCCACGTTTCACCTGTCCAGTTACAGATGGAAGATGTCAGACCGTTAATTGCACCATGCCAGGACAAATGCTTGTATCTCACTGTTCTTCAGACTACCCAGAAAATGAAGCTTTTTACATATTCTTGATTAAACGAATGGCCCACCAAAGGCAATCTTCATTAAAATTCCATATACATAAGTATCATTAAAACACAGAGCTGGCTTGTCCACACATACAAATTTCTCAGTGTTAAATCATGGAATTATAACATTAATAATGTTAGAAGCAAAAAAGTTAGTCTAGCAGCAAACCATCAGAGGAGCACTGCAGGCCTGAAATTCATTGTAAAAGTATTGCTTGGTTGTTGGGGTTTATTTTTAACTCTACCCACAATGTCTGGAAATCACAGACTGAAGACTTCTTATCGTCGTTGTGAATAAACACAGTGTGTGGGAGGGAGAGAACAGAAAAGCACCAGGGCTGCTGTTCAGCACAAGATTTTGGGGAGGGCAGAGATCAATCCGGACAAGTGGGTCATGCCAGCAAGAAGCACTAGACTGCGGGGGCCTCCCTGCTTGTGGACTTCAGCCTGTGCTGTCTCAGCAGACAGGTAGTACGACCTTCATAAACGGATCTAGGTCCACCTTAAAGTTATTTAGCTAATTACATTGCCCCAGCTAGGATATTAGTCCTGGATCTTATCAGTCTAATAGTTTGGGATTCTTCTAGTAATTTCCAGCCTATGTTTATTCAAGACCAGTTTATATCCTATACCTAAGCTGTCCTTCAGATCAAATCTCCCTCAGGGGCATTCCCTGGGTAATATATTTGCAGTGAGCACATTCCCTCTCCACGGTTTACCAGGCTAAATACAGATTCTTTTCTCTCTTCTTGAATGGAAGCTTCTTTCCACAGCCAGCCGTAGTAACGACTGGGGTTTGGAGGCATCTATTCTGGATGCTGGTGACCAGACCTACACATTTGTAGTCCATAGGTATGGATGGGTATGGATTTGAAGGTGGTCTGGAAGGTCAATACTGTCAGTGTAAAAGTAGCCTTACTGGCTTGAAGGACTTTGATGCTAGAGCTAGACAGTGATTTACCATCCCATCCTCTTTGGCAAAGATAGTTTTTCAAATGCAGCCAAGGGAATGCTTAAATAGGACGGCCACCTTTGTGAGCATGGGAACAGGGTAAACTGAAAGCACAAGTCCCATCACACGGTGTTCTATCCCCCATCCGCAGCTGCAGGCTCTTTCATTTCATGCCTCCTGGGCCACTGGCTAAGTTGTCCTTCATATGAGCATCCTTATGTTCTATCTCAGTAAAGATTTGAACGTGACAAAAGGATTCAACATAAAACAAGTTTCAGAGCAAGTGACAGGGGGATTAAAATCCAAGCAGAGCATAAACATACAAGGTTAGAATCATCAAAATGAAATTACTTTCTCCTTATTGTTCTTTATATACTGCATATTGACCATGAAAGTGAACTGTTTTCTGTAGCATGTTCAATTGACTTAGGGAAACTTCCTTAAATCAAATTGGAAATGTTTTGAGATTTCTCAGGAGAATAAATGAGAAATAAATAGCAAAGCAGCATTTCGCTGAAGTGTCTAGTCACCAGTCATCATTAGATCTGACAGACAGAACAAGATGTTTAGAAAACTTACTGAATATGGTCTGTTATCTAGCTACGTACCAAGGCTTTTATCTGATATATCTCTGGTTTTCTTTATATAAAAAGAACTCTGTTGTAGTTGCAACAAAAATATCTGTTTATCCTAAGGACCTTGTTGTCTGCAGTATGTTGTTTCTGAGCAGTATACAATTTATTTTACGGCAACATAGTTCTCTGTTTTAATATTGCTGTGAAAAATTAGGAACATTGCAGTTTGTCTGGTGAAGGGCAGACAAAAATCTGCTCTTATTTATGCTTGAATAAATCTAAAACAACTGTTGACTTAAGTTGCTCATCTAGATACCCACTGCTGTACCGCAGGAGAAACTCATCCACAGAATGCTCATTTTTTTCCATCACGGCTGTCCCCGCATGGCTAAGCCCGGGGTCTTGATGGATAATGTGCAAACAATTTGAGAAAGTCATTGTTCTCCAGCATAGATCTGCAGCCTTGCTCTGACCCCAGCTCCAGCCTTTCTCTGCTACCTTACAGAAAGTCAGAAACTTCAGAAACCTTTTCCCTGGCTAGGGACTTACAGGCCATGACCAGGACACTTAAGCTTCTTCTGGATAAATTATATTGAGCTCTTGGCATTCTCTAAGCTTTTCGAGACTTCAAATCACTCTTGCAGTACTTTTCTGAATCCTTTCCAATTTATCAGCATACTTTTTAAACCAGGGATCCAAGAAGTGGTCAGTTTGTTCCAGTAATGCTCTTGCTAATGCCTCACAGAGCGATAATTTCTCTTCCCGCCTCTCATCAGTATTTTCCTCCCATGCAGCCAAGGATTGCTTTAGCACTTTAGCCACTTGGCTAGACTGGGAGCCCATCAGCAGTCAGCTATCCACCGTGAAACCATTTCTTGGCCATTGCTTGCTGAAATACAGCCCCGAGTCCTACCACTGGTACCTGCATAAAAATATTCCAGCGTAGGCAGTTCCATCTCCAGCAATTCAGCCCGACATCAAAAGGCATATGATTGAAGGAAGCCCAGGCTGTGGTGCCATCAGACAGCTCTGAAGGGCTGCTCCTTACCTCCTCCCCCCTGGCTTTTTGCAGCCAGGCCCCCCGGGGTGTATTTGCACCCTGGCTTCGGGGGATATTGATGAGAACGGGACCACGGGCAGGCACTTTGGAAATCCTGGTGAGCACGCTCCACTGGGAGACCGGTTTCTCAGATATAATTACTCCCCGAGATCCATCCATTAGCCGATTTCTGAGCCTTTTGATAGGGGTTTGTATCGCCCTGTGTACAGAAATGGTTATTTTTTTTAACTGAATGTCCTGCGTTATCAAATGAATGCCTTACAGTGTCGAGGCTGGCAATGCTGTTACTTTTATCAGTCAAACTGCATCTCAAAGAAAAAGCAATATCAAGTTCGACAGAAATACCGCTCTGCACTCATTTGCCTGTGCATACAAAAAAGCAATCAATCTGCAAAACCTCGGCAAATAAGAAAATATATTCAGTGATTTAAATTTTCAAAGAAAAAAAATCTCTAGTTCATCCGCTTTGCAATATTCCTGAAAACAGAAAGGTTTTTACTCCTTTCTGATATGCAGCAACTCCCATAACATCTGAGACAGCTAATTTCACTCTCAAGCCATTTAAAGCAGATGGATTGTAGTCATGCACAAAACTCTCTAATGAATAAGTAAAACTACAGTTACTTATTATATTATATAATAGCCATTTGTAAAGAACTGATCATTGAAGCAGTTGAAGTTTTCAGTTTCTCCCTGCCTTGCTTTATTTAATTGCCTTTGTCTGCCTTGGTTTTGTTGTGCATTTACTGCCATCCAGTGCTTCTGTGAGATATGACTCCTCCATCCAGCTATTAAGACCTAACCCAAAGCGAGAATATTCGGCTCTTAACGAATTCGCTGACCTCATTTGCCGAAGAAGTGCTACAGGTATTTCACAGCAATGAGCCGGCGCGTCGCCCCGCTGTAGCGGTGTTTCAAAAGGACGTGGTATCCGACTGTGCTGACAGCTTCATCATGGTGGGACTCCCATTTTCACACCCTGCTCTGTCTGCCCAGCGTTGGAAGGGGCTGATTTGAGCTGCTGGTTTGCAGGTGTCAAAGAGAAGAGGCTTCATGATGGGTACTTTAAATAATGGTTTGCTTTGGTTTTCAGAAATTAATATTTTGGTTGGGTTTGTTGTGGTTTTTTTTAATTCCCTACACAGGATTTGCTTTTGCATTATGTAGCCTGCAAGTATTCAGAGAGTGTGCTACTTCTGCTTCCCTGAAAGATAATGCTCTGTACTTGAAAGCCGTCCATTTTACCTGCATAATTTTTTTTTTCTTTTTGGACAGAAATTACACTTCGTAAGGTCTGCATACCTTTATATAATGGCTAATAAAGTTAAAGTAGTAAAGATTTCAATTTTTTGTATTTTCATGAAATGTTGGGTGGTGTTCATGTAGAAAAAAAAAATAAATAAAAAGGTACTCCCACATTTTAATAGGTCTGAATGTCTTTATTCTGCCAGGAATAAACCATCTGAGGCTTCAGAAAAGCCAAAATTGTTACTTCATATCTCATGAGTAGATAGGCAGAAGATAGACCAGGTAAAATGAGAAGTTTAGGGCTATGAACTGGGGAGTCAGGCTCAACCCTGATCCTGGCCATGTCATTCAGATGGCGTTTTTGAAGCTCTGTTATGTACTCTGTGGTTTGGGTGGGTGTGAGACACCTGAATAGCTTTAAGTATCCAACCATTGTCTTTGTAGTTTCAGAATTTACCAGCTAGTAGTGTTTTCTTTACTGCAACATTGTGTTGAAATACATTGTGTTGAGAATTTACTTAAGGAGAAATGCATATTTGAATATTTAAACTAATGTCTGTTTTGCCATTGTATGGTGATTTAAGTAAGACAGAAATTGTAGTATACAGCACTTAACCACCTTTTTTTAGTGTGTGTGAGGCCAAACACTGGAACAGGCTGCCCAGAGAAGTTGTTGGGTCTCTGTCCTTGGAGATATTCAAACCCTGACTGAACATGGTCCTGAGTAACCTGCCGTGAGGTCTGAGCAGGGGGTGGAGTAGATGGTCTCCAGAGGTGCTTCCAGCCTCAGCAATTTCTGGTTGCGTGGTACAAAATATAGATATTTTTTTTCCCTGAATCAAAATATTGTATATATACAGGAAAATATTGTACACCAATCCTAGTCAAAATCATAGCCGAAACATTTAAATATGCTCATGAGCTAATCACTTTACACTTCCTACTAAGATAATGAACCTCTAATGACACAGCACCTTGTAATAGCATCCATAAATATCACATAATTCAACTTCCAATATACTAAAACGTTCAAGTACATGCTTAAGTGTCAGAATAATCCTACTGTGATCGGTACCCAGATTTATGATAAGCACGTGTTAGATGGACACATGAGCTTTACCTCTTTTAACATCTGTATCTGTATTCCAGACCACTGAGCTGGCTAATAAAGGGCAGAACAAAGGTTTTACGGATACTAGAAGCTGGTGTGTGTCCAGGTCAGACACAAGTGAACTGGGAGACCGAGAGCCCAAAGAAGGGAGAACCTGTCCCAGAAAACACTTCCCGGTACAGCCATAAGTTCCCATGTAAATCTTTGAGGATGTGTAGTTCTACTACTTCACACATCCCAGGTAAGTTTGGCCTCAGACTGTAAATACAGGGGATTTGTGTTCTACAGCTCTATTTAACCAGGAAGGCTGGTGTACATGAAGCCCATAAGCTATCCTGATCCATTTTTCCTGATCGTCTGGTCCTTGCCTGGCACAGCACCCCAGAGGTCACCCCACCTCCAGAAGCACACAGCCCACCAGACACAGCACTCCATGAGCACCAAAGCCTTCATCTCCCCTTACCACAAATGCACCCTACACCCACACCTTCCCCAGCCTTCCCTTTCTCCTTGAGTAGAAGAAAAAAAGCCTCCGCAGTTCCCACCTGCGTGATGGGAATACCCATACCACGGTATGGACCCGAGCAGCAGCGCTGAGCAGAATGTTCTCTCCTCAGTTTCTGTCCCATAGCAGCAGGAGGCTACAAGCAACAGCTGAATGCAATGCTTCAGTATTAGATTTTGTGCTACAGTGTTATATTTTATTTTTAAAATCATGTTAATTAAAAATCTTTGCCTTAATTAATCTCCATGGCTTAGAGAATTTCAACCGAACCTTCTAAAAAAATTCTTTTTCCCTTTGTCATTGTTTCTAATTTTGTTTCCTTCGGAGCGGTGAGTCAAAGAAGTTTAATCTGATTCACTTTGTTTTTTAATTTATTCCAATTCCAGGTGGTTTTACATCCTTCAAATGTCTTAAACAGTGATGGCAGGGAAATGCAGATCCATTTTATTAACAAAAAAAAAATCTGTCCTGAAGACTTCCACCCTGTTCTACAGCAAAAACCAAAAGCACAAAAGTCTCAGACAGGACTTTGCTGAGAACCTGTATAGGAGACCTGAAATCTGGGGAGCAAACTTCAGTTTTTTAATCCTCAGCATAAAACCAAACAACTTATTACTCAATATTTTTTTTTAATTACCTCGCTCTACAGCTTAAAAAATATCACAGACACATAAAAGAAATAGCTTGAAGTTTGCAATTTGTCGGGGTACGAGGGAGGCCTTGTTTTTTGGCCTCACTTTTTTTAAACAAAAGGTAGAGTCTGATCCTGTGGCTGGGTCCACCAGCAGCTTTTCCACCCATGTGAGCCCATGGACATCTAAACAATACTCTAAATTCTAGCCTGGACCCTGAGTGGAAATACTGAGATCTGATGAATGAGCTTTGATACTGCTCTGCCCACAGCTCCAAATGGAAAACTGATCGTTTAAGCCTATTTGAAAATACTAAAAAGAATATGTAACACACTGAATGCTGAAATCACAGGCGAACCACAGAAAATAAGTTTGCTTTTGAAGTGGTGGGAGAAGAATGTTTTTTCTGGTCAGTCTCATCTAACCTGTTCCCAGATGTCTGCACTATCGGTGTCCTGGCTCCTGATTTCACCATGACCTCGTCTGTTATTCATAATGTTAGGTTTGTCACAATATCTAACCTACCTGTTTTCATGTTTGGTTTCTTCTCCTACAGTCTCTGAAGAACTCTTGACCTTACACATCTGCTGACATGGAAGTATTTACAGGCTATGATGCTATCCCAGCAACATCCCATCCTGTACTACACGACTCCAAATTTCTTCAGGAGCTTCTCCTCATGTTATCCAGATTTTAAATTCTCTTTGGTTTGTGCTCTTTCTCTCCACAATTTTAATTTTGTTTCTGTATCTGAAATGAGCACTGGCAGGTAAACATGCAGTAGACGCTCCAAAGACTTGGCAGAACTGGGTGTTAAAACAAGCAAAGGAAAAGAAACCTTGCTATGAGTGCACTCAGAAATCTCTTTAGTCATTTCATGGTGCCTGATTAGACATAAATCCCACCAAACTCAAAGAATATTAATTGGGTTTGACATGGGTCTGAAAGTAACTGAGAAAACGTAGCACAGGTAAACTCATCACATAGAAATGTAGCAGCTGGCACCAGTCTCCTTTTTCAAGTTGGGAATTAGATGCCATCACCAAATAAGTTAATAAAGGCTCATCAGGAGCTTTCTCTCAAAAGCATTTTGTGATTTGGCATGACTGTGGGTAAATGATGGGAGATGCAGTTCCACCAAAGAGAGGATCCTCAGGTCCTCAGCCCTCCATATGTGCTCAGGAGACTGACATGGACCAGCAGAGGCAAATGAGAGGAAGCAAAGTAGGTTGCTGCCCTAATTGGTATTCCTTCCCCAGGATTTTTGGCTATGAGGTAGCAAAGCCTGAAGTCTAATGCCACAGGGGGAAAATGGGAGCAAAGAGGATGTAAACTCACACCCCTACAGTCTGCATCTTCAGGGACAGGTATGTGCTACAGATCGCAGCTTGAAGCAAAAACACCTCGATGTTTCCAAATTAGATGGTGTTTTTTGAACAATTTGTTCAGATTTTTATGTGCGCTCATGTGAATATTCCAGCCTGCATCAGGACAAAACAACAAATGTTGAAGAACTCATTTTTCCCCTGGGATGAGAAACCTAATTTCTACTTGGCTGTAGAAAATAAACAATCCGCAGTAGCTTAGAGGCATAATTAAAAGCAGACTATACCTGTGGTAAGAACTGGCAAACATCGACTTTTTAATGGCTTACGTGAGCAATCAAAAAAACCCCACCAAAACCTACTTGACTTTGCAGTGTAAGGAGAAATGCAATTCTGAAGAGCAGCCGGGCTTTGGGACCCTGACCTTCACTGATGGTACCTTTGAAGATAAACAAGACTAGGGCAAGCACTTAAGTGATGCCCAGGATAGAAAACGTTACCTTAACGAGATGCATTTCATAGAGCTATGTGTTTTTACTACCAGGTCACGATTAAGACCTAATGAAAAACAGAAAGAGAAGTGCTTTTTGAGATGGTGGAAACAAAATTTATTGCCACCACTGGTCGAACTGCAAAGGGATGCCAGCTGGTTTCCCAGCACTTGCTGTGCAGACTGGGAGCCGCTGTGAAGCGGTGCAGCTGGCCACCTTGTGGAAAATGCAGCAACACTCAGCAGAGATTACAGGGGCAGGACTGTAAAGAAATTATACTAAAAACTGCAGAGTTTAATTTCATTTTAAAGGATTGTTTACTGTGAACCTTCTAAGAAAGACCTTCACTTGCCGGAAAGGCTGGCTCACAAGTAAATAGAAAGCCACCACTACAGAGCTGAATAGGATTCAGCTGTCCTTGATACACATTCCAATAAGAAGAAATAATTAATAGCCTTGAACAGGAGATTAGAGAACAGTTCCTATCAAACACTGATCCTTGTCACTGCTCTAAAACACATTCTTAAGACCTAATCCCACTTGTCTGAATCGTTTCTAAATGGGCCCTTTTTTTAAAAAAGTCCCTTTTTGCCGTGCTGAATCTCCCTCCTAGGAAGAGCCACATTTCACATTAATAGCAGGGCTGCAGCCAGTGGATCCCCTGCAAGCCTCGAGCTCGTCGCTGCTGCGTTCACTGGCTTGCAATGAACTTCATTCCACACTAATTCATTACTAGGGAGAAGATGCAATAACAAATTCTTCCAGTCTTGCTGAATTGTTCATCTGTTAGTCAAATAAACAGAGGAGGAAGCTGGTTAATTTGGTAACAGGAAGGCTTTCCTCATTGAAACATCACAGGCAGTAAATAACCATTCAGTGGGTTTTCATTTGTTCTCTTGATTATTTCATGTCAATAACAAAAAGAAATCATCTGGTGTTTTGTTTAAATGAAGAAAAAAAATATCTATTGTCATTTGTACCAAAGTGATAGGGGCGAAACCTAAGATGTTTGCAAAGAAAGATTATAATGGAAAATAAACCACACACAATTTACAATGGACTTTAATCCTTTCTCTTCTTTCTCTCAGACAAGCTCATTACAGAAGGAGAACTGAATTTCTGCAGTAGCTGCCTTCACTCACAGGCCTCTGATGAGCAATCAGCACTGTGCACTCAAGCATGAACTTTATATGTGTACAGAAATTCACAGTTCAACAAATTCCCCAGATCAACCTGGAGATGGAATAACAACAGAATTAGATGTGTTATTACAGATACTGACCCAACACCTTCATTCTTCGTCTTTCATTTACCTTTCCCTTTGCCTGCATCCAAAATGACAAGCTGAGTCTGTCTTCGCTCAGTCACTTCTATGATGAAGTGTTTGATGAAATTTCTGCAGGCCAAAACCACTACTGCTTTCTTTTTAATTTTGATATCGTTTTTCTTATGTTGCCATTTCAATTGAAGCCACATATAGATGGAAGAGATAAATGAAAATGTCACGTTGTATAGGCTTTGAATTAAAATGAAGCTCTTGCATCCCCATTTTTTCGTATAAGAAAACATGTGAAAGAACCTGTGTGTCTCCCACTTTTCTAAGAGGAATCAAAAAAGCAAATTGCTCCTCCAAATATACCTCCTCCCCACAAGCCTGCCACCACGTCCCTGGTCATCATGGTCTCCAACTGCAGCTCCAGGTCCTCTGCATTGCATGAGCTGCAGCGATGGGCATCTCCATGACACCAACAAACACCGGCCAAAACACCGGTGTCTGTGGGCTGACCCAGCACCTGCAGCCAGCTCAGAAGACAACAGATTGACTCCTGTCAGGGCGGGCAGCAGTCTGCTGGGGCAGGCAGATATTGCTATTACATTGCAAGGATTTATTAGGTCTGGCATTTTTAGCGTATCTTGCCATTAGTCTTCAATCTAGTTTGCAATGCTTGCAAAAGCATTAACTTATTTCCATAGCACTGGGGAGAAGGACACCAGTGCTCTTAGGGTTGTGGAAAGTGAACTTGAAATCCATAGGAGCCTTTTTGACAAGATCCATTCATTTAATATACAGCAAAGTGTATTATACATATGTATCTATTCGGAGGGAAGGTAAGGAAAGGGTGGCAGTCTCAATTTTGGATTTACTAAAAGCACTTCAAGCATCTCTCCTGCAGAACATAGACTCGGGAGAAGGCCTTGCTTTAGTGAGGCATTGCTGGGCCACGAGGACACTGGAGGGATTTTCAGGAACGTGCTGCCCAACTCCCAGCTTTGCAGAGCCTGTTTTCTAGAGCAGGACACCCCACGCTGGCATCACACGCTGCCAACCAGGCTGCCAGCACCACGTCTTCATGAAGACATGAAACTTACCCACAGGTAAAATGAGGAAGGCCAGGAAAAACATAAAATCAATATCTAGCCTTTTTTTTTTTTTTTTCTCTTTCGCACCATTTATTTCAGCTGGAACCAGTGGCAGACAGACTGTAAAACCAGGTGCTGGGACAAGAGTATTTCCAGTTGTGCCTCCTGCCATGCAAAGGCCGCTGTAGTAGCTGCAAGCAGCTGCCTCCTGCCTCTGAAATTAGAGTTTTCTTACTTGTTGGGTGACCCAGGAAATAGGAAGATCCCCATTTTGCCGACTGCAGAAGTAAAAAGAATTTGGCCTTGAATAGCAGCTGGTATTTTATATTGCAGTTCAAACTTTTTTCTCAACAAACAATGAGAGGGTTTTTAGATTTCAAGTGCCTCATAAAAATATTCATAGTAACTTTACTTTAATAAGCCCCGTCTGTCATATCTGGGACTTCAGTCTTCTCTCACCTCATGCAAGTCTTAAGCCAAAGTAACATCAGTGACACCAGCAGCACAGAGTCTGTCATTTCTCTTTTTTTTTTTTTTTTGTTACCTTAACTCCTCCCCTTCCCCCTCCCTCTCCACACTTGGGTAATACTTCTAAGATTTTTGGTCGCAAAAATCTCTTCAGGTAATACATATTCCATTAAATAAGAGTTTTTGGAGCCACACCCTTGATGTACGAGCTTAGTAAGAATGAATTTGTAATGCAGCCAGTTTGCAGGGACATGGCACTGCAGGGTGCATCTGTCCCTGGCTCAGACCTGTTTTCATGTCCCACTTGCTGCTGGCCAAGGGCCGATGGCTGCCACTTGCCTGCGCCAACCACATCTCACTGGTATGGCATCTTGGCATCCAGTAGCATCTGTCCCCACACAAGGCCTGTCAGCCGGACCTTCCCAAGTGCTGGAGAACATCACAAGTCCTGCTGGCATCAGCAACCAAAACCACTCCGAGCAATGATTCATACGGGTAAGAAACATGTTTACTTTATTCACTAAATGGATAAATACATTATCATATTCTGAAACAGTCCCTAAAACACTTAAAGGAAATGGGGGTGTGTCTGGACAGCACCAGCTTCCCCAAATGGTGCTGCTCGAAGGCTCCTCTCTTGCTTTTGCCCCAGCCCCCTGCCCTGTGGGTCATCCTCCATGCCCTCCTCCACAGCCATGGGCTCTGTGGGGCTCACCAGGCACTTCTCACACCAACATTAGTTATGCCTTTCATCCATTTAAAGTCCCCTAGCAAAGACGTATGTCTTGACAGGCAGAGAGGTGTCCTATGGGGTTTTCTCCTTGTCTGTTCCCCTTTCAAGCCCCCACTTCAGGTCCTCCAACTAGCTTCCTAATTCAAAGCTGCTGGTTCACAAGCACAGCATCACCTCTGCAGTTCTTCAGTGCCAAGGATGGTGGCACATGGAGTCCCACCACTCAGCTTTCTGGCTGCCAGGACTTGAGTATCCAAAAAGTTTAGGAACCAGATTAACACCAGAGATTTCCCTTCCCTGGTACCACCACAGTGGGGCCAGATTCCTCAGAGAGCACATCTGATGTCGCACCAGTGATGGAAAATGTCCCTGAAGGTATTTTAATTAGTTCAAGCTGGCTTATTCTACCATAGGGGATCAGAAAGGTCCCATAGCTTTATCACCACAGAGCTCTGAGCTGATGTGTCTGATAGCAGCCTGCATCAAATCTGATTGCCATTAAATCATTAGCGGTCCACAAAAACTGAAAATAAATCAGGCTATTATTCACCAGACTTTGGCCATTTCCTAATCTCATGAAACACACAAAAATAACTATGCTAATGACACTGTTATGAATCTGGTTTTCTTGCTTATCATTACCATTTTAAAGTGGCTTAAATGGACTAGTAATCACCATGGCAACAAAGCAGCAGTCAGGAGGACTACTATCAAGAGAATTTGTTGTCTTAAAAGGCAATGTGGGTTTTTTACATCTTTTTAGTGAAACCTGGGGTTTCTTCTGATTTTGAAACTGGTAACAGACAAGAAAGAACTAGGAAGAAAATAAGAACATTCTCATGAAAGCTTTGTATATCCTCAAATCTACACTTCTTATTTATTACTGCAAAGTTTAAGGGTCATAAATAGAGAAGCAAGTAGGAATTGGTACATCAGGAAGGATCTAAGCATGCATTGGGGTAAATAATGCATTCCAGTAGGAAAAAGGCAACGTCGCACCTGGGAAAGCAAACAACCAAGGTCCAGAAGAAAAACAGTGTCTTGCTGTACCTCAGGGTTCAGAGTTTTGTTTAGGGTGGCTTTTCCTGCTTCTGCCTCCTCTTTCCATTGATAAACACTCACAGACCTTTAAAATGACTCGTCGTGGTATACATTACAGTCTAACATCGCTATTTCAGTTGTTCCTTAGACACTGGCAAACACAGCTAATTACATTAGAGATGAGATAAAAAAATTTTTAAAAAGTGTGTGTTACTGCCTGGCTTAAAAAGTTTAGATCCGCCTATAAAAAATAACAACATTGAAATAGCTATTGTTGTTATTGCCTCTTTTCTCCCCTTCCCTGTATCTGGGAGACTTGGTAGGTCACAAGAGGCAGCAAATGGATTCAAAACCGTTTAAAAAAACCTCTCTCCCTTTTATTTTTTAAATATTGAATCGTATCAGCACATACAGCCGACAAACTCTCCGGATAAAAACTCCTCCTGTGAAGACTGAGCCAGCTGCAGCGGAGGTCGGGGTGCTGGGACGCTCCTGTGCCAGGAGCCCTTCCCGTGGCAGCGGGGCCGGAGGCTGTGGGTGCTGGGCTGAGGAGCCGGGGGGAAGCCAGAGGCCAGGCTCTCGTTGGCCAGACCCTACCCCCTGCTCACATTATCTTGCCCAGCCACCAACCACAGCAGGGCTCTGGGCTTCCCAAAAAGAAAGACAGCCCTTCCTCCCCAAAATGCCTGGCAGCAGGTGTTCTATTTAGGCACTAAACCGGCAAAATAGACAGCAGGCCCAGGCAAGAGGCCTACCTGCCTGCAGGCAGCGTTTGGCAGCCTTAGAGGGCAGGGTTTTGCAGCGTGCAGTCCCTTCTGAGCCCATAAAAAGGCAGTGGTGAGCAGTTTCTGCTCTTTAGGGGCTGCCCTGAGGTGTGCTGCAGTGCCATGCAGCATGGGGACCGTGCCCTGACACCCAGGGCACGAGGCGGGTGTACCCTGTGGGGTTTGGAGCCCAGGAGCTACCAGGTAGACAGCCACCCCCAGCCACATCAGCCAGCCCTGGGCTGCTCGACTTACTGACTAACACAACAGACATTGCACCCTGAAAGGCAAAGACCTTTTTCCAGCTATTTCCCGTCTGTTCACCTTGCTGGAAGCTGCACACATCCTGCCAGAGTCAAGGCCTCTCCATCCCTCCCCACCCTGTCTTCAGCTGCCAGGCTTCTGCATCGGGAGGTGCGAGAAATTATATTACTTCAGCCTTTAGCCTCCACCTTGGTACAAAAGCATCTCAGTGTTAGAGGGCACCTGGATTAACTGTGTCGCTTTTCTTCTTGGAACACACACACACAGTTTTCTTCTTATAAGGGGCTTGGGTGCATGTCAAAAACTTGCATCCTGATGGCACTGTAATCACTGGGTACGGAGACCTTTCCCAAGACCTGCATGTTGATCTGTAGCCAAATGCTATTTTCACCTCACTGCTGCCGGGCGTGTAGAAACTGCCGATGAGCAGCTCTAAAGCAGTAGGCTTCCTTCAAGTTTCTTTCCTTCATTATTAAATACCAGTAGACAGACCCAGCTCCAGGTTGTACCCAGCTGTGCCCAGGGCTTGAGGAGGACATGGGTCATCTTTATCAGTGAGCTGAAGGCAGTGGAACACGCCAGATTCCACTGGCTCACAGGAAAGGACATTGGTTAAAATATCCACTCCAGAGGGTCTGAGACATGGCCAGCTGAGCAATGCTGCTGGTGATGGAGACTTCCAGCACCAGCACAGCAATCCTTGTACCCCATGGGGACGAGCGGCTCTTCCCCATCCTTTGCAGAGGAGCACATCACTCCCACAGCTCCACAGGCTTCTGCACGTCACCCACTGCAGCACCCAACAGCAAGAGCTAGCGTCATAGAATCACATGGGGTTGGAAGGGACCTCTGGAGATCATCTAGTCCAACTCCCCTGCCAAAGCAGCTCCGCCTCGAGCAGGATGCACAGGGACTGGTCCAGGTGGGTTTTGAATGTCTCCAGAGATTCACCACTCCACCACCTCCCTGGGCAGCCTATTCCAGTGCTCTGCCACCCTGCAGAGGGACAGCACCTTGCTCTGACCACTCTGTGTGCTGGGGGGACATGAGGAGAGCATTGTGCTTCCCTGGGGGTGCTGCAAGAAATGAGATAAAACCATTTCTGCCAGTTATTCTCCCCAACCCTTTCTGCTAGAGGAGGCACCACAGCTTTCTTCTGCCAAAGACTCATTCCAGACCCAACCCTCCCAAAGCCAAACTTTTCAATTTAACAACATCCAAGTTCCTTACTTGTGACTTTTAGGAGAATGCACTGCCCTGAAGATGACAAATCTTTTGCTCCTCCAGCATGGATGCTCCGAGAGCGCAGTCCCCACCTGCCCCAGCTTCCCAGAGGCACCAGCCAGACCCAGCACAGCGCTGGTGGTGCTCCCGAAGAGCTGCAGCCCCGAGACAATGTCCTCAAACGGAAAGCACCCATGACCTCTCCTGGCCACACTCCCTGGCCCCCCTCCAACCATCTCTGCTCTGATTAAAAAGGCCACAAAAAATAGACGAGCAGCCACCACCTCCCCCCCTTCCTCACCTTCTTTTTGCCAGTTCCAGCTGAAGCTTTGAGACAAGGAGCATGCAAAAAGTCAGTGCTTGAAGGAACGGGATTTAGCAGATTAAATACAGCTGTAACAGCAGCATACCAGCTCTGTAAATATTCACACAATCAGGTTTTGTGCAGTTAATTGCACACGTAGACATTAGTTTTAGCTCAGTTTCTTTGCATTATTCTTTAATGTTATAAACTCAGGACCAGCCTTCAATGTGTATCCAATTAATATTCAAAAGTCTGATGGACATTGCAAAATTGGATAGGGGAACCGAGAGGCAATTGTATGTATCATCTGTGTTAAGAGACACTAAAACCATACCTGCAGCTGCAGATCCCAGGGCAGCTAAGCCAGCCCATAACAGCTTGCCGTGCTGGAAAGGGAGACATACACTGCTCTTCTCAATGCTCTCGGGTCCTCTGCAGGTCTTCTGCCCTTTTAGGAAGGTCCAGTGAGCCCTAGCGCTGGCATAAGGTAGGTGGCAAGAGGCAGGCAGCTCTTAGTTTGGCGTGAAGCCATTGTCAGCTTAAAGTGTTTGCTTAAGCAGAGGCTTTTCATGAATATGTTTACCCAGTTGGACCTGGAGCCTGGCAGGGCTCCTGCCATCTACAAGTAAGGAGAAAGCTGTATGGTACACAGAAACTCTTCACTAAGCAGTCCAGCTTGTCAAGAATATAAAACAATAACTTACTCAAATAGGAGGAATAAATTTTAAGCATGGGTTAGTAGAGCAGTAAGTCGAAGATGTTTGCTGAGGTCCTATATTATTATTTTTTTTTGTTCTGTTTATTTTCCCCAAAAGCCACCAGATGCAAGTGATATTCGCCACACAATGACCTTGCATGAAGACCATGGTGGTCATATTTGAAAATGGCTATTAGGGCAATACAATAAATCCACATTCTTCACATTAACATTCTTTATAAACTTTTTTTGCTATGTTTAAAAGCAGAGTCTCAACAAATTTATGGGTCTTTGAAGACAGCATCTCCCCTCCTTCTCCAAAAGCCCCTCTGAACTCTGCTCAGTCACAGATGGGGGGGGGGAGCACCCACAGCCATCCCAAGTCCAGTTTTGGACTCACAGCTGCCAGTACCCCACATCCCATCTGCCCTCCCTTCCAGCAGACACCATTTCAGTCTTGCATCACCCAGACCAAGTCCCAGGCTTAACTCCCCTCCACTGTGCTTTGCGTTCCTCGGAAGGTGCCCAGAGCCCCTCGTCTTACAGAAGGATTTGAGCACAGAGACAGCCGCCACCAATCTTCTTTTGGGAAGTTGTAGGGGTCAACACACCATGAGAAACACCACCAAGCTCCATCTGTGAGCAGGAAGATGGCTTTCTGAGGCATCGTCCCTGCCAGGTGAGCACTGCGAGCAGTGATGATGCCCTGTGTAGCTCTGGAAACTTTCCTAGAGCACGTCCGCTAACCAACATCATTCACACATTTCCTGCAGGCATCCAAAACACAAGGTATTGCGAGAAAAACACATCTGAAGACAGGAAAGCCCAGCATTAATATACTAAACCTTACCCCCCAAGAATAAAGAAAGGTAAATACTACTCTTATATACGAAAAAATGCCCATTTGAACATTTCCCTCCAACCTTTTTTTGCAGAGAGTTTCTTTTGTTCCCAAATGCTTCTCAGACAGCATCTCTGCAAATGTATAGACTTGCATGATATTTTTAGGGATTAGTTCGTTTAGAAACAGCTCATGTGAATCTTATTCCTAATTCTTGTTGTGTGGCTGGTTAACATTTGTCAGTGGCTAACGACATTTCTGGTCAGAGGGGATGATTTTTCAAAACACAAAAATAACAGTGAATACAGTTATTTGATTTACAGGCTTCATACTAGGAGCACTCCTTCCCAAATAATTATCTGACCTAAAAAAGCAGGGAGAGGACTTTCAGAAGTTCTTACTGACCTAGCTGTGAGCGGTTAAAACCTCACCCCCGTGCTCAAGAGCAGCATGCAGACGCCTGAGCAAATACTGGCTCCAGTTCAGTCCTTCCCAAACACCGTCTTGCAGCAGCAGCTACTTCTACATTTATTCCTCTACAAACATGGTTTGTTTGATGTAGGCTTGCACCAGTCAGAAAAACTGGCTTTGTCAAGAAGAGATTGCTTTGAAGAGCTTGCTCAGTGGTTCCAAGCAGCACCCTCCACCCCCTTCAGTTGTGCAGGTCATCAATAGCACAGACGTGACACATCAGTGTGAGAAAATGGAAGCCACCAGGAAATCCAAAGCAGCAGAGATAGCAGTTTAGCTCCAATTTACACAAAATGGAAGATGTAACAGGTGGAGGCAGCTTTAGTCAACTTGTGACATGTTCATCCGCACATGGTCAGTCAGTATTTCTAAACAATGAGGACTAAAAGGATGAGGTTGTTTTTGTCAACTGGAACAATGCTGAAGCAGAAAATCCCAAGTAAGAGGAAAGAGAGGAAAAGTGCTCAATTCAAAACTTGAGCAGTCACAGAGACAGAAAACCAGAAATTTGGGTAATTTAGGAATGAAAAACACAGCAACTTCTCTCAGACATAACTCAGCTTGAACCTTCAGCTAGACTGCGAGGTAAAAGCCAGCCACAAATTACTACAGGAAGTGCAGATGAAGAGAAATTTCTGGTCCAGGCACGCTCCATGTGCTAGTAGGATTTTATCCATCGGCACGAGATCACACAGCGATGAAATAAAAAGCAGGGGGCAAAGAAAAGGGAATGCAGTAGGCCAAATGGGCCAGGTGGTTTTGGAGGAAGGTGTGTATATGCACACGAGGAGAAGCAAGAAAAAAAAACCAAACCATAAAGGAAAAGAAATATAGAGAATTGGGTGAGGGTGAAGCATAAGACAGAAGCTACAGAATAAAGAAATTTAGTATTTAATAGAAAAGCATAGTGAAAAGGATTGAAGTGAAGACTGAAGAAACTCATTCTCCACATACAACTATTTTCCATGGAAATTGCTAAAGGTGGAGTTTCAGTAGAGGAAGCAGAGGATTTTGCCTAGTTCACATCTGAAATAGGCTGTGAAGCTCCCAAAGTAGAAGAGCCAGCTATTTCAGCACAGAAACAGGTATTTATCTTCCCCTCATCTTCCCTCTCAGTCTCCCAACCAAATCCGACCTGGTCAAATACAGCATCAGTTCAGGCTAAATATCAACGAGATGTTCACAACAACGACCTCCCTGAGGCACTGCTTTAAGCCCACTCAACTCCTAGAGCATCCACAGCCCAGCGAGGACACTGTTGCTGCCAAGGACCATTCCCTTTGCAATTCCCTGACTTCTTGAACACAGCAAAGGAATCCCTCATGTCTTTACTATTTTTTACTCATGATATAGAAAAAATATCTGAAGGTCCGGGATGAGCTCATAATTCATGGGTAGTTGTGGATGCCCCATCCCTGGAGGTGTTCAAGGCCAGGCTGGATGGGGCTCTGAGCAACCTGCTCTACTGGGAGGTGTCCCTGCCCATGGCAGGGGGGGTGGAACTCGATGTTAAGGTCCCTTCCAACTCTAACCGTTCTATGAAAACATTTAGCTTATCCTAAAACTGTCTAAACAGAGGACTTTAGTGAATCCAGGGATTCAGTAGAGGAACTCATACTTTAAGATTGTTTAAAAGCAACAGCAAACAACCCCTTCTGCTCCTGCGAGCTGAATGCTGTCACTGTCCTCTACCACTAACGCAGACACTGCACAAGGCCACGCTCTTATCTGCTCCTCTGCGTTAGGCCTGCGGGTGCTGCTGACACCCTGCAGACCACTGCCAGCCTGTCCCCTTTGCTTGCACAGGCGTTACAGTTACATGGAGAGAGGGTAAACAGCTCGTTCTATTCAGTTTATTACTTTCATGGGCTGCTAAAGTGAGCTTGAGAAAGCAAGTGCCCCTTTCGGGACCGCTGTCCCCTCCTCCTCCCAAGCGCCATGCCGCCTACGGCCAATGTGAGACCTCCGGGCTCCGCAGCCTGCTGCCATGAGGCTTCAAGGCAGGCAGGGTTGGATCTGATCTCTGTGTGTACTGCTGCAGAGGCAACCCATCTTGTGCAAATATTTAATGAAAAACGCATAAAAGCAGTACAAGAGGGAAGTTAAGTATAGTCAGAACACATAAATTACCAGCTTAAAATCACCAGACGCGTCGCTGCCATCATGAGAAAACGAAATGAATGGAGCAGCACATATTCACGACTGGAGGATCCGTCCCAGACTGATCCATTTCAGCTGAGCAAAACACAGAAAGGAGCATTGTAGAGGCAAACAAATAGGTCTGGATTAGATGACCAGGCAGCTCACTCCCGGTATTGTGTTCCTCCCCGCAGACAAAGGCCCCTGTACCCGGTGCCCGCCAGCGCTGTGCAGCGAGCCTCCCTGGCAGGGAGCAGGGACAAAGCTACCAGCTTTGTCAAAAAAGCTTCTGCCAGCTACCCCCTGCGGGGTTACGGGTTACACAGAGGCACAGCCAAAAGCTCAGCAATTAGGTACACTTCGGCATGACCGACGAGCTGGAGTGACCTCGGAAGAACAGCCATACCTGGATGTGAAATGCTTCTGCTGAGGCACAGACCTCCGGGGTGGAAATGGGCTTATCCTTACCTCCCGTGCCCACCTCCAGCACAGTCTGCAGCTATTTGTTCCATGGAGAAGCTCTGGAGACAGGAGTCTGTACTCCTACAAACAGTCCCGCGTCACTCATGCCCTCCTGCAGTGGCAGCACCTCAGAAATCACTGGTTGCTTTTTCACCCCTGAAATTAACCTTAACGATCACAAAGTGACAGATGCACGTACAGACAGAGATCTGACCAAAAATATACGTACCCTCTCCAATACTTTAACAGGATCATTTAGAATAAAAGCATGTTCCTTCAAAAACAGTGAGCAACAAAATCCACCCGCCTTCCCCCCAGTGGTGGGCTCAAGGGGGGCCACGAATCTGGTCCAGAAAGATCTAACTCACACCATTTCAAGAAATCTGGCATATTTTTGAAAGATAAGTTATTAAAGTTTGTGAAAAGTGTTAGCACAAAGCATTTTTAGGTTTATTTAAATAAAAATTATAATTTATACAAGACTTTTTAAACAAACAAGATTTTCTTAAAAAATGTACAGGGCAAATCATTTCATTATTTCAATTCTTCATACAGTATAAGTCTTTTGTCAAACAAAAGTTACACTGATCATGAATTATTTACAACTTCAAAATATAGACTCAAACTTCAGACATAAAAATTTTAACATCCATTATATTTCAATGATTAGTAGAAATTAAACATCTGCCAAAATGTACAGAATTCAATAAAAACTACCAGTGTTTTTAATACAAGTTTAAGTAGCCAAAAAAAAGTACATCCTTTCATCTCTTCACATCTGGGTAAAATCTCTCTTCTCTTTGTCTGCAGGAACAAGGGTTGGGATTTGCTGCTGGCGTCCTGTGTGATGTTGCTACCAATAAATAGCTTGTTTCATTCAATCTTGCCTCACAAAAGCTACAGTGCATGGAAAGGCATGATTTCATATTTCAGCTTTTTTTTTTCCATTTGAATTTAAACGGTCACCGGTAAAGAATTAAAGCAGTCAGTTTTCATCTCCCTTTTTTTTTTTTCCTCTTTAAAAGGGACTCAAACTAACCAACGCACTTCTAAAGAAGTTAAATCTGATTACATGTGAATGATCCAGCAATGAACCACAGACATCAACAGAATTGCAAATATAAACAGCAAACAGACAGACAGAATGACAAGAACATCACTTTCTGCTATTAGAAAGCAGCACTTTACATTAAGTGGTACGAGCCAGCCTGTTACTGAAGTACGACAGCGATACTGTGACACCGCCTAAGATGGTGGGAATTCAAGGTGAACTTCAGTGTAATGACACAAGTCAAGTATATATTGACCCCCTGTCCGTCCCCCGCCGTGAGGGTGCAGCAGGAGGACACGCACAGGAGACCCTGCGAGCAAACACACCGGGGTTTTCTTCTAGTGTCTGGTGTTACCTACACCACAGGAGCAGTTAAATGTAGCCGGAACCCGGACAACCCAATGTAAAGTGCACTTTGCAAAGTATGTACACAGATGTTTGTCAGTTATATTACAACTCTATTTTAAAAAAAAAAAAAAATCTCCAGTCTGTTTTCTATATATTAGAATGAAACAACGTTGCATTGCAGTTTGCACTAGGTTTACTGCTTTAAGAATTGCTAATTTTTACGTTCACACTCTTAAAAGTGTGGACTTATTTCACATGTCAAGACATTAGATTTCTTAAGAAGTTTCTAATTTGTTTGTCCAGAAAAAGAATATTTTAATAGCATATTGTACGCATGAGGCATTCCAGTCTGGGAAAAGGGTAATGATTTCTTTTCTCCCTCTCCGAAGGTACGGTTAATGGCCCTGGCACCATCAGCGTAGGACCTATAGCTCCTCCAGGAACCAGAATCTAGGACAACCCTATATACTAGGGCCAACCAGTGAAGGGTGGGAGGGGGAAGAGGTAATAAGTGCAAGTCAACTGATTTCCTACTGAAACTGCTGTCATGATCAGAGTGAAGGTATAAATTACACTTGAAAAATGATACAAAAATAAGAAAAAGAGCATGCTCTTTGTAAAAAATATAGTTTTGTGTTTCTTCAAAAAAAAAGGATAACCTTAAACACATCCAAGTGATTTTTTTTTTCTTAAGACAAAATGAATGAATCTGATTAAGATTTATATAACATTAAGCGATTTTAATGCCTATTTCTTAGCCACACTAACTATTCAAGGAAGCTTCTGGAAAGGAAACCCAAATGATAATACACAGCAATTACAAAAGAAGATTAATTGATTTTAAAGTAGGTTTGATGAGAAAAAAATTAAGATCAAGGATTTTAACACAAACATAAAACCTGCATGTGTGAAGAAACTGTAAACTGTCAAGCTACATCCATATTAGGTGGTGGCAAAATGGATTTCTCACCAGCTTCACTTACATTTTAAGTTTTCAGGCCCCGATTTACACCAGCCTAAGGAGGTGTTAGAAACACACCCCTTTGCAGGTCACGCAAAGACATGTTCAAGTGTTACTCTAAAGGGAGAACTCAAAAATAGCACTTTAGCTATTATGGTGGATTCTCCCCCATTCTTGTTCACTTTTCCACTCAGGGCATAGAGTTTTACCCCACCAGTGTTTCACTTTACAATACCCAACCAAATCTTGGTCTTCAACAGTATTTCTTCATATCAAGTTCGTATCACACCTCTTCATGGCCAGACTGAAATAAGGTTTGTACAGTTTGACTGCCACCTTCATCACCACTGCTTTTGTTGAAAGATAGTTTTTAATTAAACTGTGCTAAGAGTTAAACACCTTCTGGTGTTTGTCTCGCCTCTCCCTCCTTCATTTTACCCCTTTACTTATAAATAAAGAAAATTCCTATTAAAAAAAAAAAAAAGAGAAAAAAAAAATCCATGAAATTAAGTCTCGTTTTTACATAAGGATTTGCATCTCCATTGCATTTTTGGGGGACATTCATATAATGTCTGGAGACATCCACACTACTCAACTCAAAAGACCCAGCAAAGGAAAAGACATATTGGAAGGCTTGGCATAACTCCTACTGTGCTTTCATGAAAATGCAAATAAAGTTCTAAACCTCTCAGATGGGTGCTATTATATAGAGTATAAAAGCTTTCTAATATTAAAGACAAAGGTCAATATGTGCTTTGCTGCTAAAAAGGCCTGAGAGAGTTTAGAGAAGGAGCACAGCCTTCCTGTTTTACCTGGCAGTTGGGTTTAATCGTTACTAAAATTTAATTTTGCAAGGGGAAAGACAGCAATATACCAATGCCCCTCAAATTATGCTTTGAAAAGGAACTAGTGCTTTCAGCTGCTATATTGTAGTGTTAATTTTATTACAAGGCAACTCCAGACAAAAGCCAATTAAAAAAAAATAATAATCATGTCTCAGTTTAATTATTCCCACCTCCCCTAACACAAAAAGCCTGCAAGTCTTTAATGCATTAACATACAAACGCTTTGTACATACATGTACAGTAATTGAGCCCTTCTATGACAAGTATCTACAGAAATACAAATATACGATGCCTAACATTTTAGGAACATTTTGGTGCCCTCTTTTATAAAAAGTATCTGCCTGCCTTCCTTCCTCTTACTTTGGTTAATTAGGAAAGGAAGATATAGTTACAAACTTTCTCCTCCAATTCACTGTACAAGCAATTTAAATGTCTATGCAGGAAAAATCGAACCTAATCAAACCGTTAAAATACCCTTCTGCAACGCAAGAATTAGCAAGAAGGAGTTATTTTAAATGCAGTTATAAATATGGAAATACTAAGATGATAATACTTCCTTGGTGTTGCTTATCAGTTTTAATAAAGAACCTAATTAAAGACTCTGAGCTGAAGAAAGAGACTTCTGGCTGCTGCAGTCATCATTCTCTCATCTCGGGGAAAAAGAAATAAGATAAAGGGACAAATGTATCCCTCATGATATCAGTAGAGTTAAAGGGATCAATCTGTTTCACTTCATTATTTAGTCAGTTCTCCAAGTATCTTCCCAGCTTTTAATGTCAGTAAATAAACATTAAAAGTGCTTAATGTGCAAGGCTAATAGTGATGATAGCACTTTCACTGTTTTGTTTCATTTTTTCTTTTTTTTTTTTACAAAAACCTTAAAAACAAACATGAAGGCATATATAAAATACACTTGATTTATGTAACAGATAGAATATAAACCACCAGACAAGAAAAATTATTGCAAAATAGATGAGGATGTTCATTTTTTTCACTACCAAATTGTAAAATAAGAAAGTTGCCTTTAGATCTTCTAAGATAAGATACTAGCTCTCACTGCTCGATGATGCAGAGGTTATTTTCACATATTGGTTGAATATTGTTTCAAAAGCTTCATCTCTGTGTACCATGGCACCAAACACCAAAGGCTAAATGACAGAAAAAAAGAACATGTCAGACTGGAAAAGAAAAATCTCCCTCTACGTATAGTTTTGGCCAAATCAATAGTAACAGGAGATGAACTGTATTCGAAGTGCACTAATAAAGACATAAGAATTTTTTTCTCTACTAAATCTTTGGACAAATGACAGAGTTTCTAAGATTTTTTTTCACTTCTCCATCTTCCTCTTAAAACAACTGTGGCATAAAATGCATCGGCACAGAGTATTAGCAATGGAGAACACTTCAACTCTCTTTCCTCTCCATCGTGCATGATGTGCATGACATTTTCCTGATTGACCTCTGCCTTCATTAAAGATTTCTAAAAATCTTTTTCAGTGTCTCTGCTTCAGCTCATAGAATGTTTTTTTAGGTAGATGAGCATTTTCAACCTTGTAATTAAGAAGTACTTCTCAATATTACACAACGGGCAGAAAGCCTGGTACAACAGTCATGTGACTTGGAGAAAAGTTATTTATAGGCGATTAGTTTAAAATAAGGTTTAGTCATATGTTAAGAAAAGCTTCAGTCGCCCAAAGGGTATTTGAGGCTTAGAGAAGCTTAAATCTTTAGCACCACCAGACTGAAACAGGAAAATTGCATTTGAGTGTCAGGCCCTTCCACCCCAAAGCCTCCTCCTCACCCACAGATACTCTCAAGCCATCAGCTTTTCATTCCAGAGCGCACAGCAGAGCATCCCCTGTACTCCTGACGAAGGATGCTGGGGAACAGTCCATGGAGGTAGTGAAATAATGAAGCAAATCATTCTGAAGTGTTACAGTAAAATAGGCCAGATGCAGCTAAACATCTGGAACAAGCTAAATGTTTTAAATCCTGAAGCCAAATATACTCAACAATAGACAACTGAATTAAAAAAACAAAACCAAACCAAACCAAAAACCCCAACCAGCCACAAAACCCCACTGGCATGTGGAAAAAAAAAACACCTTTATGTGGCCAGAGAAGGAAGACAAAAAGGGCATGAAGTCCAGCACAGCAACACAGATACAGCCAGCTACTTACTTTTTGTGTAGATGGTGTTGATACAGCAATACCCATCCCTGATCCCGGGAGAACAGAGAGCACTTTATACTGAAAAGGAAAAACACAGAGCAAAGATATCTTATGTACTGACCAATTGCAAAAGGTGCTGTGAAGGTTACACAACTCGTCACCGCCGTATCCTCCCAGCCAGGACTAACAGAGCTCTACTAAAAACAAGAAGAGACCAGACGCTGCTCTTTAACCCCAGAGTCAATGGGTACAGCATCGTCCCTACAGCAAGAACCCGGCCCTCCTCTTCCTCCCCCGTGCTGCAGTGACACCCAACCCCTCTGCCTGATCCCTCCCGCTCCCCAAACCGAGCACCCCGGTACCAGCCCGGTGCGCGGGAGCCGGCCCAGCCACGATGCCAGGGACCACGCCAGTGGCTGGATGGTGCAGGCAGGCAGTACAGCCCAGCCCTACCTGTATAGACCTATGTGAAAGTCCACCTTGTGACCATCACCTACAGGCTTCCCTAGAAGTAACATTCATCCACTGTTTAAAGGAGCAGCAAGCAGAGCAGAAAAAAAAAAAAAAGCTTCTTTTTCAAAATTAAATAGAGAAACAGGGTAGGTGTATAGGCTGGTGGTTGTTTTTTACCAAGGAAATCCATAATGCTAGAAAGGCATTACAGTCAACTACAGTTGGCGGAGCTGGTGAATATCCCCAGGGGGAAGAGCGCCCAAGCCTGGCCTGTGTTTCCCATCCCCAAATAGAACCAGGCACTGTATGTTTTTATGCTTGGCTGCATGATCTCTGTCTCATCTTCATTGAAAAAAAACAAACTACACAGATGTGAAGGGGCTGTGTAGTATGGCAGTAAAGACTAACTAAGCAACGAGCCAGCATTACTTCATGTATGATGTTTAAAATCCATCAACATGAATTATTAATTCCAATGTGAATGTTCAAGATGATATAAATAGAAGGAGCTCATTTGGAAATCTGCAGGTACTTGAGCAGCAGACACAGGGCTGAGGTTTCTTTGCACAGCACAATTTAACCTGTGGCACTCACGGCCACAGGGTGTAGCAGAGAGCAGGGGTGTCTGCATTTAGGAGCACAAAAAGTCCAGAGCGAGTAACAGAAAGTGACATGAAACGCCACGGAGAGCGATGCAAGGCACCAGTAAAGCCATTGCTGGCTGCTGGCTGGTAAAACTCGACCAGAGGAAGGATCACATTGTACTTGTCATGCTTCCAGCCACCTACTTGCCTCTGCTGGTGATAGGACCCCAACTAGATGAAATTCCAGCCTGATCCAGTCTGGCTATTCCAATGATTTACTTTCCTCTACTGACAATAATCCCTCACGCCTCTAAAGCACCTACGTCTAAGATGGTGCATCTACTGATACCAACACCCAAACTGAAGTCAACATTACAGAATTCCTGCTAACAATAAATCTTCTCAAAGCCTACACAGCTCTAGACAACACAGGAGTTAAGAAACAATACTATTTGGAAAATAATTAAGGAGTGTAGGGTTTAGTAAACTAGCTTGGTTTTATGCTCATAGTGAGTTTGCTTGTACTGAATCCAAATGGCTAAACAAGCAGTTCTGGGAAATATACTTGATCAAAGAATTACATTTTACTTATAAAAATTATCAATGGTATGCTTTTTCAAAATAACGCAAGCAGAAAAGCAAAACATGACCAGCTGAACAGAAAACCAGCTTTCTCCCCTATTTGCAACACAAACCAGACATACCTTCTGAATATCCGTTATATCCGTTAGCTTTATAACTTTATTTCTTTTAGATGAGCCGGATTTGGAGCTTTCAAAGCATAAGTAACTGAAGAAAAAGAAAGAAAACGCTAATTTTTATACAGTATCCTAAAACAAAGCTCTTAATATCTCTCCTGTCACATCTGAAGTTTGAAATCTCACAGATTAAAATCAGCTTCAAAAAAAAGAAAGATGCAGACAATATGCAATTCAGTTATGACTTCTAATTTAGAGCAAACATTCGTAAATTCTAGCAACTGGCTAATGTGTCTGAAAGCCCTGAAAATACAGTATGCACACACACAAAAAATCTTGTATTTATATTACTGCACTGAATGGTTAAACCCGACAAGCATTTTAAAGACATGGGAAGCATGTATATCCTTAAACAGTTGAAATACCAAATCTCAAAAGGCTTATAAATCTTTTACCATCCTAAAAGAAGATTAATGGAAAATACTGTGTTAGTTTCATGTTATTGTGATGCAGACAAAAGCTCAGATTTCTAAACTCTGGAGAGTGCTCTCCATCACTAGGTGACACTGCATACAGATGAGTTTTACTTCCATTCATTACACTCCAAAGGAATTTCAGCACAGGACCCAAACATTAGTGACAATAGTTATCCAGCCCTGGGAGGCTGGGGGATAAGTAAGGATTAAAAAAAAATAAAAATCAAGTACTAGTTTTGAAACCAAGGCTTGAATTCCGAATTCTTTTTTGTTGCACATTGTTTCAAGGAAGCAAAACATTCAATTTGTTTTAAAAGAAGAAACTAAGAGTATTTGCCAAATAACCATGATCACAACTCTCAAACACGCTTAGCTTTTAGGTTTCTTTTTTAGCATATATTTAGTATGTTATCCACATCAAGAACCACAGCTACTAACAACTGACTATATAGAGCTACTCTCCATTCCTATTCAAGCCTTTCCAAAGCAAAATCACATTTTTTAAGCATTACCACACCCCAGATTCAGCTCTCCCTCTCCTACAGTGCTTTCTTGAAGCTTTAAAGCACCATGAAAAGGTATTTATTTGTTTCAAAACATTGTTAAAGGATAACTTTTAGATTCAAATTCTTGAACTTCCGTTGCATTTCCCTCTAAAGAAATGTGTGAAGTGCAACGACTCACTTTTCTGTGACATAGAGAACTCCATTCCTGATGTAGTCTGTAGGCATCTTCCTATCTCTGTTAATCAAGCAACAGCGCCAGCCGTTTTCACACACTGGAAAAGTCATAACAAGAAATTTTACTTCAAGAAAAAGAAAGAGACAGGCAATACCCCCAACAGTTTCCTTATAAAATAGCAGAAAACACTGGAAATTAAACTTTAGATACCTAAAACTACAAGTGTTCACAAAGAAAAGCCTAAATAAGCTGTTTTTAGACATCATAACATCTAACACTAGTTTTTAAAAAACCCGAAACAAAAACCACCCACAAAATTATTCCCTTTAACTTGACTATTCCATTTGCATTAGCACAAAAGGCACACCAGGCTGTGCATTCTTTCAAAGAACTGCAAGGATGTGGAATGAAAGAGACTGTCTCCATTCATCCTAATTTAAAGCAAGTCTTTTTAATCAGAAGCTTATACCTGTATATTGAACAGAAAGGGAATTCAACTTTAA
Organism: Tringa tobata; assembly: GCA_033628505.1. Classification (NCBI taxonomy): domain Eukaryota; kingdom Metazoa; phylum Chordata; class Aves; order Charadriiformes; family Scolopacidae; genus Tringa; species Tringa tobata. Next base: position 14,411,926 of record JAHREE010000367.1, read on the forward strand.
ACTGTCCTTGGCTTTTTAGAAAATACTCTACCAACGTAGCCTTCCCGTTGCATAATACCTGCCAAAGGACGCTCATTTTCCGACAGGTTAAAAACTTCATGGAAATTTCCCCTCTTGGTGGTATGAAAACGACTTGTGTCTTCATCTTTGCTTATGCCAGTTGGCATGCTTGAGCCCACGTAACTTCTGGATGCTGCCGTTTGAAGCTGCAGAAAAAAATAAACAGGATTCCAAAATTTGAGCAGCAACATTTAAGCTGCACTCTTTAAAAAAAAAAATGACTTGGCTAACTATTCTTCCTAAAAAAAAAATTAAAAAAATCTATAATGCAACAATTTTCATTATCTACTTCAATGAAGTTAAGTTTGGACTATTGCACTATACTATTGCTATAGCACAGAACTCTAATGTGCTACCTGAAGATCATCTTTTAAAGTGCTGCCCTTTAGTGGACACCCTTTGCAGGGAGGAAAGCACATAGTGCTAGATGGGTCTATCTTAAAATACGTTTTTCTACGGTATATCTAATTAGATACAGCTAAATCACTGCACACAACTCCAATTACTATACTAGTGGGACTCATAACATTTAATATATTATCAATACTTGGCTTGTCTTCAAGAGACAGACCAAGCACAAAATACTATTGCACAAAAGTTTAGAAAGAAAAAAAGAGTAAACAAAGAAAAAGCCAGACAAAACTGCATCAGCTCATTAGTAACACATATGCTGAAATTGAAAGGAAGTTTTCCACGCTACGATCCATACCTTTTCATGCCCTGACAGCTAGCAGGAAAAGAAACAAACAACACAAATGTGACAGTGACAAAAGAAAAAAAGTGAAGTCTATTTAACAGTATAATACATAGAATAAAACATGAACTGAGTGAAACTGCAAGATCTTGCTCACAAACCAAGAGACTACACACAACGAATGCAATTAAAAAAAGAAGAGTTATCAGTGGTTAGAGCACACCAGTTCAGCTTATTCAGGTTTGCGTTAGAGCCATTGATCTTTCCTTTGCTTTGAGGTTGCACTGAATTTTGAGTGTGTTGACACATGAAATAAAATGGGAATGGCTGTCAGCATCCTTTTGGGGGAGGAGGGCGGGTAAGGTAGCACGGAGTTCTTACAACCAAAGTACTTGAGTAAAACCTACTTTTAAACAGAGCTCCTCAACCACTGGAGACTGCCCTAGCAAAGAAGCCTTGCTTCTGGAAGGACAGCAGGCAGTTTCTTTGGGAAAGCTTGCCTGCATTTGGCTTTTTCACCCTGGTGGGACACCACCCCATTTCCAAAGGCTGGCTTTTGTCATCGAAGCGTAAACAGCTCCGTTCTTACACATGCAGTTAAACAACTGGCAAACTGACAACATGCAAGCTCAGGACTAAGCCCTTCTTCTGTGAAGGCCCGGTGCTGTTGGAGGCCAACCAGCCTCCACTGCGTTTTTTTGCTTGTAAGTTGGCAGCACTCGACACTTTGCAGGATTTAGCGCTAACAAAAGCCATCCAAAGCAAATAAAAAAATGCGCACTGCAATCGCTGACCAGAAACCAGACTGACAGACAGGCACAGCAGAGGGTATTTACCATCCAGCTTTTAGGGTAACTGTAATACAACGATGCCTTGGGGGAAAAGAATAAAGAAAGTTGACTTGGAAAGCAAGTGGTTGATGATAACTCTGCTATTGCTTCAGTTACTGCCCTTAGCAATGATCGAGCCCCTGGAACCAAGGAAAATAATAGCTTCTCCAACAGTTTTTGTACAAGTAGAGATCAGATGAAGTCTTGGATGGCTTTCTTGGACAAGTTATTTGGCTCCATATGCACGTAACCAGGTGAAGCTCCATGGCGCAAAACATACAAAAGGTTAAGGCAAGAGGTCTATAGCTTTTTGCACTAGAATGAGGATTATTTCCACTCTCTGCTACACTGCTTCGTACCTATCCATTATATAAAAGAGATTTTTAGAAGGTGTTTAAATTTCAGTACCACATCCTAACTGGTGGCTGAAGATGTGAGAAAGTTCTGCCCTTACTTCTAGTCCTTCCTAACACAGCCAAACGTTTCCTCTACCCTTAAAAGTAGCAGCTAATTTATCCATAACCACCCAGGCTTGACACAACCTATGGTCGATTACTACAAGAAAGGCATTGTATCTAATTCTGATAAGCCTTAAATGTAACTGGGAGAGACTGGATTTGTAATGCTGGAAAAGTCCTGACTGTCTACCAACATCACCACCAACCTGGAGGTGGGAATACCTCGAGGTATTCCTTTTCACTTGATCTGTCACCAGCTTTTGACATACAACCTTTACCCATCAGATACTGGTGTCAGGATTGTTCTCTAAGGACACAGGGTCAGCGCGGTGGTATAGGCAATGAATATTGCATTGTGTCTAGGTTTACGGTGTCTTGTATGTTGTTTAAAGATAAGAAGCCAAAGCAAATGCACATGTGCCCTCACTACATGCTTTTGGGCTCTGACTTTTCTATGGAAAAAAAAAACAAAAACAAACAAACCAAAACTATTTGGTTTTTACCTTTTTGTCCAAAAAGCTATTTTTTATATTGTGAGGTTCCCTGAAATCTCCCATGGGGTAAGAAAGTGTCTCTGAAGTTATTTATTATTGAGAGCAAGTCAATGTTTTCAAAGACATTTGGAAGCAGATAATGCAGCCCTGCACATCCTTTCCAGGCAGGCAAGCCAAGCCCGTCAAGTCAGACACAGTAGTACCAAAACCCTGGTCTACTTGTCAAAACTTAAGCCATAAAGAAAAGCCAGAAGGCATAATTACTCTTTAAGTTTATGGATTCAAGTTCAGCAATTCAGAGCCTTTCCACCTCTAAGGCAGATCAGTGAGACCCAGCAAAAAGCTGCCACCACCACCACAGAATATGAATGATAACCTGTAAGCTCCAGAGGCACAGAAACTTTTAAGCCCGTCTTCTGCAAGCAAGAGAAATACAGGCTATGGATGGCTCTGTCCAATCGCTCATTCGCCTTTCTTGTCCCTTGGAAAATAGGAGCAAAAGACTCACATTCAGTCAGAGATTGTCTTTCTCTTTTACTTCCTTCTGAATTACTCAAATGATGATGCAGTTATCATTTTGCCACCGACTGATCCATCTCCCCCAGAATCCTGTATTTCTTCTTCTTCTTTATGACAGGTTAACAACCGAGGGTTCACGTGTTTATCCCTCCTGCTCTCAACTTGTGTACCCAGGCCGAATTATTGCTAAGCTTTGCACATTTTAGTCAGGGAGTTTATGACAGCAGTCAGATACCTCATGAATGCCATTAGATACTGTGATAGGAGGCATTAAGTGAATGCTAAAATGGGATTAGGCTGAAGTTTTATTACTGCTATTTTTTTAACTAATAAACATTGCCAAATTCAGCGACATGGAAAAGCATGACTTGATTTTCAGTGATCGTGTCAAGCCCCAAAACAATTTGCAAGGATGCACAAAATACACTTAAAGTTTTAACTATGAGGCTTTAAGAAAAGAAAAATTTACTGTTGGAATACCAGCACGGTGAAAAGTCATTTATGATCACTACACTAAAAGGTCACCTAATACAAATAACCATAAGACATAACGCCTACGTCTATAAACTACTTTATTACCTCTGTTAATGCTTATCCCCTTAGTAAGCTGCATATTACACTCACTCCTTTTTAACTTATTTTTTTAACTAACTGTTCTTCAATCTCAACAAGCATCTGAATTTCCACTGAAAAAGAAGTCTGAGAATAGAGAAGGGGAACACCAAAAGAGGAATTTTTGACAATAAAATAACACCGAATGTATGCTACAGAAATTGATGTGAATATGGATGGCATTATTTTTGTGTGTTTAGCTTCATAAGATTTCCAGTATTTGTATACATATTTATATACACATTTTGATAACAAATTCCTTTCATACAAGAAACAGAATCCATATAAAAATTCTGTGGATCTTGAAAATAATAAAAAAGTAGAACTGACATTGACTGTTAGGATTTAATTAACCTTCCCTTTTAATGTGCTCTAGTCACTGGAGAAAAGGGAAAGGGAGAAAGGGATCTGATTTTCAGATGTTGGGAACAGAGGGACAAAAAGATTTATTACCCTTACCCGTCTCGACACTGTAGCATTAGACCTTTCCTTGAGCTGAGGATCTGTCGGGAGACTTGTCCAGATGATATAAGGAGTATCATACTTAGCTCTTAGTCTGGGGCATCGTTTGAAGATAAAATCAATAAGGAAAAACTTGATTCCAGCATAGAGTCCTGAAAAAAAGGTCACTTTAGTAGGCATGTTGAAGGATCATTAAGAACATCACCGTTTTGATCATGTTTTAACAAGTTCACGAATGAAACCAAATTCTGTATCTTCAGTCATAGTGCTAAAACATTCTCTTGGTTTTACTATTTTGATTCTTCTTCCAAAGACAGGAAATTTCTTTTCCTCTCCTGCCCAGATTCCTTCTTCCCCACCCCCAGTTCTTTTGAACCACTTATATAGCTTCTTATTATGCAGGAGAACATTAAAATAATTCAAACATACATTCCCTATTACCAGAAGCATTCTGAAAACTTTATATACTTCCAAAAGCAGCAAACATGCCAGAGCATTCAACTCTGCAGCTCCTTGCTAGAATTTAAATGGCAACAGAGGGCTCTCATGTACTACATTAAACTCTGTCTTCCAATCCAGTATGTCTTCTTATGTCTTACACAAGATATTTCCTTGCATTCTGACAAATTAAAAAGGGCTTGAAATACTCTCTCAAAACTTTACTGAATGCAATTCAGATCTCCTTCTAAGAGTTGGACTAAAAAAATAATTCCTCATGCATCTAACTCAATTGCCATGCTCAGCCCACCTGCGTTTATGTTCAAGCTACCACAATTTGAAGTTCAGTGCCACTAAAAGTAATCATATCACTACTTTAACAGAAAAAATAAAGAATTCTTGGTTCACAGGACATGGCTTCGTATCTTAGAGAAAAGATACTCTCATGCTGTTGCAAGAACACTCTTCCCAATTCCCAGTTGAAGCTTTTGCAACTTCACCCACAGGAATCTGTTAATTTTGTCCAGTTTATCCTCCAAGTTTTATTAGTAATCCCATTAATCCTTTCATTTTTTTCAAACCCTGCCATCTTCACACCTTTTATGTGATCTCACATATTTAATTTGCAAGGATGCATGAGCAAACAACACCCCAATATATAGGATTTCCCAGAAGCCTTACAGCTGACAGTCTGAAGAGCTCTGCTAACAGCTCATCATAAACTTGTCCCCTGCAAGGAGCGAATGCATTATCCAGTCTTTTTCTACTATATTATGTATTCAGAGATGGTTTTCAAAATGAACACGACAAACAATATCAAGCACAACGAAAATGCTTTGAAACGCTGCATTATTTATTAATGCAGGGTTTTCTTTCTTAAACTCTGAAATTCTCCCTCTAAAGATCACGTGAAGTTTTAACACATTAAGTCTAGACTGTAGCAGGTCAATTATTTATTGTGTTTACCCATTGCAAGCCCAATAATCCTGTAGGGCAAAAAGCAGGATGCAATAAAAGCTGCCCATAGAGCAATGTAGAGCTTCTGTGTTATTTCTGGCTGCACCCACATGAACAAGCTGAAAACAAAAAAAAAAGAAACAAAATTTTATTACTAGTGTTCAGACATTGGTCAAGTCTTGTTTAAGAAGAAAANTAACAGCTCATCATAAACTTGTCCCCTGCAAGGAGCGAATGCATTATCCAGTCTTTTTCTACTATATTATGTATTCAGAGATGGTTTTCAAAATGAACACGACAAACAATATCAAGCACAACGAAAATGCTTTGAAACGCTGCATTATTTATTAATGCAGGGTTTTCTTTCTTAAACTCTGAAATTCTCCCTCTAAAGATCACGTGAAGTTTTAACACATTAAGTCTAGACTGTAGCAGGTCAATTATTTATTGTGTTTACCCATTGCAAGCCCAATAATCCTGTAGGGCAAAAAGCAGGATGCAATAAAAGCTGCCCATAGAGCAATGTAGAGCTTCTGTGTTATTTCTGGCTGCACCCACATGAACAAGCTGAAAACAAAAAAAAAAGAAACAAAATTTTATTACTAGTGTTCAGACATTGGTCAAGTCTTGTTTAAGAAGAAAAGAAGACTCACGTCAGATAACTTACTTTTTAATTTTTTCCAGTATGTCTGCCATCTTGCCAAAAAGGTTCTGCATAAGAAGCAAGAGCATTAAAACCATGTCCTGCATTATTTTGTTTTTTTATCCACATAAGAGAAACCAACAGAGTTGTCCTAATGAATAAGCAATTCCTAGAAGTGATTTTTTTAACTCATTTTTAGCCATTTATGTACTTCACAATTGAGTAAATACAGAAAAGAATAGCAATACTTGATGACTTCCATCTAACACCTTGTTCTGTAACTCATGAGTGATTGTTAGAAGTGAAGAAGCTATTTGACTTCACTAGCATGACTGGAAATTGTTTACATCACTGCAAAATGTTTAAATTAAGCTGCAAATCTAAAAGTTAAGAGCTTCTGTCAGTAAGCAATGAAATGGGAAGTTTCTTCAGACATTCTGAATACTGAAATTTCTGGAAACAGTTACTGAGTTCATCAAGTGTTGGACTGTTTAGCTTCTCTAGAAGCACACCATTACCTGTTTTTACAAACAACTGTGGAGGTACCAGATTCCACATAATTCCAACAACTGTTGATACAAACTGACCCTGCCCAGAATTAAGATGGTTATTCTCTAACCAATTCTTGCTGCCTCAGCACCTGTAAATTTCATCTTCCCAACAGATTTCCAAAGGTGCTCATATAAACATACGCACCACCACCAGCAGGAGGGCGAGGGGCATACACAGTTGGCAAGAGAAAGGCAAGATACTTCAGCAGTGGGACATCGTTACACATGGCACAAGGCCATGTATAGCTGGATGGTGGGGTCCCTCAGCTGCTAGGGTAGCTCACCAAACTGATGGAGCTGGGAGAAAACCTTCCTTCCTTCACACTCTCCCACACAACCAGTAGATTTCAGGGCTGGGGTGGTTGGGGTGGTGTTTAAAACAGGCTGTTTCAGAGATGCTGTACAAACTGTTGCATTAACACCCCTAAACAGACAGTAGCCTTCTGTGAAATCTTGAAGGAATACGTTTTGTGACTAGAAGATTTGGGATATGGATCCACACTCCAGTACATTGGTAAGATTTGCCATCTGATCTACATTATCAGAGGCTCATATGCATAAATTTGGGGAAAACCTGTCAGAAGCTCTGTCCGTTTCCCTCCAGACCTCGCTCAGAGCCATGAACAGAGAACCTCAACCAGTTCTCTGAAGCATTGTGCTATTTCGGAAGCTCCAGGGATCTTACTGAGATCTCTATTTATTGCTCGTAGGTAAAGATTCCTCCACAAGAGAAGTATTGCGTGTTTGAGTGTTTGTTTTCACATGCTGCCTAACAAGCTCTTTGACCACTTGGACTATGAAGCTCCTTGTTTCTAAGGAAGCAGCTGGAGAGGTCCAAGAGCAGCACAGTACCTGCGCCTTCTGAGCCACGTCTAGGACAAGTTGAAACTTTTCAGACACGGTTAGGTCCTCTTTTGGGGGTTCCTTGGGCAAGAAAGAGACAATCCATTAATTTTCAGCTCGGCTGAAGCTGAAAGTTTTACAAAACTCCTCATGACAATGTGACCCCTCAACATTCTTGGCAATAGTCCTCACACTTTAAACAGTCTCTACATTTGCTAAGTTCCTCCTTTGTTTCAGATCTACTGTTTCTGCTTTCATTGCTGGTTATCTTTAGTCCTTGATGCTTTTCCCTCATGGTATATGCAAACATGTTAATATGAGGCTATGAAAGACAGTCAGTCTTTGGAGCAGCACGGTTACAATGGCTTTCAGTTTATGACCAAATGCTTAAACTGACCTATTTCTGATCTAGCACAGAAATGTCATTTTTGTTAGACTTTTTTCATCTTGAACTTTTAAATTTATTTATAAATAGATTATTGACCTTTTAAGATTAACAAAATTATCCTGAAAGCAAGGCCTCAGCAAGTCTTAGTGAAAGGTCTGAAATTCCAAGAGCTCCATCTTACATTAACACTTACAATCCTTCCTGCTTAAAGCACGGTATGCAAACATTAATTTCAAAGTGTTACAAAGAAAACAGAATGCAAGGCTTATTGAAGATCCCATAGGATCTAACATGTCCCAAGTTGGTATATTAACATTGATTCCAGAAATGTGATTCACGTTTGGAGTATTGTAAGAGTTTTCTTAGTAAAGATTTCCAAATTGCAAGAGAAATAAAAAAATTGTAGTGTTTTTGTTTGCACGTCACTCTTTCTTCCTTTCACAACTACCCACACAAACACAGAAGAAGGTTTTGAAGGTGCAACTTTTAACATAGGCATACAGGCCAAGCTGATCAAAGACCTACCACAGGTTCGGAAACTTCAGGCACAATGCTCCACTGTATTCTCCAACCCCTAGAAGTTATGGAAATAGTTAAAGAGAGCAAGTACTTCTTCTCCACCTGCCAACATGGATTTTTTGTAAGAGGTTACAAAGTAGGTTTCTACAATAAGCGCTTATGGCTTAAAAAAATAATAAAATAATCCCCAAATCAACAAAGAACGCAGAACATAACAAAAGCACAAATGGCCAACCATAGACAGCTTTAAAGGTATATACATTAAAAAGAAAATAAAATAGCTAGGTAGATACTACACAGTCACCGATGAGGGTTTTACAACAAAAGTGAACTCTGTGCACAGAGTGAATAATTAAGAATGTTTTTTTCCTGTTTTTTTTATGAACAAAATTACATCAACTTCTTCAAGAGCCTATTTGCTTCCAACAATTTTCAATGAATAGTGTCAGACAGTAGGTATCAATTAAGAAGTCAGAAAATTATTTTAAAATATGCATATTAAGGTCCTCTGCACCATTTTAAGGAGGAAAAACACCATCAGCCTACAAATAGCATTTTAAAAAGATCCTCTTAGTTCAGATTACATACATAAAAAAAAAAAAAAGGAGTCTTAATTTTTAATAGAGACTGAATTTACAAATGGAAGATACGTTGGACAAAGTATGCCAAGAGCTGACACAAAATGAAAAACTGCAATTTTAGGCCTAGGTGAAAATTCTCCCTGGGGAAAGGCAGCAGGCTTCAGTATTTAAGGTGACATTCTCCAACCATTCTGAATGCTGCAGAATTTTATATTAGAACTTTAACATGCTGAGGGATTTCTGTGAGAACATGAAGCATCATTTATGATGATCTAAGTCACAGGATATGAAGATAATTCATTAGAATACTCAAGAATTACAGAAATTGAGTAATGAAATTTAGAATATTAGAGTTAGAGTTTCAGATTGTGAGACTTAACTTACAACATTAGAAAAGGTAATAGATTACAACTCAATGCAAGAATAATAAAACATCTTTCAAGCAAAGCATTACAAGAGAATAATCTAGTATTTAAGTAAATACCTGGCTATGAGGTAATTTAGGGACAACCTCAAAATTGCTAAAAATAAGAACATAGGAATGGCCCAGCCATGCCATACAGCATTCATGTAAATCTGCAGATTAAGAAAAAAAAAAAAGAAAAAAAAAAAAGAGATGTGGATTACAAACCAAGGTACACTGAGCTGCGTGAAATACTGTTGCCCATTGTACTGTTGGGCTCAAAATCATACAATTCAGATCACAAAAATTAATAAATTTTAGCCACCCCATGACAACAGCACTGCATTAACTAGTTCTCAGCTGCTTGAGATTATTATTTCCAACACTGCAATTACATACAGGGTTAGGGGGAAAAAAAGTAAACCTTAAAGTCTGTGAATCTGCTTTGTGGCCATGATATGGTCTATCCTCACCTACAGCAGCTGAAGAAATGGTACAGTAGAAGAGTTATAACCATTAGCCCCATACAGGGCAACAGGATAAACTTTTGCTCTATTATTTCAGGCCAACTAAATCCCAATTTTTTACCAAGCTTAAAAAGATTGCAGGAAAACAGGTTTTATTTTAGCTAACAAGTACAAAACCAAAATGCTTCAAGAAGTATTCTGTCCCTATCCCAGCTTCTGAAAATACAGAGGCTGCAGCCTTCCTGCCGAGGCTTTTTACTGATAAACCCAAAATGAAGCTCCAGCTCCAAGGTCCCAGGACTTCCTGAGCAACAGCTGAAGTTCCTTCTTTCATCTTATATCTTAAGAACCGGTTTGTCAGGAGAGCCGAGAGAAAAATCAGTAGATTAGGACACAGAGGACACAAGGAGGGGGAAGTCTCCTCCTCAAAATTCCTTCAGCTGTGTCGTGCAAAGAAGGCTCTATTATTTACAGGGAGGGATCATTTAACAAAAAGGTGTCTGATATTTCACCAAACCAGTCCATTCAGCTACAACTACTGGTAATCATTTCCTTCAATATCAAAATATCTCATATACACTGTGACCAAAAGTATTTAGGTAATTTAATTAACAATTAGAAGGAAAACGAATCAAAACTGCTAAATAGTTATGTCCCTTTATGTCATGCAAACTTCTTTACATAGCATATGAATACTTGAATTTAGGTCACAGAACCAGTGCTTGCACGTTAAATGATACCCAAATTACAGCATTTTGTCTCTCATCAGTAAGTATGATCCTAACGAATGGGAAGGAGCACTGATGGTGAATGACAGCTTCTCATCAAATAGAGCCACTGTCACCATTTCAGCCCTAAGCATCAAGGGATTTTACAGAGATTGAAGTAACCATCAAATTACAGACTGGGAGACAGGAAACGAGAACTGAGAGAACAACGCCCAGATCGTTCTAAGTTATTTTAACAGTTAGAAAACTATGCTACAATAAACCCAGAACGCACAATTGAAGTAGCTTTGAAATATAACTGAAATGACAACTACTGGCATGTTGTGTTAAATGGAATGACACTATTTGATTTGACTTTTGCTGACTGCAGCAAAACCCCTACTCAGTTATGGCAGTGCCAATGAATTTCAGTAAATAATGCATTCTAAACCTTCTTACTACTCCTGGGGGAATAGGATAACTTACAATAAAGGCAATAGCAGAAGTGTAGATAGAATACCAGTCTGATAAGGCAGAAAGATTCTTCACAAAATTAGTAACAGGTTTGGCACCTCTCTCTAAACAGAAGCAGAGAAAAATACAACTGTTAGAAATAGCTGGCAGTGGTTAAATCACTTGTAAATGACAAACAACCAAATTAGAAAATTAATAGGCATATTCAAGACATGTATAGATAAAAAGGCTTATCCAAATCAAGAAAAACAAAACCCATCAATGTAACTGAACAACTTGGCCTCAGCCCATCAATCCAGCCTGTCCAGATCCCTCTGTAGAGCCTTCCTACCCTCAAGCAGGTCGACACTGCCACCCAGCTTGGTGCTGTCTGCAAACTTAATGAGGGTCTGCTCGATCCCCTCATTAAGGTCATTGACAAAGATGTTAAACAGAACTGGACCCAGTACCGAGCCCTGGGGAACACCAGTTGTGACCGGCCGCCAACTGGATTGAACTCCATTCACCACCACCTGTAAGCTTTTTATCCACGTGGGCAAACTAGTGGGGGGACACAAGAAAACAGGAGAGGGCTGCTGCAAGACCTTTGCTTTCTCTGTTGGAACACACATGGGCTTTGCCTTCCCTGCTGAGAAGAGAGACGACTCCACTTGCACAGAGGGCCCCAGGAGTACCCATCCTCGTCTGCAGTGCAGCCCACAACTTTCAAAGACTTTTTCCTCAAGAGATCCTGTGACTTGCTGTCCTAGTTTGTTTGGCTTGAAATTCAGCTATCCTTGATACAATCCCTATGGGAAGTGATTAAACAACTAGGACTAGATTTCCTTGAGCATCAGCAGTGTGACAAAAGCAGCGAATTAAGTAAGTAGAAGGGCACACTTGGGGCACTAGAGGAGGTCACAGACTCAGGCATTGCTCCACCATCCTGCACTGAACCTGCAGGGAAGGTCAACACCTGGAAACCACTGGCAACAACAGGGATCTTGAAATCAACCAAAGGTCCAAGAGCTCTGAATGGGTCCTGGGGCACCCCTGGACAACAGGGATCTAGATTTTGTGGCTCAGTGAGTGGACCCTAAGTTTAAGCTTAATATTGCATTTTTTTAAAGCTATTCTGAAGGCAATGAACATTCACCACAGAGAATAGGTCACAAGTATTCTCCCAAATGAAACTAGAATGAATACCAGTATTAGAATAAGGAGAACAAAACTGACCTTACATGGAGATTATAGACCCTTACTTCAATTTCACCTTCCCCCCTTCAATAATTTAACAATTTGAAGCATAAATCAGGCTAGTAAATCTTGGCTGCACAGAACTTTTGGAGGGCTTAACCCACCATCTTCCATCCTCCACCTTCTAAAATAATTTACCAGCTATCCAAATGCAAGACACACTCAGGGTATGCATCATCCAACCCCTCCTTCTTTGAGAACATAAGCTAATGGACCAGCAAGTGAACTATAAGCAGCTCAGGCATAAGTGTATGGACACTTGCCATTGGAAAAATACTCTGTTCTCATTCATTACATGTTTACACATTTTAATTAACATGACATTTTTAGTTCAAAGATACTGTATGTAATTCAAGATTAAAGGCAAGTTTCCACTGCTGCTCCTTTAAGTTACTTTGCACTCTAAACACTAATTCAGGAATCATTTCTGCTTATGAACTGATGGAAGTATTTCAGAACACTCCATTTCAAAATCCAGAAATCCTCCTGAAAGAGTTACTAAGAACTATTTTTTGTTTCAGAAAACAAAATATTGCTAAGTACTTACTTAATCTTCTCATATTTTCAGTCAACCTGAAAATTAATGAGATAAAAACAGCATGTTAAATAGGCAAGTAGTGCTCAGTTGTGTACATTTGGTCCCTGAAACACCGCTCACAGCTACAAATTAGGTATTTGTGCATAAAGCTACAGTCTTGCCTGTTATGAAACATGTTTCTAGTAACTAATACAGCCTACCTTGCATCAGACCAAAAACTGAAATGTAAAAGCTCCCCAGCCTAACCAAGACTTTGCCCAGTTTTTAAGAGGCATATGACACAATCTGGTAAATAATATAATTCTTATTCTACCTCAGACAGCAGACAAACTTCAGATTTTGTGTTTTGGCTGAAGCATTCAATAACCTTTTGAGATGGTCCTGTACTTTCATTTTTACTATTTCTAATGCAAACACTTGCTCGAACCATGTAACAGGTCATTTAAAAAAGAGGGAAAAAAGCAACTTATAAAGAAGCCAAAAATTTCTTACAATGACATTCGAGACTTACCTTCTAGCACTAAGTGGCTCTTCTGTTTCCACTGTATTCTCTTCTGGCTGAAATCTGAAGTCCTCAACATACTCCCCAAATTTGTCACAAAACCACTTCTGGATTCTCGAACAGACTGTGTGACTACGCTTATCTATAAAAAAGAAGCACTAAGTATCAGGGTGATACTAGAAGACAACTTCATACAAAGCCTGCCCCTGTTCCCACATGACATGCTTCGTTGGGAAGCAGACTTTGTACGACTTTCCTGTCCTTCACCAAAAGCTCTTCACGGAAACTCACTGTGCAGTTTCCTTCTGCATAGAAACCCTGACTGCACTAAGGCTGGTAAAATAAGACTAAAGGTGACTCCTGCTTTGCTCTAAGTACAGCACAGGGAAGTATCCTATTACCAGAAGTAGAGAGATTACTTAAACATCCTAACAAATGAGAATTTTTAGCAAACACTGTAAAAACATTTTCTGGTCAAGAGGTTCCTGTAAACAAAAGACTGATGTAAATCTCTGCGCTCCTATTGTGCTGAAGGGTCACCTCGAGAAAAGCAAGCGCAAAGCAAAACGCTCCTGAGCAGAGAGCAGGACAACCAACTTGAGGACGTGAATTTGACAGGAAAGGGAGGGGGAAACTTTAACAAGATTCTGCAGGAGACATTTTTACTACCACTTTCCAACCATTTAAAGCCTGTAAAGACTCTCTCTCTATATATATATACATACACACATAAAAAACATACGCTTTCTTTTGTCTAAAGCCAGGCTACAGAAGTTATGCTGTATATGCCACCTTCTATATATGGAATATAGAGTCATAACACTGCCTGGAAAGTCTTATATGGCGAAGTAATGAAGTGATGCACACTTTCTCTATGTCTGTTTCCGTGGAAAAACATAACATAAATATATGGGTATATGGAAATAATATGAGGGTAAAAGCCTTAAGGTAGTGCAAGTGAGAACAAAACAATCTCTTTCTGCTTTACCTGTAACTCAGAAAATCACTGTCTAGAAGGAATAAATAATGAGACTATTCTTTGGAAAGGTAGGTCAAACACAGCAATGTCACGAAGAGGACACTTGGCACAACTATTCCAGGACCAAACTTGGTACAGAACTCCATAAAATTAAGATATGATTAAACAGAGGCATGAAAGATTTATCAGCCAACCACAACAGCCAAAATGATGCTTTTAAGTATGTGACAAAAAATAACCAGTGCAAACAGAATCAAACTATTTATTAATGTATGAGTGGTATCTAGAAGATCAAGAAATTTAGTGACAGTTCACAGCTGAAAGAACACTTGCACTTGAAAATAAAAAAATATGAAGTAGCTTCCCACATGCTAATAATTCAGATAGTACTCAGAAAGAAATTTTGAGTGTACAAGACAGAAAAAAATGTCAGGTTATAGCTCACATAACAGAAAGTATTGACATAATGGAGCACAGGAGGAGCAACTTCAAATTTAATCCGCAGATTTAAAAGCCTAAGTCTCAATCAAGAGGTGTGGTGAGGAAAGCTTAAGTATACTGAAAGACTGAGAATTTAAGAATCTGCCTGTGCCTTAGCTCTTTCAGAAATACTATATTATTGAATTCATGATAAGCAGCAGCTTGAGCAATGTAGATATCGCTGTAGGTGTTCAAAAAATTAGTAACTCTTAAGCTTATTCCCTCTCCAGAACTCTTTTTCTTTTAGAAAACAGAAGTAGGAATACAGTTAATGGCATAAAAGAGTTTTTACAGTTGAAAACAAAACAGAACATCATTTCTATGTATTATGCCTCCTTTCTGGTAAGTCAAAGATCAGCAAGGCATGCAAGAACGATGAAGTCAGACAACAGGTTTCATTACAATGCTAAAAGCTTTAAAACACACAATGAATTCCTTGCTCCTGTGTGCAAAGCCAGCTATGCAAAGTAAATTTAGAATCATGCACAGAGAGGCAAGAATCCGCTCAAATAGTCTTTCATATTCGACTTCTTCAGAAGCCTGCTTAAGGCCCCGGCAAGTTCTTCAGCGAGGTTTGATCTTCTAAGGATCAAAAGAAAGGGGTGAAAAAACCCCAACTGATTGAAACTGCTAGTAGAGATGTGACCAAGATTACCTGTTCCGTTGGCTTGTGTCTGTGGCTTTGCAGGTTGCTGAGCTGCAGGCACCTCTTCCGTCCTACAAAGAAAACAGAAATGATGTGAAATGCTACAGATGGAAGAATTTTTTCCCCTTTTAGGTAAAGGGGAAGCACTGGAACTTCTGGGGTTTCCATAGCTGAGACAATACAAGACAAATAGGAAAAACTAAGCAACTTATGCTGTTTCGCAAGATTCAAAATATTCATCACACATTGCACTTAAGATCCAGGGAAACACCATCCCCTGGAAGGAGAGGTGTGGTTTAGCCATTTCCTGTCACCAATAGCTCAATTTCATCTTACAACTACTAAATAATTTAGTATCAAATTTGTTGCATTATGCCTTTGTGTTGTATATTCAATGCAATGCCAGCCAGGAAAACTCTTCAGAGCCCCGACTTTTCCCGCAGTAATAAATGAAAAGGGATTCCGTACTGCACGTTGGTAACCACAGTCCTAGAACAAAACCAGAGTTTAATGCATGAACCTTGAATTCTCCCATCGTTATCGGAGCCAAACACCACTCATCTTCACAATGAGAGGAACAGGTGTCAAGAATTATTTAAAATGTTATGTTGTAAGCTCCTGAAATGCACAGATACCAACCAATTTTAAAAATATCTTTTTAAAAACTTGCAAAACTGAAATAACCATCTGAAAAACTGAAATAAAAATGTTCTAAAAAGACACAGTAAGTAAGACACGCGCAGGCATTATTGATCTCATCTTTCAAAATGAGTCAAGAATAATATTCTCATCCATTAAAAGTGAACAGATTTTGGAAAACACAAATCCTTTTGCCATTCTGCACATGTGCAAGGCTCCAAATTACATTTGCACTATCCTCAGCCTCCAACTGCCAACCTGTCTTGAGAATACTTCAGGATTCAGTCCAAAAGTCTTCAGCCATCCGTGTAGATATCCTACAGAAAGCTTTTTTTCTAATGAAGCAGCAGCTTTGGCAACATGACACCAGACGCAGCAAGCTTTACTTGACAGGGAGTTGTACAACTGAAAAGATTACTGCTTAAAACAAAAACGTGTTGGTCGTACAATTTCATTATCACTCATTTATTAGATAATATAAGTAATTTAAAATGTTCCCTTCATCTTTTGCTCCTGAGGAAGGGAACAAGTGGGATGCCGGTCAGCGAATGGAGAGCGAGAAGAGGGATCTCACTGTACTGGACAGACTGCAGCAACATAGAGGGATATAAAGCTCTCTCTCCTGCTGTTCCTCTAGACAGTACATTAGGGAAAGACCTCACTGTACTGTCTGCACATGGAAAAGGTCATTACTAATGTGTGCCGTCTCAACATCAGCATACATCAACGAGTATGATGGAGAAATTACAGAACTAATTACCTCCCTTCGTTCCTAAGCACTCCCCATACTTAATGAGCTCTCCACATCCTTGCTCATTTCTAAAAGACATTTAGAAAGAATTTAATTATTTATAAATTATAACTGGACATCTATCTGTGTGGAGAAGCTGAATTCAACGCTTTTCTGCTTTCAAAGCTTTCTGTTTTCCCACCTCTTCAGGACTTCTCCACACAACTTCTGTATTTGAAGCAACTCTTCTTTTCAAAAGCTGCCGGAAATCCCACCAGTTTATTTTGTTCTAGCTAAACTTTGACTTTGGTTTCTGTGCTGTTTTCCCAACGTTTCTACACAAACCACCAGTTCCCCACATAAAATCTCCTCCTTTCCTTGCTCTTTTCCCCACATCCTTTCATCTCCTCCATTTCAGGCATCATCTCTCTTCTAAAGACAGAGAGCCATTAACGCAATTAAGTTTGCACCAACTATTACGCAGCAGGTTCTTGTTTTCCTCTATCAGCACATCAGACGGTTACACCACATAGGTGGGCATTTTCATCCACAATCTGTCACTGTGTGTCACTGAAGCTGAAGAGACATTTAAATAGAAAGGAGACAGTAATTCACAAGCAGGTTCACACAGGCGGGAGCCAGTTACTCAACCTGCTCCAGTTGTGCAAAGTCACTGGGGTGGGCGTCACACCTGAACGGCTCCAGTGACAGAGCCAAGATGGGATCCTACCACCACCAGGCACCTTCAGGATGGGTCCTCCTTTGACATGCTGAGATATATTTTCAGAAGCAGCAGAGCGTCATTACTCCCCATGTTTCTTGGGAAAAAATCCAAAAAATCTCATCAAGAAGCAGTTTTGGATGGCAGCCTCACTGGGCTCCATCAGGAGCTCATGACGGTTTAGCTTTGGCCCTTCTTGGTGCTTTGTTGTTTCCTTTTTTTGGCAATGTCTTACTTGCCATCTGCCTGTTACTCCTTCCCCGTGAAGAGCCTGACCTTTACGAATCATCAGGTTAATGACAGCTCATTACTGCACCTGTGAATCAGGTTATAATTAGCCACTTTAGACAGATTTGGGCCAGGAAGCTCAGAATTCATTGTTTAGGCTTGCACACCCACTGGGAAGCTCAATCCCCAAAACCAGGTCATGTCGAACCAGCCAGCACAACGAGACCACTGACGGAGGGGAGGAATTATCTTTCCTACAGTTTCTGAACCTCTCTTCATGCCGGAGATTAGCTAAAAGGCTGGAAAACATAGATGGTCTCCGGAACAACGCAAAAGGCTGTGTTTCTATGGGGGCTTCCTAACTGCAGCCTGCACCACAGAAAACAAACTGCATGAACTCCTCTGGTACCACACTTTCCACCCAGAGAGCAGGGTGTGATTGGTAACGCCAACAGATCCCCATCCTGAGGCTAGGTCATGTTTATGCAACTAAAGATTGCACCCATTTCAAAGCACAGGTTGATTAAAACAGATAAAAGCAACTACAGCCAATGGAGAAGACAAATATAAATATGCCAAATCTTATTTTTTATTTTTTCAATATATATCCAAGTCAGGGAAGGAAGACTGCTAGAGCTGCTCATGACTAGCAGATGTGCAGCGTTCAAAAATGACCAGCAGACACCGATGCAGTGTCCACTCAATGCTGACCCTCAGAGTAGTGCCACGGCATTATTTTTGTAGCTGCAAGTATGACACAAAAATTAAGGCAGCCTTGACACTGGAGGCCACTTATCTTAACTAATCATTTTGGTTTTGTGCATCTTTGGCCTTGAATGTGGTTGCAAACTGAGGCATATGTGAATCAACAAACTCTCCCCAGCAACTGTGTGAAGACCAGACCTGCTGTACACAAACAGGTTCAGTCGCTGCTGGGATTTTCTCAAACCTATTAAAACCAATTTTCCCACAGGCTGACTTGAGTACTGAGTTCACAAGCAAGCCATCATCATTCTTTTGACAGCTGTGGTGGAAGCCAGTCAAGGCTGTTCTCTCTTTCTTACTGCTCAAAGCAACGTGAATGTGTACACACTTCCATCAAAAGCACTTCACAACCTCAGAACTACGAAAATAAACATAAAGGAGGTATTTCACAGCCAGGTTTAAAGACTAATCAATTGAGTATATACGGCTTCTTAGCCCGAGGAGCTGTCAGAAAACTGAGTTAAAACATTTTCATATGTTTTGCATCTCCTTCCCATTAAAACACACCAAACGTTTCAGAAGCCTTTGTCCTCTTTACCAGATACTCCCACATTTTACATGGCTAGTGTCCTAAACCAGTAGTTTCAGAAACAGAAGACAAGGTTTCAGAAGAAATACTCTCAACCTGAAGTTGTATAAAATCTAAATGTTCACGGTCGGAAAATAAAATAATTTAAAACTAAACTCTTGGCAGAAGCTACTTTACAAGCAGCAGCCTGTCACCAAATCTACTAAGTTAAAAATAAAGGCAGGCACCAAGTTGAGCCAATGTCAGTGTTGAGTACGTCAGCAATCCCGTATGGATGTCAGCAATCCCGTATGGATGTCAGCAATCCCATACGGATGTCAGCAATCCCGTATGGATGTCAGCAATCCCAGCACGGCAGCCAGGAGAGAACTTTCAACCCAGGTTCTTGCTACCTGTGTGGAGTCCCAGCCTGATGGGGACCCTTCCAGGTAGGAATGCTTCCAGCCTCCAGGGCAATCTCAACTCAAGAGACAAAGTCAGCCATACCCAAAACATGGCTTGTGTGGAAGATGGTATCATTCAACAAGAGTTAACCAAGATAAGTGGTACAGAAGCAATAGTGGCTTATGCAGAAGCACTGTCTATTATCTCCTCTTAAAAATAGCTCACAATGATACAAATAAAAAGGTTTGTATAAGCCACAGCTTGTTGGTAGGTGTTGTTGCACAGCTTCTTTTCTTTTTGTTTTGGTTTGTGGTTTTTTTTCTGTGTGATGCAGCTAGCTCACAATTTGTAAAATAAGGCAGCAACAAGCCCACCAGTTACACTAAACAAGCATTGCTCACACAGACTATTCCAAATTATTTATGCATTGTTCCACTAGCAAAATGTCATAAGCTTCAGCTGTTGTTCCAAATGCTGAGCTGTCCCAAAGTGCGTCTGTGGAAAACTTCAGCTGAGGCCACCGTGTTTCCGAATATTGGGACACACAGACAACGAACACCAGGACAAACAAAACCACTAAACACCCCCTCCTTCCACTCGTCCCTCCAAACAATTCAATGAAAGACAACCATGGTCTTTACTAAAAAAAATATATATATTTTTTTTAAATCTACATTGTTAGCTCATTGTTTTCTCCTTGCTGAACACTTTGCAGCATGTATTTATATAGCTACATGTATTGATATACTGCACAAATGCTTTTGAATATTGCAGCTATTAAAATAATTTCTTCCTTATTACACCACAGCACAGTTTGTTTTTCATTACTAGTTTGTTTCTGTAAGCAAAGAGTACATGCAAACATGTTTCTATGCATATCTACTTAAAGATTATATGAAAAATTACCTAACTGGGAAGCAGGGAAAATTTGGTTTTGTTGACAGAAGCAGAGATGACTTTCTGTGGCTAATTTGTTTAATAAAATTAAGTTTCTATCAGGCGTAAATTTGGTCTATTACGTATTTCATTGTGCCAGACAAGACTTTGCTTGTAGTCCTAATAAAAGTATTTTAAAATGCCTACAATGAAGTGCAAAGAGACAAAAAGCAGTGAAGAAGAATTTCACACAACGGAGCACAAGTTAAGGAAAACCCATAGGCAACCTGATTTTTCTTCTTCTGGGTAGAAACCCGCAATTTTTTAAAGTCTTATTTTGTTGTCATCTTACATATGCCTGCCTGTCTCAAAAAGGTTGGAATATTAGCAAGACTAGTCAGAAAAAGATTCGGGTAAAGGGGATAATTGGCTGAATGTAATCCCCAAGTGCAATATCCAAGCTAAAAGGGCTAGTATAATCCTTCGGATATCTAAGTGGAAATACAGCGTTGAAGCAGACAGGTCATACTACCTTAATTTAGCAATGGCACGCCTGAAAGAGCTTTGCTGTTCTCTACAACCCAACTAGACACACACCTTAACACTAATATTGATGAAGACGAATCTTCAAACTCTTTTTTGTGTAAAACACACGTATTCATAAGTCGCAGTGAAAACTAAGCATGAAACTTGGCAGCTGAGGTCAAGGCGCCACATGGACAGACCCTGCATGGAATCAGTGATTTTGGAAAACCATCAGCGTGAAGTATCAGCCAAAACCATCCCACTGTAACGTGACACTTGGCATCATCACGGTGGGTGTCCTCAAGGCTGAAAGGACCTAGGGGTATCAGAAGGCATGTTTCCATTTGTCATTGCAGTGGCAAGGAGGGCTCAAACTCCAGTCACTCCCACACACTTGGGGTTGTGCTCCGGTACTGGGATGTCCTTGCTGCTGCTTGAACAGGAGTAAAAGGACTGGGCAATCTGGAGATGACATAGGTTTTGAAGAGGCAAAGCATGTGCAATGGCACGGCAAAAGCTCTGGCATTCAGTAGCACACAGTGCACCCCAGGAGCTCCAGGCAGCTGAAAGTTCCCAGAGAGAGGGCATCAGAGAAGGTGAAAAGAAGAATATCCCAACTGGACAAGTGTCAGGACACCTCTGTAGCTAAGGCAGTATGTACGGCCAAGTAAATCAGGTGCACGTGGGTGCACAAGATGTACTTTTACATGAAAACATAGACAGCTTCTGTCTCTGTGAGCTACTAATTTATTTTAAGAGACCCTAGGCTGGAAATGCATGCTTTCACCAGAACTCCTCAGAGACATTCAGAGATGTCAAGTGGCTTTCAGCTTTACAGGGAAGATATTTCTCTTACCTTGCTTTAAGTACTTCATTCACTTTTTGTTCTAGTTCTAATCTCCTCTGCCGTTCCTTTTCTAGCTCCTGCCTTAACGTTTCAGCATTTGTTTCTTCTCTCAGCTTCCTGAGTTCCTCCTCTGTTAATTAAAAAAGAAGAAAAAGATTTAGTTACCCTGAAGTATTTCTATAAGAAAATTAAAACCTAATTATGACAGATTAGGTGGTGGGTTATTTAAAATCTGTGCTATACCAAATATATTCACCAGAAAAAACAAGTAATCAATGACTAGAAAGACTTCATAAAAAGCACAGAGCTGTATCATGTACAAAACGTTTAGTTACAATTGTTAAAGCAAGGGGAAAAACAACTTTAAAGTTTTCAACATGCAATGTATCAAAAATAAGGCCTTGGTACAAGCTACGTTTATCTAAATAAAATGTAATGTATCCTTCATTCCCCAAAGAAATAATCAGCAGGAAAGACTGTCCACTGCTAAATCCAGTGGTCATAACAAGGAAAAAAAAAAAAAAAGTATCTGTTTTCTTCCCCTCTGTTTATTGGTAGAAAAAACCCCCAACATACACTCACATAAAGTTATATGATGCCATATAGCCATCTATTCATCAATTTCTGGCTCTTCTGCATTTTTATACAAGTCAGATGGCCCCATTATGGACCTGAATATCTTACAGTTTTAAGAAGGGATCATGACTCAAGGAACTAAGTTCAGATTTTGACCCTTTCCTGAGGTTACAGTGTGCCCTACTGACTTCCATGTAATGATTTATATACAAACATATATATGTATGTATACTTACTTAAACAAACACTCTCACAACTTTTTAAATGAGAATTTAGTGTTAACTATGCATAAGGCTTTTTCTTTGGCTAGTTAGCCTTGCTTTTTTGTCACGGGCAGTATTGCTGTTTATCACCTTATTTTACTCTAGAGCTACAACACTCAGCTACTATCGCTGATCACTTTTCCCAGATAGGTACACAAGAGACATGACAAAAAGATTAGGAATCCCTTTTTTTATTTTTTCCCCCTCTTTTTACACAAAAAAAAATTACTCTACATTTTGGTCTCTGGACTGGTTTTTAAGCTCAATCTGAACAATAAACAGTAGAACAGCAGGTATATTTCAAGCTTAAAGAAAACCAGAACAGAAAATACTTGCTAATTCCACTATCGACACAGGAGTTAAGGCTTTATGTCATTTTACAAGATTCATATATTATGTTCTACCCTCCAGCAACCTCTTCTGTTTCTTTTCACACATTGTGTTGTAAATCTTTGACAATCAGATAATTTCGATATCTGAGCCTCTCTGACTCCAATCATTATGTGTTTTGAGAAGGTCTGAAGCCCCAGTGCAAATATTCAGAACTGATAAACTCTCCCCCCTCTGCAGGAGGCCCTCGTGCAGTATCTCTGATGGTTTTATCTGCTGTGCAAGTTAGGTGGTGGTAGATTAACTGTACTCCTGCTGCACTAAGAGGTTTAGGGCACAGAATTAGGAGAGACAGGAAAAAGCTACATGAATCAGGAGAACAGTAGAGCATGATGGCTTCCACTATGAGGCTACACGTTGACCTCCACCGAACTGAAAGGAGAGCTGTCATCTCACCAGTGATGTTTTGTTAGTGACCACTGAAAGAAGAGTGGGAGAACAGAAAGCTCCAGCATCTAAAACTGAAATTTATTCCCACGGGTAGGATAGGGAACTTTCACTGTTGCAGCAGGTATTGTCTCCCCTGTACATAAATTGTAAGATAGGGCCATAAGGGCACACCTATACGTGGAGCGTATGTGCGTCCTAATTATGCGTCCACAAGGAATTTTAAATCCAACAAGAAAACTGCATTTATAAGTAGCTTATCCTACTTTCAAGGGTTTGCCTTGTTCCAGAACAAGAGCATGCAAACAGCTGAGGGGAGACCTCTGTTGCGCTTTAAATGCAGCGGAGCTTGTGCAATATCATGAAGATATCACAAGAAGTTCCAAAGCTTGATAGGGATTTTATCTTCTCAAGACCATTAAAGGAAAAAAATTCTTCATTAAGTACTTTTTTTTTTTTTTAAAGAGGAAGTGACTATGCATGTACACATAAGAAAACCACAAGTAGTGCAAATTAACCTCAATGCCCTTGAAAGTCTACTCAGATCTTCCAGCTTCCTTAATTCTAGTTGTTCTGATTGCGCTACATCTTGTTCCATTAAAAGCAAAACAAAACCCCCAAAACTTGACCATTAGGAGGACAAACAGTGCCAGAAATGCAGAGTTTCTGCATTTCTCTGCAAAGAAACAGAGTTAATGGGTACACAATGAACAAAGTAGAACTCCTATAAAACAAAACAAAAAATACCGCATCTTATCGTTAAGGATTGTCACAGCTTCACATTTCATGGCTTTTCCTAACTTTCAAGCACATGACTTTGCAACTTAAATCCACCCACTGCAACTGCTCTGGCCCCTCCAACTCTTTAAAGCAGCATTTGTTACTATTTTGGCAGCACTGTGGTCTGGCATTGTAAAACCTCCGTGTTTGGTTAGTTAAATACTTTACATTTGCTAAGCAACAGAGGGGAAAAAAAAAAAAAAAAAAGTGCTCTTCCTTGCTCTTTCCCCTGAAATAATCTACAGTTTGGCCAAGCTGAACTGAACTTTCAGAGGACAGTTTTCAAGCCCTGAGGGCTCCTCCTGTAGAACGAGTGAAGTTGGCTACAAAGAGCAGAGGTCACGGACCCTTGAGAAGAACATTTCACCGTGGTATCTATCTATTGAGCTTTACAGTTGAGTATCCTCCTTGACGATGAGAACAGAGTGCTCCTTGGACTTCATCTTCAGACAGTCAAAATTCAAAGATCCTCCCCACTCCACACACACACAAAAAGATAAAACATAAAAGGACAAGCTTCAGGTCCAAGATTAATCAGCTTCTATAATTTCCCTCCCAGGTACATCAATCTCAGCTCCCTATCTCCTGCTGGGACAAAAACTTTCAAATACTACAAGAGGCTCAGTGTACATCTTAACTGGACATGCAGGCGATGTGAGCAGCCATAAAGGTGACTTGGTTAGATGGGGAAAATTACTGAACAGAAGAAAACTTCTGCTGAAGTGCTGACAGAGAAAATGCCTGCCAGCCTGGGAAACAGAAGCATCCTTGCGACGAGCAGCTGGACTCTTAGAAGTACACAGCTGGGTACCTAGAAACCAGAGACATCCTGAGGTGCCACTGGTAAGTGCAAAACCAAGGAACTGTAGCAGCAACTTATCATCTGAAAAGGTGAAAAACAGTCTGAAAAAAGGGGAAAACATTTTGAGAAAGTAAGAATTGGTAACTGTCATTGGCTGTTCTATCTGCAAGAACAGGAGAAGTCTGGAAAAATAAAAATTGCCAAAAGAGAACAGAAAACATCAACATCTATTAGCTGTGCCAGGTGAAAAGCAGAAATTAACAGCATTTATTGGTTGCTGAAGTGGTGGTGTCCTACATCTCCTTAATTCTCTATGCTACAAAAATGACTTAACTTTTACCCAAAGCAGAGTTTCTCTCTCTGAGAACTTCCCATGCTGCATATACTTTTCTTTTCCTAATTAGGCTGAACTCTCTGCATAAAATTTCTAAGAGATCTTGGACCCTCTCGGGGGAGAGTCTGGTTTTCCTTCCACTTCTGCGATGGCTGGGTCCCCCTCTGGGGTGGCTTCGTCCTCCCCTCTGGCATGATTTGACACCTTCTGAGATCTGTCTAAATAAGCTTGCTACTGGTATTATTGTGAATATAGAGACACATACGCATATAACTAATCTATCATAAGTATGTCTGCTGCCGTATTATTGATAAGTTTGCTTCACAAATGCTAAGTTTGTAGTAACCTGTAATAATATACAACCTACTTGGTTGCTGCTGTACTACTGATTGTTGCCAATAATTTATAGCAGCTTTATATATATATATGCACATATATATTTTCTTTCAAATATCTATTCACTTTGTCAACCACAGCTATAGTTGCTAGAGGTGATTTTTCTGATATTTGTGGAAATCTCTAATAGAGTAGAGAAATTTAGAGTAAAAAGCCCTATGTATTACAGAATCCTACCAACCCACAGTCACAACCACTATATGCCTGGAGGCTGGGTAACCCTTTAGGTTGTGACAGCAGGTGTGACCCTGAAAAAATGCTTTAAAATCTCTCTGACAAAGTCAACTTGTGTAAAAAAGCAGGACAGTATCGGGATAATACTGCACTTTTAAAAAGGAGAGAAAAATTTGAGAAAAGACAACAATTGTGTTTCAACTAATTTAACCTGCACATTATGGCACCGTAAACCCTAGGAGAGCTGAAAGACCACCATCAGCAATGCATTTCAAAAGTTACCAAACAACTGTATCCACATCCAGTTTTCCAGAGCCTTTTATCATCCATTAGGTGTAAAACTGTTCCACCTGCACTGTAAGGATTTGATAATTTAAATTTAAAGACTTAACAATTCAGCAATTTTAGTTGGTACCATGAAATTGTTAAAAGACAATCTACCCAGCTTTTTTTTGCATCATCTATGTCACCAGCCACTAGAGCAACTGAAAAATTGCAGTTTGCTCCCCAGAATACACAAGCTTGTAAGAAAAGTTTTGATAAAGAGCTCTTAAAAAACAAAGTATTTAGTTCAGGTGAGACTGAACAGTATCTGAGTGGTATCTAGAAAAGAAGGACGATGCATCAGGCTGGGAAGGCGCGGCAGCAGGTTGGACTGCTAATTCAATACCGCATGTGCGGTAAAGCGGATGTCTCCCTTAATACGGGGATTGGAGGTGGATTAGGGAGTCTCCTAGTAGCTATTCTACATAATAGTATTCCTTTGTAGGCCTACAGGTACGCTGCAAAATCCCCCTCTGGGACAAAGAGATCAAAAATAAAATCAAAACAGCTAGAGACTGCAGATCACTGTTTCTTCCTACCAAATCAGTTTAGTGTTAAATCTAAAGAGCGAGTTAAAAACTAGAAACGCCAAAAAGCATACATGCACTGTCATATTTACGTGGGGAAACACCAGGACTTAACAAGACAGAAATAACCCTTCTACGTCTATGTTAATTATGGTAAATCTCCCTACAACCCTTTGAACATTACCAGAGTTCAAGTATGTTGTTTAATTGGTACTGAACGCACTAAATCCCAGTCACACACCGTCAAACTGGATCTCGCCAGCCACACTGATGGAGCCAGACAATGGGAATTTTCTCCATCACATGAGCTACATTTATTGAGTGCATGTCCTTTCCTTCCCTACCCCGTTTTATATAGGCGTTTTGGTAACTCACATTTTCACTGTTAAACATAAAACTCACATTTTCACTATAACCTTTCTCCAGCTCAGTCTGGTTTACCTGCACACATCAAAACCCAGAAGTGACCTGTCATATTCTGAAACAGTCATTCCAATTTGCCTTAAAAAAAATCCTAACACAGATTCGGCAGTTAAACAATCCCTTTTTGGCAATTTAACAATCCCTCTTTTTACTTGGTTTCCATCATTCTGTTGAGCTTCTCTGCTCTTTCAAAGGCAGAAGAGCTCCTGCTCCAGTACTTACAATAAACATAGCTTTTGAGGACTAATTTTCGGGTCTCTTTGCATACGCCTACAGGGCAGGGAGCAGCGTGGGCTCCCTCTGCACTGATAGGCAATAAGCCAGCTCTGATCCAGAAGAAACGGAGGGAAGGCTGATGCTGAAGCAGCACCCTGTTCTCAGTGCAATTAATATTCCCCTGGTACTATTTTCTTCCCCTCCATAGCACGGTTTCATGTGAAGCGTTCTTCTGCTTCATGTGATGAGGGAGAGTGATTTACAACGCACATCCCATTTGACAAGAACATCTTCCTCTGTGCAAACTGGTCTAGTCTCCCCTCTCACCGTTCCTGTTCTGTCCCACTTCAAGTGGGTGAGGTTAGAAAGAATTAAGATGTCATTACTATGTACAAAATAGTTATGCTAACAACCAATTAGTAACTTTACATTTACATATAGTGTTTTCAGCAGAGCTTTATTGTATTACAACAGACACAGGATCATATCGCCTTCATTGCAGAAGGCTTTTAAATTAAGCTTCCTGAAAGTATGCAAACTATTTTAAAAATCAATAGCTTACTGAGACAGATCCCCTTCTCAAAACATCAAGTGGGAAGTTTTCTATTGCTAGATACACTTTTCCCGGCTTGAGCGCCATGAAAAGTACTGCCGCTCTATGAATTTTCACAAATTTCAGAGACTAAAAATGCCAGAAAAGTTGCAGAATCCATATAAAATGAGGGAAAATGCAAAAATTTTGCCATTATTGCAGGAACTGTTTTCACTCCCTGGTTTTGACAGAAGTGAAACAGGCTGTAAATGTTGAAATGCTGTCTGGTTTGGGAAGAGTGACAGGCTCTTCCAAGGCTTTTGTTTTACTAAGCCCAGCAGGGAAGGGCAGGTTCCACATGGGGCTCCCAAAGCCTCCAGCCACACAAAAGGGATGGGCACAGCAGTGCTGATCATGGCCCTGCTTGAGCTTCCACAGTGCCTCTGCAGTTCATGAAGCCAAGCTGGGCACGCAAGAAAGGCAGAAGCAAGAGCACACCCCACCTACATAACGCGATGCGTGGGCAGCATCTGTTCGAGCTGGTGGAGGAGCTAAAACAACACATCTCTGGCAGCACAGTGCTGCACTTGGGTTCATCAGCCCCGTGAAAAGGCAGTGTGATGGTATGTGAGCCTCCTGGGTTGGACCCTCCAGCGCTCTGGCATCTTCATGCCACCGCAGGGGTGGTGGCATTCTCCAACGATAAGGTTTGCACAAGCCACCGGGTGCAGAACAAGGACCAGCCCAGGACTCCAGACTGCTGCCACCCTGGGCTGGAGCTGCATCAGTTCCCTCTCCCCTGGTTTCAGGAACTTTGTGCTCTAGGAAACCAAGTTGAGAGTGAGCAAGAGCACAACCCATCCTCCATCAGTCAGAGCAGAGTCCTCACAGATGAGAAAAGGCAGGCTGTAATCCTCAGGAGGATTCAGACTCAAACATCCCACAAGTGCTCTAACCTGCTTACAATTGCCTCTTCCAACAATGTTTCCAGGAAAATGAAGCCAGAGTTTTGGAGGGTTTTTTTTTAGTCCAGGAAGGCTAGACAGGAATTCTGTACACATGGTGCGTCATGTAAACATCTCTGGGTATAAGGAAAACTTTTCCCACACCTCTTAAAAAACTTTCTGTAGTTTTTGGGAATTCTCCCAGTCAGAAGTCAGACTTAGAAAAACTTAAAAAATTTGTTAGTACAAAGCAAGCAAGTGCAGCTCTGGTGAAGAGACAGCTCTGCAGCAAAGCCTGGACACACATCTTTTTACTGCAGCTTATCTGGGTGCCCAGGGAAAACATCCAAGCAGTCACCATACACAAACCCAGTCACCAGTCACCATACACAAACCACAGTCCTCTTTGGAGGAACTCCACAAACTTGAGGGGCACGTGCAAATGTCCCAGAAACACCCTGTTAGCATCTAGGAGTCCATAATCTTAAGATGAAAGAAAGGAAGCTTAGGGGGAGAAGTAAAGGGTGTGAGAAGCCCAGGGCAAGCTCCACTGCCACAGCAGCCTTGGTGCTCACCAGCATCAGCATGGTTTAGGAGCCCACGCTGCAGTGTCAGGATCCCTTGGCCAGGGTTGACCACCTAGCAATGAATAGCTACTACATCCCACGGCTGGTATTTGGGTGCCTCAGACACACACAGCAGCTACTTACTCTCTCACCAGAATCTTCACCTGCTATGTAAATCATCTCTTTATTACACTTTTGAACCAAAGGTGACTATGAGCTGCCACATCAGTAAAATGACAGCAAAACCAATGCAGCGAATCCATTCCCCTGCTTCTTCTCTAGCACTGCTACTGGAGGTGTTTGACCCTCATGTCAGGAGAAATTACACCAAGGATGTTCTGCCTCGTGGCTGGTGATCGGACTCTGACTCAGCTTCATAGTCTGTTTGTGGCATACAATTACTATGGGTGTTTGAGGAGGTATTAGTGTTTCTGTACAGAACAGGACTTTGTAGTCACAGGTCTTTTGCTAGTCACAACCACCACCACACTTCACCTCTAAAGTTTATTACTTTCTAACACCCCAGATCTGTCTGCAGACCACATACGGTTTTCTAGACCTCTACTTTCATGAGGTCTGTATTCTGCTAGGCCACTCTTCCTACAAAGAATCACTGGGTCATTTATACCAAAAAGCAGAAGCCAGAGAAAACACTGTGAAGTCAGCCACATACAAGGTCTAAAAAGGCACATGAGAACAAAGAGTGTGGGGAAGCGGAAGTTCCACTGGGAAAGAAGCATAATCCTGACTTCTTTTGTAATGTTGGTATAAAAAACATAACCAAAACCAGCCGTTTCGTAAGCCCCCAGAGACTCCTGCCACAGCCTGCTGTACAGAGTGGAATGCAAAACCCTTGTGGGAGAGGACTTTACTTCCTCCTAGAACTTTTCATCCTCACACGGCATTTCTTTCATTTACCAGTTTATGACTAACCCTCTTCCCTAACAGTCACCTGGTCTGTTTACTTTTAGCTGCTGCCACCACCAGCTCCTCTTCCCTGAGCTGCTAAAATTAGCATTGCAAAAGGTTTAACACATGCAAACCATAGGATGCACGTGTGCTTACAAAGCACTGTGTAGCACCAGGACCAGAGCGCTGATACCTGCTAAACTGCCCTCCACAAGGAGGCACAAACAGTAATGGGAAGAAAAACAGGATGTTTACCCCAATGAGGTACAAACCTAGAAAGATATCGCCTATCATTTTGTTTTATCAAATGCAAGAGCAGCAAGCACATTATTATTTCTTGGTCAGATACAACTAGGTTTTGAAATGGATGCACTAACACCACTACTAACCTTAGCATATGGATCTAGCTGCCCCAGTTCAGTAGTTACCTTCCCATCCTGAACCCTCAGCTAGCACCAAGGCAGCATCCACATGCATTAAAAACAAGGTTATAGTAATACACAAAGTCCTTTAGAAATGGATGATTCTGATGGCAACAGCTCCAAGACAAAGCTTTCTCCATCCAAGTGCATTCGAGAGGTCCAGCAGACAAAGCTCTCTGCACTTTCCCTTCAGCAGGCTTTCAAGTCCCCATCTGCAGGAACCCACCCTGATACCACAGACTCACCAGACCCAACACGCACGTTTTCAGCATTCCTGTAATAAGGCTCAGAAGGAGCCATTAGATTACAGAGATTAAGACCATTCCTGCACAGACAGGAAAAGCAACTTTAGCCCTTTTGGCTGGAAGAGTCAGCTGATCCCTCCCTTGCTTAAGATGCCATTATCCACGATCCCTTCCTCCACATGCCTCATCCTCCTGTCACTCCGCAGCTTAAACCCCTCACATTTCCAGTCACATTTTATTTGCATTTACAGCCATGTAACACGCTAAGCAATTCCTCTCCGCCGCCACTTCTCCGGATGTTTAGATTATCCCTTCGCTAAGGAAGAGATCCATCTGGTATCTTAGAAGAAGATATTTTCCCTTTACGGACAACCAGTTGTCTCCAGTAAGTATTTGCTCCAGATTTCCTCTGCAGCTTTTAGAGGCTGCAGTTTGGTTTGGGATGAGCTTCACTGAACACACTGCTCAGCCAAACTGCACCTTCTAATTGAGCCTGATAATGGCTGAATGGAGTTTAGAGAAGACTTAGCCGTTTGCTCTTCCTTTAGTCAGGCACTCGCAACTGCAAACCCACACTGACTTACAGGAGCATTGTCTATGTGTACCTTATACATAATATACAACTAGGAGAAAATCTCTCCTCCTCCTCCTCCACACGTCTACAAATAAGAGGTATGGAAGAGGCAAAAATGAAGTCAGGATCAAGCTGACAATGATTAGAAACTCAACACGTTATAAGGAAAATCCGTGGAACTTTAATTTCCCCCACATATTATTAGCAGTTGCTTTGATTTCTGCACACCTAGCTGGAGGAAATGGAGTAGGAGGAAATGACAAACAGTTTATGTAAAAATACAATTCTAGAAAGGTGTCCTTAAGGAATTCCATTATTAAAAATAGGATGCAAATACAGCTGAGTGACTAGCCTTCTTAAAAAAAAAAAAATCTATTGCAGCAATAAGATTAAAATAAAAGTAAAAATCAGGCTTTCTTCCAAGGGCAAATTAAAGTAAACAAACTGCACATTTCAAGAATGTTTGTCTGCTCACCATCAGTTCACTTTTGGGAAGAAAAAAATACTGAATCAATTCTAGTAGCAAAAAAAAAAATTTCAAAAAAGAAGGAAAAAAAAAGAAAAGAATACATGGCCCATATCCAAAAAGTGATTTCTTACTTCATTCCAACTGAGAAAGATTTTTTACAATGAGGGTTGTGAGACACCAGCACAGGTTGCCCAGAGAGGTGGCAGATGCCCTATCCTTGGAAATATTCAAGGTCAGATTGACGGGGGCTCTGATCAACCTGGTCTAGTTGCTTATTGCAGGGGGGCTGGATTAGATGACCTTTAAAGGTCCCTTCCAACCCAAACTATTCTACAATTCTATGTATTTCAACCCCAAATTTTGAAGGGGTGGGTGAGGGATGAGTGTTAATGTGCTTCTTTCTCTATCGGTTTATCATTCTTACTCTTGTTTTTATGTACAGAGTTGCACCCAACTTGCCAGGACAAGACTATAATTGCAGCTAAAGCAAATCTAAGGCTTTGGTAAAGAGCTCTTGACCTAACAGTATGGGCTGGAGTCACCTGGGACTGACCCACATTACCCAGCTGAACTACCCTGTCGGCTGAACCTCCATCTGCACAAAGTTTACACGAAAGGGTGAGCTTCACTATCCCTTTCCCCTGGAGTTTGCTACAAAGGTCTGTGCAAAGGAAACAGATTCCGCTAAACAGCGGTTAACACGGTTATCTGAAGGTTTTCAAACTACAGCATGAACCTGAAAAGTAAAAATACTCACAAAAACAAGCGCCCCACATGGTTACTGCAACCACATACTAAGGATTGAAAATGGATACACCAGCCGTGGAAGTGTTTGGGACCCATATAATGTTTTTATTGCAAAATACGTGTCCTAGTTCAAACCAGAAATCAGTTCTGGGAGTCCTACTGTTTCTGTTACACAACAGATTAGATCAGGAAATCAAAAATGTCCCATCTAGTTCTAAGAACAATTTGATAAGAGCAGCTAAAGCAATACATCTTTGGGCATGGAAGGAGTACGTGGTAACTCTCTACTGCACAGTTAAATAAAAATTCAAATAAATCACTGAAACCGACAAGGCAAGTCAAACAGACCTTTCAGTTTTCGCTTGCTATTCCAATCATGATACCTCTTCCAGATACCAGTGGAAGCTGACAGCAGCTCACTATAAACTCTTGCCCAGTCTCCTTTATCATGACTCCTTCTCATATACAAGGAAAAAAAATATCAAAGAAATCTTGCCAAATGATAAAAAAGTCACAGAAAATTAATTCCCAATCCTTGAGAATATGCTGAAGATAAAACACAGTTCTTGCTGTTAGATTATAATCTAGACATTTAATAGAACCAATAACCTTGTTATTTCTACCTCTTAGAAAACATCTGACAAGCTTCGAACTCATAAAACCAACCCTTATATTCTGAAGTTCAAAAATAACCCACTAAAATGACCCTTTTGGGGAGCAACTGAGCAAGAATTCTCCTTGATTTATTGCAGAGATCTCTACTTCTATCAAGTTAACAGCATGCTTGTCTCGCATTTTTTCAGTTTTAACTATCCTGTCTTACAAGTCAGCAGCTCCAATCTGCTGAGATAAAAATCCCAGAAGTCTTACAGGTGCCCAAGCCATGAATGAAAATTTTGTCTCATATATACGTATACACACACACACACAAAACCAAACAAGTAACACTTGAAATCTACAGATACTCTTATTTCTTGTATCACTTATCAGTAATTCATATACTGTTAAGACACGTGTTTTAAGACATATTACTTAGAATTATTCGTGTTGGAAAAGACCCTTGGGATCATCGAGTCCAACCATCTACCCTACTCTACAAAGTTCTCCCCTACACCATATCCCCCAACACCACATCTAAACGACTCTTAAACACATCCAGGGATGGTGACTCAACCACCTCCCTGGGCAGCCTATTCCAATGCCCGACCACTCTTTCTGTGAAGGATTCTTTCCTAATGTTCAGTCTTAAACCTACACTGTTGCAGCTTGAAGCCATTCCCTCTTGTTCTATCGCTAATTACCTGCGAGAAGAGACCAGCACCAGCCTCTCTACAATGTCCTTCCAAGTAGTTGTAGAGAGTGATGAGGTTTCCCCTCAGCCTCCTCTTCCTCAAACTAAACTGTCCCAGTTCCTTCAATCGCTCTTCATAAAATTAATCCTCCAGGCCCTTCACCAGTTTCGTTGCCCTCCTCTGCACTCGCTGCAGCACCTCCATATCTCTCTTGTATTGAGGTGCCCAAAACTGGACGCAATACTCGAGGTGTGGCCTCACCAGTGCTGAGTACTTGCTGAAACAGCTGCCAAGGAAACACATTGGTCACCCCTTAAGAAATCTCTTCCTTCTATACAATTACTACTAGACTAAAAAACACCTATTGCAACCACATTAAGGTTCATTCTAAAATAAGCTGAAGATGTCAACACCAGGACTTCAACTAAGCAGCTTTTGTCATGTAGTGAGGTATGTTCTGAGGAATGCAATGAGGAAAAAAATATCCAAGTGACACAGAAACCTCGGGAATGGTTTTAAGTTCCTCCTAGAGAAGTGTCAGCCCACGTGCTATCTGCACATCAGCCCACGTGCCATCCGCCCATCAGCCCACCTCAAAATTCAGATGCCAGCTTCTGCAGTTTAGAGAAGCCTTATTTCAGCAGGCTTAAGCCATGCCTTTCCACACAGCATTAATTTTATACTTACGTAAAAAGTGTTTTTCCAGTAAGGCTATTTCCAGGTGACCTTTGATCTCATTCAGTCTGTCAGATTCCGTTCTGTTAAAATCCTGAACTCCTGAAGCCATGATGATGGTCCCTGGACCAGCCTATAAGAAAGCAAGAACACACTGACAGCTCAGAGGCACGGGGTTTTGGTTTTTTTACATTTAAATACATCAGCTTTCCTCTGGACCACCAAAGAAACAGCCACACGAGAAACTTGCAAGTATCAACAACTCTGCATGCCTCTTATTCAGCATTAAATTACCACAATAAATGAGTGAAAACTAATCAAATGCACAGCATCTCCCATGTGAGTTTACAGAATGCACTTCTGCAGAGCTCAGGGAGTTACAGAAAACAAAGATTTTTCATTTCCTCTCCCCCTTAACAGTTCTGCTGCATCATCATTTAGCCTTTCTTCTGCTGATTTAAAAGGCTATTCATACTATCCCTTCCCTCTTCCCACTCAATGAGTGGTCATTACAACACACTTGACACATGAAATTGTGAAGCTAGCAAAAGTAATACTTTTCTAGATATTCACACAGTTTTCAAAACACATATTGTGTATTTTAATATCCGTTTATGGAATGCACAATTTCAAAATACTGCAGTTTCTCTGCAAGGAAGTTCAGCACAAGGGTCCCCTGCTCCCCCAATTCCAGCACAGCCCAGTTACTGCTGAAGGATGTGGTTGGTCCCCTGAAGCTCATCCTGGCAGGCCAGGAGAGGGGGAAGTCAGGAGACTGTGTCTTGACTGATTTACCAGCACCTCGAATGAACTCAGCACTAGAAATACTGCAGAATGCAAGAATTAAAGTGTGATTTAGTTAAGAACAGCATTGACAACAGCAACCTCCACGAATGGATTACAGAAAACCCCCAAGCCCATGCAGCAGAAGGCAGGTGATGAGGTCCTTCTCTCATAAAGTGGGCATTTTCAGACAGCAAGAGAAAGGGTGTGTGACTGCATCTCCTGATGGTCTCTGTGTACAGTCCCCCCCAGGTACAGACAGTCTGCCAACGAGAATCACAGGAGCTTCTCCAAGAGCTTATATTCAGAAGTGCTATGTTACAGAAGCCTACATCTACAAAATGATTTCAAGACAAAAAGGGATTTGTTTATTTATTCTAACCATTTTCACAGCCCTGTTTGAGCTCTGAAAACATACAGGAACTGTATTGCTTTCAAAAGTCAGCTTGCATACATTTAAACATGACAGTTTAAATTATATACATATATAAACCCAACTAATCTACAGGAGAGTTAAATAAAGACATTTTCTATGTCTTAGGAAAGATGTGCAGAAAGCTCACTGATGGCAAAGTACTTTCACTGTTGGGAATGATTCGCACTCTTAAAATAAAACAGTGTGGAGATACCTATTAAACATCTGTTTTCTTGCTTGAGCTAAACAGATGCTGAGTTTAAGCCTCTGAATTTGTCTATACAGGCAAATCAGCACGCTGTAGGCATTGACTGCATGGCTTTTACCTGGCACCAATTCCCACCTGGGCTTTCTCAATACAGTGCCAGGCAGAGATGGTATTTCCACTCCTGAAAGCAGCAGTTACACCCACACCACCCTCTGCCAACGCTGCTGGCCCCGATGCCGAGCAGAAGCCGTCAGCTCAGCAGCAGCCCGTGCTGCTTCACATTCCAGAGCCAGGACAAACCAGGGCACAGCACAGACGGACAGACCCCGGGGCAGCCCTCAGACGGGGAGCTGCACCGCATCCTCCTCCTCCTCCCCGTGCTCTAGATGTCCCCTTCACACCTGCCTTTAGCCAGGGAGGTGCCCTACAATGTGCCATCTGCAACCACCCTGGCCACTGCTGAAGAGTAACAGCCCTCTGTTTTCAGATGAGCACGGGATGGCAATTAACCTCTGCGCTGATTTCTTATCTATAATATGTCATATTTATTTATGCCACAAGATTCAGTGTTATCACTTGCCAGGCACTTGGAGAGCCCCTAGGAGGAAGGTGTGGCTGAAGTCGAACAGCAGCACCTTTACAACGTGCTCTTACAGACAAGCAAAAGGAAAGGGTTATTAAACCACAGCAACCTGCCCAGGCATTACAGCACGGCTTTCTATACCTGGTACAAAGGGACAATCTCTGCTCAGGAGTTCATACAGAGCCGTCTAAAGAAACAGTGCCACTGCTTAAAAATAAACAAACAAATAAATAAAATCACGTATAGGCCAAAGAGCAAGATGCTGTACTCATCAGGAACGCTCCCAGGCTCCGAGCATGTATTGGGTTTGCACGGCAAGGTTTTGGTAGCAGAGGGGCTACAAGGGTGGCTGCTCTGAAAAGCTGCTAGAAGCTTCCCCCATGGCAGACAGAACCAACGCCAGCCGGCTCCAAGAGGGAACCACCACTGGCCAACGTTGAGCCCACCAGTGATGGCAGTAGTGCCTCTGGGATAACATATTTAAGAAGGGGGAAAAAACCTGCAACAGAGAGAAGAATAAGAATATGCGAGAGAAACAACCCTGCAGACAGCGAGGTCAGAGAAGGAGTTGCTCCAGATGCCGGAACAGAGATTCCCCTGCAGCCTGTGGTGAAGACTACGGTGAGGCAGGCTGTGCCCTGTGGCCCATGGAGGTTAACAGTGGAGCAGATATCCACCTGCAGCCCATGGAAGACCCCATGCCAGAGCAGGTAGATGCCCAGAGGCAGCTGTGACCCATAGAGAGCCCATGCTGGAACAGGCTTCTGGCAGGACCTGTGGAGAGAGAAGCCCATGCTGGAGCAGGTTTGCTGGCAGGACTTGTGATGCCGTGGGGGACCCACACTGGAGCAGTCCATGTCTGAAGGACTGCACCCCATGGAAAGGGCACATACAGAAGCAGTTTGTGAAGAACTGCTTCCCATGGGAAGGACCCATTCTGGAGAAGTTCGTGGAGGTCTGTCTCCCACGTGAGGGACGCTGGAACAAGGGAAAAGTGTGAGGAGGAAGGAGCAGCAGAGATGTGATGAACCAGCCACAACCCAAGACAGTACCTGGCTCCTGCCCAACCAATCCTTGGTCCCCAACCCCATGTGCTGTGATGGGAACAGGAACAGAGAGACTGAGGTGAGGGAGAAGAGGAAGAAGAAAGAGACTAGCAAATATCTAAGCATATTCAAGTTTTCATCCTCACTGAAGATACTCAAGGTATTTCACCAAGAGATGAGCTACATTTCAGAAAAACATCTAGAGAACCAGCTCCACTTTTGCTTCTTCAGAGATGTTAAGTCATTAATTAAAGCCCAGGATACCTTGACTGTGCCTCTTAGGAAGCAGGAAAAAGCAAAAGATGCCTAGGATGGCGGACTGAGTGATATGAGTGAGCAAAAGTTTTTCCTGAAGGTTTCCAAATGTGTGTTTCTGCTAAAACTTTAGACCCAAGAAGTCTGACATTAGCTAATTGGTTAAAAATCAGCAGGTACATATCATTAAACTAATCCTAAAAGGTTACAATGATCTTCTAAGTTAAAGAAAAAAGGAAAAAACCAAACATCCACTAAGTTAAAACATAAGGCTGCTTGCTAAAAATACTAGGAGCAAGATGGTCAAATTATCATATAATAACAAAATGGTTTAACCAGAGTACTAAGATACAGTTACAAAAGTTTGGTGGAAAACAAAGCACACAGTTTCCAAAATCAGTGACACCATAACGTATTAATGAATACAAGTTAGAAGTATGCAGAAAACTGAGCATGTCCAGGACAGTGATATGGGAGACATTTACGCAGATGCTTCTTTTGTCCCAAAAGACTTTTTCAAAAATTCAAAAAGTACCTCTGTCTGAAGTGAACATAACTGATTTAACTCACAAGTAAACAAAACAATTATCCTGTATTAACTCCAGCGTTAACTGGGTAATGCTTGTTTCTTCTGCTTCCTCTGCAGGTTGGTGGTGGGATTCGGGCTGGATTAACTACACTTTTAACTTAAATACAGATGTCCTTTCTTGCTTCTGACTCATGGTAAAAGCCTTGAAGGCTTCCACAGATTTCTGCTTTTCCTTCTGCCTCTCTAGCTTTGACAGTATTTGACACAGGAGCCCTCGTAAAATGTTGGCAATCACTACTACTTAGCGAAGACCGCTCACAAGGGTTGGCAGTGCCTCGGAAGGCAGCAAAATGCCAGAGTTGAGCGTGCAGAGTCAGAGCCAGAGGGGTTAAAGGAAGATTTCTGATGACGATAGACTGCCTCTAACCCACCATCAGAGTTCAGAGTTGCTCCTCCAAGCCACATCCAGCTCCGGAACTGAAAAACCACAGCTACCCACAGATGTGTTTTTCAAGCCATGTGTAGTTCAGGCTTTTCATAACAGCACCTCCCAACCTGAGAGTTCTCTGCCTTCCCTCCCAAACCCCCTTCATCCTTCAAACCCTGGAACTTGGCCCACACATTCAGCACCGACACCACGTTCACCATACAGCCACGGAAAAGATATAAATCACTTCTATAACTGGGCAGATGCGGATCTGTCCTCTCCATCTGCAGTACATCTTCAGCAACACACAGAGATGTAACTGGCTGTCATAGTTTTGAGACCAACCAGAACGATAGATGATCCCTCCCTCTCCCCCGCCAAGGAAAAGAGAGGAGAGGAAGAGATAAAAAAGAGATTTTTGAGTTTAGAAAAAACTAAACTACTTTAATGAAAATATAAAAAAATAATGAAATAATAAATAATAATAAGAAAAGGGAAAAGGAAGAAAAAAGTATACAGTATATACAAAACCGTATCAAGCTTCCAGGATGATGATCACATCACCAGCAGGCACAGGGGAATGTCCCAGGCTGGACTCAGTGATGGACAGGAGCAGGATTCCGGAACTGGAATGGTCAGATCAGGATCAAAGGCAGACAAACAGATGGGGTCCTCCTCGGACATCGGCCATTGAAGGAAGAGAGTCGACCCTTTGATCCCTCAGTTTTTATACAGAGCGTGATGCAGATGGGATGGAATACCCTGTTGGTCAGTTTTGGGTCACCTGTCCTGTCCACTCCTCCCTACAGGTGGGACCCTTCTACGCTTTTCTGCTTCCGACCCTCCAATGGGGCAAATAACAAATTTGCCTGACCTTGGTTGTTATAGCAATAAGTATAAGCAAGGGCCTCTCTGCATACCATTCCTTGGTATAATCAGGTCTTATCACTGTGAAAGCGAACAGTTTCTGAACAATACGCTGTTAATTTCAGAGTTAGTTAGAAGAGGCACAGCTGAACAAGTAAAATTACTGAACAGAAAATTAGTTCTGTTTTACCTCAAACCAGGACACTGGCCAACTCCCTCCTTTTCTTTTACTTGCAGAACATCATAGGTAGATGATTTTTCTCTAGGAATATCTAACAAAAAACACTGGTCTCATTTCCAAATTTGTAATTAACTTAGAGAGGAGGAGCAGTTCTCAAACACAGAGGATGGGGAGCAGCAAGGACACGGTGTGCTGAGCCCAAGGGCACACAACCACCCATCCAAATCACTCCTCAGGGCCCGGCGGTGGCCAGGCAGAGGGAAGAGGCAGCTTAAAATTCAAAAATTTACCTTACATTCATCTGAGCAGCAAAGGGGAGGAAAAAAGGCAGGTAGGGCCTGTAGCGATAGGACAAGGGGTAATGGTTTTAAACTAAAGAAAGGCAGATTCAGACTAGACAGAGGAAGACTTTTATTGCACGGAGGGTGGCAAAACACTCAAACAGGTTTCCCTGAGAGGCGGTAGGTTTCCATCCCTGGAACATTCAAGGTCAGGTTGGAGGGGACTTTGAGCAACCTGATCTAGTTAGTTGAAGGTGTCCCTGCTTATTGCAGGGTGGTTGGACATGATGATCTTTAAAGGTCCCTTCCAACCCAAAGTGTCCTATGATTCTTCAGTAATACACCAAACTACAGATCTTGTCTTGAGAGGTCACAGTCTCCTGAGTTTCTCAATTGACACTTCATGGGCGTTTTCTTACTTCAAATTACAAAGGGGTTCCCAGTGGCTGCTGCATTTACCTGCTGTAAGGAAAGGGAAAACCCAACAACTCCGCTCAAGAATCAAAGCATCTACATGAATAGTTAATCCTTGGTAGCAATTCTGGGAAGCATACCCATATTGGCAAGCTCCTAAAACACAGCTATATTTCACATAAATTTTATAAAATCTAGAGCTAGCCAGGTTTAGAAACTTTAATATCTTAACTGTAATGTTTGCATCATGCTTTACACTTTTCCAAGCATTATGCTTTATACCTTCCAATCATTATGAATGAGGTGACTGATACAGAAGTGTTTAAAGTTTTAATTGACATGTTTCAGGAAAAGCCAAACTGTACTGGAACACCAATTAAATTAATGTTTTCTGTACCACAATAACTCAAATTTAATCTTAGCACACCGGCAGGGAACTTGCGTAAGTAGATTAGACTGCTTTCAGTACAATATGTCAGGTACGAGAGTGCTTTGATTTGCAATGCTCATTGCCAGGTTAGTGTAGAACCTCCACCAGTTTAAACACAAATTCATTCTTTCCCCCCTCTGCTGAAGGGGACATCATCCTCCTCCGCACTGAGTTCATTCGTATACCTGTACGTAGTACTGAACATTTCTTCCCTTTTATAAAAACAGGGCATTTCTCACATTAGGAGTACATAAATTCATCTATACCACAAAATTATGAGATGTAAGTTAAAATGAGGCAAATCAAGCCAGAATTGGCAAATACAAGGGCAACCTATGATTTTCAGGGTGCAGTCCCTATCCCTGAATATTTGCATCTTAGCAAACCAAGGTGCTGGAGCAATGTTCTAAACCTTTCTTTGGTGCTGAATTGTGATCTAGCAGGAAAGAACCCATGTTGCACCTACAGAATAGGAAACCACAATGGCACTGAACAAAGGGGACTTTAATTACCAAGGCAGCAACATTACCTGAATTTCCAATGTCACAGCAAGACAAGTGCTAATATTTTCACTATTAGGAAGTAGGAATGGACTAGGTTACCTTTCTACCTATTTCATGCTTGTAGTGTTTTTACAAAACAATGCAGAAATAACAGTGCTGCATACAATGCTGTATGTCCTTCCCTTTAAAAAAAAAAAAAACAAACAAAAAAAACCAGCCAGCCACCTATGGTAAAAAGGGAAGGAAGGAAGAAATCTGGGAAGCCATTCAGG
The DNA here is from genome assembly GCA_033628505.1 of Tringa tobata. Taxonomy (NCBI): domain Eukaryota; kingdom Metazoa; phylum Chordata; class Aves; order Charadriiformes; family Scolopacidae; genus Tringa; species Tringa tobata. The sequence goes on from JAHREE010000367.1 coordinate 14,453,812, forward strand.
AACTGGGAGATGCTTAGCAAAGAGTTAATTTGTTAACCAACACAGCTGTCTTGGCAATAATCTGATCACAGTGCCCAAGTACCCACAGAGACCTTAGAAAGTACCTGCCACCCACAACATACCTGGTAGTCAGGGCACTTAAATGAGAGAGGGAAAAGTACCTACACAAGCAAACAGCCAGCCTCTAAGTTGAGACCAAACTAGTTCAGATTAAGACACCTTTTGAACAAAATGTCTCAGAAACCACCAAGGAGAATTCAAAGGAAAATAACAAATCCTTCCAACCCCAGGGCTCTCCTACCAGGAGGAAGGAAGCTGCGTGCTTTACCCAAACCCAGTCAGGATGTTTATTACTGAACTAAACAGGTAAAGTTCAGAGTTTTAAGATAGAGAATATAAGATGACCTCATCTGGCCATCCTTTCTGTTCTTTCACAGGGTGTAAATTTTGCACGTGCTACTTCAGTAAGACACGTGAAGTGTTGGGACTAAGTCCCACTGCTGTACCTGCGGCCTGGGACTGAACGTTCACTTCCCTCGTTAGGGATGTGCAACAGAGGATGCTCTTTGCAGATGGTCAGGGCTCTGCAACCACAAGCATTTACGACAAGGCTTTTTACTCTGAAACCTCCATTTGTGGCAAGTTTTTGCATACGCTTGTCAAGTTCAGACACATACATAATGAAGAGGCACCTAATGTGCGCATTTCTAAGTGCACTACATACCCTTGAGGCACAGCACAGAAGGGCCTTTCACTCATATGACTGTGCTGTACTGCTCTAGCAGACAGAGATAATTTTTTAATGGCTCCATAATGATTAATACACCAGACTAAAGAGGGGGAAAAAAAAAAAAAGAAAAAAAAAAGCAGGAAGGGGCAGAGATGAAGCCTTTGTTAAGGGAATGGCTGACAGCAGAGTCAGAGACATCTGTGTACTGAAGATGCAGATGAGGGGACCAGGACTCAAATTTTGCATGTCTATGCTCAGTTCCAAGCCACCAATCTTGCTCTTTCAAGCTCATCAGTTCTGTACTCAGATTTTAAAAGAAACAGCGAAGCAACAGAAGTGGAAGCACAGTACAACTCACATTTTTCTGAAAAGACATGCAGCCTAAGATTATGCACAAGACTTGCATTGACTTCAGTGTGCTTTCAACAGTTCCTTAAAGGTATAAAACAAGAAGAAATCAACAAGACTTGGTCTTCTCACGAACAGTGTAATAAAAGTATAATGCTAAGCTGCTTACAGAGCCTATAAAAGAAAACCATCCTGTATAAGCAATTTAAGATTGAGTTTTAGTCACTGAAGCAAAAACAATTCAGGCGCAACTCAAGCATCTGATCTCCATATGAAACAGAGACATAATTCAGAATTCCTCTGTTCACCATCTCAGCTCCTACTTTAATATTGATTTAAACATACAAGCATTACTTCCTTTACTCCTGGCACCTCTGCAGCACAGGGGATTATTCCTTCTCCCCTCATTTTTTGGATAGGCAGCAGCACTTAATGGGGCAGATGTCTGTGAGGGCCAAGCACTAATCCCCAAACTTCCCATCTGAAATTCATCCCTTATACGTGAGACCACTTTCCTCATAGAAGTTTGCTTATTTTGCTAGAATCTGTAACACAGCTGCTGCTCTTAGGCTGCTCCAGCATCACACCGGTTTTGTGACTCCTGAACATCACAAGCAAAGCAAAACAAGTCATCTGATGCTGTTGCTGCTTCCTCTCTCTCCCTTTCTGTTTTTAAACTATATTCAACTGCATCCCAAGGACTGAGATCATGATAACCTACATAACACTAAGTAATCAGCCAGAAAGCAAAGTGCTTCTCTTCAAACTACCTTTTCAGCACACAGAGCTGAACAATTTGAGAAAACGGAGACCATCACCGCAGATATGCAGCTGTAAGGCTTTGTAACTAGTCGAAACTGTAGGTTTACCTCATTATTCCCTCAGCCATACCATCTTGTAACTACTGTCCTCCTAAAGAAACACAGAAAACTGTATCTAGGGTATAAGACGGATCTTTCTGGAGCCTCTAGCTCTGCCATCCAGATCTTTCTGATTACATACAAAGGGTGTTCCCTTTAAATAAATACAATGCCTTAAGTTTAATGAAAACAGACCAGTATTTGCCCACAACAAGCTCAGACAATACTATATTGGAACGGCAGAAGATTAGTCCCAGTATACACAATATCTACAGTCTTCACAAATGACAGATGCCTTCAGTAGAACAAGAGCAAAGGCAAGGCATTTAACAGACCTTCCTTGTCTAAGGAGCTTGAGGATTTGCATACAATAGACTTTTTGTGACAGAAAAATGCTCTGTCGTTACCACTTGTTTGTTCCATGATCACAGAGGAAAAAAAAAATCTGGCAAAAGAGCTCAATATAAGCAGGATTATATATGACACCATACAAGCCGATTTTAATTTAAAAAACCTAATAGCTACAGAACGGGATACAAACTGTCAAACCCAAAGGAGATGCTTAAGTGTATACAGTTTTAAGTCTTTTAGTTTAAAATCTGTGGTAAGCAAGACCTGTGTTGCTAGAAATGAGCTTTCAGACAACAGCTTGACCACATTTGGGGGATAAAACCTGCACAGTGAGTTTCCAAATAGAGTGGTACAAATCCTGACTTCCAAGTCACACTCTAGAAAACAGTCAAATGGACAAATTGTAATTTAGATTGTGGCATTCCAAGCTCAAGGATCCACAGCCACACTTAAAAAGCAGGATTATTTTTTTCTTTTAACCGTTATTTAACTTTTCCTGAAATAGTGTCTTTTAAAAAGGTAGGTCCGCTTCAGTACTTCTGTTTACAAGCATGAAAAAGCTTTAGCACCTGAAGAGTCCTGCATAGGTTTAAACCAGCTCCGTAGCATGGAAGCATTACTGGATACAACACTGCAGCGAAGAACAAGGTGGTGTGACCCTCTAACTCCAATGAAACCACCAGAAGTCTTATCCCTACAGTCCTGGCCAGTGACATTTGAGTAGATGTGAGCTTCTCAGACTGAAAAGAAGTCTTTCCTTCACATCTGTTTGTTAGTAATTCAAAAAACCAAATATGAACCAGACAGCATTCAGAAGCACATCCAAGGTCAACGAACCCATCAACCCACAACATCTAAAATCAATAGTAGGGACAGGGAACCCTAATAACAACAAATTAATTTGATCTTTCCACAAAATGGAAGGCTATTACTGGACGCTTACTTCCTAGTCCACACGTGTTCAAGCCTTAAATCCAAAATATAGGGACAAGGAATTATTAATTTCTGTTATTGTTCTGCCAACTATATAACATAATATAATGAAAATTAAATCAAGTACTTACAGGGTCTCTCAGCTCTTCATTGTCTCGAGTTGACGTTCGAGGTATTTTCACCGGGATTTCATCTCCACATTCAGTGTCTGAAGCATTTGGAGACTCTGCTAAATCAAGGAACTCATCTCTCTTGTGACCTCTGAACCTTATTTTGTCCAACTTCTTTAGCATGTTCAGCACTGCACTCTTCTGCTTTACCTTAACATGACGGTTGGAGTCTCTGCAAGAAACAAAACACCAAGATTACTTTAGAAAGCTTGCAATAAACCTAAAAACATGCATTCTAATCACTAACTACTTCTAACCACCTTTCAAGGGCCTTCCTGCTGCTAGAGGAAAACATGCTCCAGATTAGCTTTTTAACAGGCATTTTTTTCCACATGCATGGTTTGGTTTTCAGTAGTTGATGATTTACCATCTTCCCACACTATTATGGCCTCCTTCTCATGGCTATTTTTAAAGCAAGTGAGGATGGGCACAAACTAACAACCTGCACTCCAAAGAAAGATTAGCAAGTCAGTTTCTAACGGGTTACATGAAACAAAAGTTTAGCTAGTAAAACCACATTCTCCAACTTGCTGATACTTCTAATCAAAGACATGAAAATCCACTAAGCTTCACAACCCATCTTTAAATTCCCAGAAGAACTGGAGCAAGAGGCTGCCGTATCTCCCTGCTGCTTCAGGCTAAGGAAACAGAAAATAATAATGGTTTATTGAAGAAAGCCACCAGACAGATCCATGCAGAACATCCCACCAAAAACTAGAGATTGTTGAAAATAGACCATAAACTGCATTCAAACTCACTGCCAAGATCCTTAAAATTACCACTACTGATACTCTTGTTTACCTTTTGCTAGATCTCTACTACTCCCTTTGAGATACAAAGAAGAATCACTTTATTAGTGAAGCTTTCACTTTTTTTTTTTTTTTTTGCCAACTAGCATAACCAAAACTTTACTGGAAGAGAAACAGTGCAGCCAGTATTTTTGCTGAACGTGCAGGTGTCATAGAATCAGGAGGAATGAGAAATCCCCAGGACATTTCACTTCCAGAGACAGTATTGGACATGAGCAATACTTAAATTATAAATCATAAATTGTACTGGGAGAAGTACTTTGCTTTTCAAGAGACAATAGAAGGAAGCTTAATTAATGTACGTAAATGCATCGTAATGGTAGCTTTCCAAGACACTGCACTGTATCATTTCTGATTTAAACCAGACCTGCCAAATCTGTCCAATTCAATGCTCTACACATATCACACTGTACCAAAAGGTGCCAATCTCCATCTTTAAAAAAAAAAAAAAAATTAGTTCCTTGGTCCTGCTATTCCAGCAAGCTACTGCTCTGGCAGTTTATAATAAAGCAGCCACAATTTTCTCTCCTATAAACTCTGCTCCTCAGCTCAGAGCATTCCATTCGTGTGGTGCCACAACGCTGTCCCAAATGGACTTTTGCAGCTCTAAAAATTTATTTTGAGGCATTAGTTCCTGCTACTAACCTTTTTTTCCCCCTATGGTCAACGTTGCCCTTCCCTTCATTACAAAACATACCCAGCTTCATGGCATATCATCCCAGGCACTGGTGTGAGATGAGAAAATAAAGGTAGATCTAGACATGTGTCACTTCAGGCATATAAATAAAGAGCAAGAAGGAAGAGCCTTTTGCTACTGGCTCCCACAGCCTTTGCACTTGAGGCAATTCTCACCTCCTCACAAACTTCTTTTCAACAGAACACTTTGTCTTTCCCTAGGGATTCTCCACTTACCCTAACACTTTGGCAATGACCATTCACACTGAGTTCAAGCCAGATCGTCCCCTTCAAAATCTGCCTTAGTTTGCAACTCTGCCAAGATTTATTAGCACCCTTCACTTAAACACAGAAGTTTGAAACAAGTACAAATCCCCTACAGTGCAGCTGGAAAAAAAAAAAACCACAAAACTCTTCCTTTATCAGAGATGCTTAAAGTTGCAGCCCTGTGTTTAATATTTTGCTTAAAGAGAATCACTTGTGGTAGATCACACCAAGGTTATTTTCTATGAACAGCTTTTCTTTGAAATTCTATTACTTGTCAAAGCTAAGTTTAAAATAGAAACACTTCTTGCTCATTCATTGACTATTTGATGAAGAAACTTGTCAGCTATCACATCCAGAAATATCTCCAGGCCCTACTATTAATAGCTACTAGAGAACAAATGCTATCAGGAAAGTTTAAACCTCTGATAAGCACCGGCACAGTTGTATCGTGCTTCCTTCCATCTCAAAGATCTCCATCTATGTTCAACCAGTTTTACGCACCATGTAAGTCAGACCTACAGCAAAGCAGTTGTAAACCAAACCCCGTTTGTTTGTCATCCATGCTGTCCCTGCTAACAATACAGCGATATAAAGAAATAATAAGAATGGCAGAGTGCTATCCCTTTTCTGGTCGGCACTCAGCAGCCCACACCAGTGGAGGACACCCATGCATCCCAAGCCTTCTCCATCCCTCTTATGGATAGAGCAGTCAACTCAAGACTGCAGACCTGGGCAGAATCAGAAGTCCCCAGCATTCTCCTGTTAAAGCCACATTTGTCCACTGCTCCCCAAATACCAGGGCTGGATCTGGACCTCTTTTTATAGCCTGGCACACACAGTACTTCAATGGACAATGATCCAAGATCAGTTTTCCCCTTAGAATGGATTCACATTCAGTTACCTCACAAAAGAAGTGAGAAGCAACAAAAGCCTCTCAAGACAAAGTAAACTCTAACTCTATACTCGTCAAGTTTTGCCTTCAGGCAATGAAGAATGAGAGAGCCAGGAGGCGGGTGAAAAGGCCCAGCAATGTACCTGCTTGGGGTGGGACACTATCTGGGAACACCAAGCCCTGAACTCCAGCCTCCTCCTAGGACAGTTCAAGCATTTTAGCCTCAGTCACAGAATAACCTGCCCAAGAGATGCACCCATGAACACATCTATGGTGTTTTTACTAGTAAAACTGATCTATCTACTCTTAAGTGTGTTGCTACCTGGTCTTTTAAAAATGCAAACCTTTCTTTAAAACACCAACAGATCACCCCACTGAACAGAGTCAGTTTAAACACTCTAACACATAGACAAGCAAAAAGATATGCCATCGGTGCAAGTACTTTTTTAAGTATTATTCAGTAGGTCGACCATTAAAAGAGAAAATAGTAAAGAATCAGGTTCCTAGACATTTTTTAAGTGCTTAAAGTACAAGAGGCTGTTATATAAAAATATCTTCTCAGTTATAATTTAAAAATAATAAGATCACTTTGTCTAAAAATTGTTCTGAGTGCACTAGGCTCCCAGATTGCTTACAGTTACATTAGATTACCCTAAGCGAAAACCTGAGCTTGCCAACAAGCTCCTATAGAAACTCATTATCTGGCCTCCAGCCAAATGTGCGATCTAAGACAGGCTTTTTATGTCAGCAGCCTGTTCTTGCAACCAGCAACTTCTCTTTTTTTTTCAGATAAAGATCAATAAATATGGTGACATTTCAGCAGTTTCAAGCTCACTAAAAAAAAAAAAGAAAAAGGCTTCTCAGAGACTTTCTATTCCAAGTGGCTCAGGTCAAATTTATATAAGCTTGAGGAAACTTTTGTAAAACATAGACCAGAATCTTACCTAGCATTAGCGTTATTGTAAAATACAGTAACTAAATATCAAAAGCACTTCCTTTACCATCACCAGTATTCATTACCTCACCGTCTCCCATCTACCCATCCACATCCCAGCCTTAACTGCTTCCGCTCCAAGTTCCAGGCTGTTTCCAATAACTCCCCATACAGCAACACCCAAGCCAACATGCAGTTTTGCACATGCAGAGCTCACAGTGTGAATGCAGACCGACATCTCCTTCTGCTTTCAAATCAACCATAAATAAATATTATGAAATGATAACAAAAATACAACTATTTTAGCTACATGCATTGTAAACACTCTCATACATGTGACAATAATTGTTCTCACACCATACAACAAACAAGCTATAAATAAGACTTAAGACCGATGTCATGCTTACAAATTTTTAACTTGAGCAAAATAAAATCAAATCTACCCTTCCCAATCAAGTTTATTTCTGCGTACAAACACCCTACCATTAATGCAAGCAACAGAAGGCCTTTTCCACATTCAGTGCTATAACAGAAAGTGCTGCAGAGCACAGTAAGGCAGATGCTGAGTCTGCAGAACTGATTTAGGTCCCCCTTTGTTGCACTTCAGACAGATCAAATAGTACTAGCAGACCCTCTGTTGTAATATATTAAGGATATGTTACATTAACATGCTTACAAACAAGGCTATTCAGGCACACAGGTTTTTAAGGTGGTGGCTTTTATTTCTCTTGTTGCAGTAGCAGAGGTCAAACTAGCAAAATTATCCTGAAGTCCCAAACCATCTTGTAAAAAAAACAAGGCAACAGTTTATGTATACAGGGCTTGATTACTGAAAAAGGTCTATTATTTTCCACACTTAAAAAAATGCCCAAACTAAAATCATCCCTAAGAGTTTGGTGTCCTGGTTTGGTTTTGGTTTTTTTGTTTGTTTTTTTAATTGCCGTTAATATCTAGTTGCTAAAAGCAATTCATTCAAGGCCTCATTCAAGGCAATTCATTCAAGGATTCTTTTATGGAGAGCCAGAGAAGACATAACATGAAAACCCTCAATTAATCCCCAAATAACTGTCAGATGTTCAGTTGAAACAAACATATCAAGACACAAAACTCCAAACCAACATATGCATACATTCCAAACTTATGCTAAGCACAGAAAAATCAAGCTTGGGATGCAGAAGGGAGGAGAGAACTCAGGGAAGGGCAGCACTCAGTGCACCGCTGCTGTCTGAAATCCACCTTAACTCGCCCCCGAGTCTCCTACAAGTGGCTTATAGGTTTTGGTTTTCTGTCCTTGCACCTGATTTCTACACAAGAATATGCTGAATCGGAGTATGTGGCCTAGTCGACTGGACAAAGGATCGAACAGCTAAATCTTCATGTGCCCTTTGTCAGAGAAAGGACGCTGCTTCTCTGCACAGCAATTCAGTTTTCCTTAGCTGTTAACAAAACACAAACCCAATACACAGAGTCAAACAGCATTGCCTTAGCAAGTGTTCATCAGGAGCCTGGGTGGGCGTGGGAACAACAAAAAAAACCACTAAAGCATCATCGATTAATTTCATCTCAGGTCAAAAAGGCCATACAAGACTATGTACACAGCAAACTTTATGTTACACAGCAAAGTAACCTGTAAAGCATGTGTTCCTTTTGCTAGAAAAATGGTGTTTCAGAAAGCTGAAGATGACACTGGAGTCTAGCGCACACCTCGAGTTCTCATCTTTACACCCCATCTTTACACCCCACATCCTTCACATTCTCCTTGCAATCTCAAAATGCCTTTCTGCAGAAGTCCGAGGTAAGAGCTCTGATATCCAAGAAAAGCCAGGCTGTGTGTGGATGAACAAATACAGACACGGTGTCAACACCAGGACGTTTCGGTCTTATCGCAAGCGAGGGACGTGCAAATTGAGGGGGTGGAAAGTATCGGGACTACGTTAAGTATTCATTACTTCTTCACTGAAATGCTCCTGCGTATTATCCTAAGGGAGTTGACAGAAGAGTGGGAACACAACAAGATACGCTCAGGCCATCCACATACCAACTGAAAACAAAGCTTGGCATGTCTGGGTATGTCTAACTACAACTGAACACCTCGCTGAGTACATCTAAGCCTACAACACATTCACAGTCCAAGTCTACGTACTGCTCTGGGAAAAAAGTTACCTCTTGCTACATAATTTCCCCCCCAATTTCTCATTTTAATGGGCAGAATCTCATCTCAAGTCACCGTCTGAACATTTTGTACTTATTAATATTTAAGAAACTAAGCAGAGAAAGATCAACTGTCTGCACTTGAGCGCTCCTCGTCTGTTCGGCTTTTCTTTCCCCTGCGCACACACTTCTCCCGGTTTGCTCTCCAGAAGGCTCACATCTGCAAAGAAAGCCAGACCTTACCCACAGCGTCTCTTCTTGAGCAACAGGGAGGGGGTTTGTATAGACGAAACTGGCACTTTTCCAGAAAACCTTACATTAAGCTCAACTCAACAAGAGGCTTAAGCGGGCAGAAAGGGCTCAAACCTTACTCAATGGAGCCCTTTCATGAACGGTGCCCATCTCAGACTTGTATCACCCAGGACTACGCAATATGTTGTCCTCTGTATGGAACGATGTCATCATTTCCTGTTGGAAAGCAAGAAGTGTCAATACTTGGGGGCCAGTCTAACTGGATATTTGGCCAAAAGCAGCTTATACACTCCAGATTTCACAAGCGTTGTGCAAGCGCCCTCAATTTCCAGCATCAACAAGCACGCAGAGCCTGACCTTCAAAACTGGGCTCTCCCCACATTCAACCCGTCATGGGTACATCCTGAAATTAGTCACCACCTTCACGTCACAGTCTGCCAAAGTCTTCCTCAAATTACATCACCTGTGGCCCCAGGGTCATAACACGATGTAATGCATATAGAGAGCAAACTGCTTTCTGGTTGTGAGTAACACCAGCTGAAAGCTCCCAACCCTTTCAGGGTCAGGGGTCCTCAAAACTCTAAGGATAGACTAGACTAGATAGGGATAAACTAAGGGGATAGACCTTGTTGGGGTTTTGGCATGAGAGATGAAGTTATCAGTTAGGCGACCTATGGTGTGGAGAAATATTATGCTTAGTAATTCAGGTTTATTTTCCCCTTGAGCTAAAGGGAAATGAACAAAGAAAATCCCACCAGAATCACCTCCTCTGCGTTACGGATTGCTGGCAGAAGCAACACTCCATTAAGACGGGTCGGAAACGAGCAGGAAGTTGTGCTTCAGTGTTGCAGGCTTAATTAGATGCAGCTATTAATTAAGCATCAACTCTGAAACAATTTAAATTATCTACTGACTGGGGGGAGAAGGGGAGGGCAAAAAAAAGTGGAAAGCTGTGTAACATGTGCTCTGGTGCAACACAGGGACTGCAAACAGAAGTTCAACATACAGATCTTGACTGCTGGTGGTGAGGTTGTCACAGCAACCATAATACAGCTTCATGAATATGCATTATGCTAAAATCTATTTTTTTCCCAAAAAAATAGACCAACATGTCATTCAGCACACAACATGAAGCTGCCTGGAAGATGAATCGGGGTTGTACAATAAAAGTGACTTGTCTTCAAACCCTTCAGCTTGGCTGCCGCAGGCAGGAGGGGTTGGGGGAAGAGGACAGATACAGAACACGGCTGCATGGGGCTGCAGGACTCTCTTCTGTACCTGCCTCAGCCAGAGAGCATTTCAGACATATTTGGCAAACATTTTAAGGCAGAGGTTCCCAAAACGAGCAGCTCAGTCCCTACAAAATTTCTGACCTATGCAAGGCATCAGCCTTAATCCCTCATCCCAGAAAAGGACCTGGGGGTGTTTGTTGACTATCAGCTGAACATCAGCCAGCAGTGTGCCCAGGTGGCCAAGAAGGCCAACAGTACCTTGGCCTGTATCAGGAACAGTGTGGTAAGTAGGACTTGGGAGGTGATCATCCCCCTGTACTCGGCACTGGTGAGGCCCCACCTTGAATACTGTGTCCAGTTTTGGGCCCTTTACCACAAAAAAGACATTGACGTGTTGGAGCGGGTCCAGAGAAGGGCAACGAAGCTGGTGAGGGGTCTGGAGCACAAGTCTTATGAGGAGAGGCTGAGGGAGCTGGGGGTGTTCAGCCTGGGGAAAAGGAGGCTTAGGGGAGACCTTATGGCTCTCTACAACTACCTGAAAGGAGGCTGTAGAGAGGTGGGGGTCCGTCCCTTCTCCCAAGTCACAGGCGACAGGACTAGAGGAAATGGCCTGAAGTTGCGCCACAGGAGGTTCAGGTTGGATATTAGGAAAAAGTTTTTACACTAAAAGGGTTATCAAGCATTAGAACAGTCTGCCCAGGGAAGTGGTTGAGGCACCATCCCTGGAGGTATTCAAAACATGGGCTGACATGGTGCTGGGGGACATGGTTTAGTCATTTATTTTTTTTTGTCAGAGTTAGGTTGATGGCTGGACTAGATGATCTTGAAGGTCCCTTCCAACCTAGATGATTCTATGATTCTAACCACCCGGAGACAGACCCTTCAGCAAGCCAGAGGAGGTGGCACCTCCAGGGAAGGACAGAGAAGGGGGAGCTGCTGAGGACAGTGCCCAAGCCAGCTGAAATCAGGGGGCCTTGGCCTGATCATCACTGGAAAATTGTGGGCGGAAGGGCTCAGAAAAAAAACAAAAACAACCAAACCACACACACGTACCTATACAGGTCACACACTGATGTGCCAAGAAAGAAACTGAGGGCAGTGACTGTGGGAGTTTTACTCGGTACTTAATCCCACTCCTAACATCACACTGGAAACATCACACCTCCAAAAACACACCCCTTCCACAAACACGTTCACACCCAACACACCTCCGTCTCTCTTTCATCACAAAACCTAAAATTACCAAGCTTTGTTAAATTAATTCCTCTGTAAGCTGGTGAACTGGAAATTTTAACCCCCAAAGCAGGAAGATAAAGCTCATTTTTTCCTTAAGACACCTGTGTGGAGAGAAAAAAAAAAAAAATTGAAACATTTCCTATGCTGTCTGAAGAGCAGCACCAAAAAACCTTGCAAGAAAATGACTCTGCCTGCATCGAGGAGCTCCAGCAGGACACAGGGACTGGGAGAGCCACCAGTTGGAGACACGGGGCAGCAAGTGGTTGCTCAGCACTGGTGTTTGCCAGCTGCTCTGCCTGGCAGATATCCTGTGAAAGGGGTAGCATGTTGTGACAGTAATAAAAGCCTGTCACCTTCCAGGTGAAACCTTCCCCTCCCAGACACCCACTGGGTCCCTCCTCACCATCCTCCCTGCTGCACATCCATCTCCACCCCAGACGAGCCCACCCAAGCCTGAAGCCCACCTGATCGCAGGCTGACACCAAAGGGAGCAACCCCGTTCATTTCTTCCCATTTCATTTATGTCACTTGACCACCCGTGCAGTTTATCAGCTCGTTGCCGACACAACTAATTTTTGTGTTTGTTTTCTGGCAAGGGCAGCCTGGTGGGAGCTGACAGCTCTGGAGCCCCACTCGTGATCGCACAAGCTGTTAGAGCTGTCGTGCCTCCTGCACAGAAAATGTTTCTAGTCGTGGGCAGAGGGAGAAAATATCCTTTTACAGCAGCCACCTGCACTTAAATCAGGTTAAATGGCTGCAAAGCCTCACCCTGAAGACAGTGTTTATGAAGCTGCCATGAGGCACACATTTCAGAAATCAGTCCCACGCCAGAGCTTCAGTCCCTCCTCTGAAGGATGGGGGAAGAGCCTGTCACAGCTCAGCGTTGTCGAAAGGCTTATTTTCTGCTTCCTCACTCTGAATTTTGTCAACTAGTCAGGGGAGCTGAGGGTGAAAACGGGAAGATGAACATCGCCAGCTCAGCAAGAGCCTCCCTGTTGCAGAAGGCTCGGGCAGCTCAGGTCTGGCTGGTCTTCAACCAAGTGAGAAGCCAGGGCTCAGGGGAAGCACTGCCATAAGCAAACACCACAACTTCTGCCTATAAAAACAGAGAGATGGGGGCGACAGATGGATGGGACACGACTAACACAGGGTAAGATTAGGCTGTCACTGCATGTATCTCCTCTTCCACTGTTCAAATGGAAGTGCAAGAAGCCTAGGCTGACATCGCACTCAGGATAAAGTTGGCCTTTTACCATCTGCTATAAAATAAACATTTAAAGTCAGAAGTACACATACTAGCATGGAACATCTTATTCAGTCTAATAAATATGTTATGGAAGGTGATCGCTAAACTGTTTAGAAAGTGTGAGCCCTGCCAGCCCTGAAGAAGAATTTTAATTCCATCCTCTCAAGTAAAAAAAAAGTGCAAGTTACTGAGACCAATCAGTTATACCTGTTTGATGCTGACTGTATTTTTTAATAGTACCAACTGCACATTCATCATCTTCTGATGATAAAAACATATAAACCTGTTTATCCCCATAAAAATGGGGGTATTGCTAAAAAAAAAAAAAAAAGACACTGTGGAAACAAACCCTGACCTAGGCTTAGAGAAAGACACTTTGAGATCGAAGCAGAATGGCTTCGACCTAGCAGGTATTTCTTGAAGAAGTCTCTCAGCAGCAGGCAAGCACTTCATTTGCTTGGGGTGACTGCTCATAGCTCACCCAGCAATCTTCAGAAACAGAATAAAGGTAGAAACCATGGTCTAGTTTTGAAGAATGACTGAATGTTCCTTTTTTGATAAACAAAGATTTAACCTAGCTATTCACTGAAAAAAATAGAAGGGGTACACATTTGCAGCGGGATGCAACTCACAGCTAACAACCGTAGCCTAACTAACCTCTGCTGACCTCCATGCAGCACATGGACCTCCACCAACCATAGCAACCATGCAACCCATCACTGAAAGAGATGCCTGACCCAGCCCTCAACAACAAACATCCGCATTTCACACGTGCCACGGTGCCAACCTACCAATGCATCAGAGTTTCACTTACGGCAAGACCATACAGAAGGCTCCATCTCTGGAGGCATTCAAGACCAGGTTGGATGGGTTATTGAGCAACCTGGTCTAGTGGGAGGTGTCCTTGACCATGTCAGGGGGCTGGAACTAGATGATTTTTAAGGTCCCTTCCAATGCAAACCATATTATGATTCTATAAGGAGTTACTAAAGCTATCAGTCAAAAGATCACAGACCTACAACCAGTGTGTTACACATGCAACAACAAAAGGAACTCCCCCCCCTACTTTTTTGTTCACAAAGCAACCACAGACAGGTCCCTGTTCATAGTCCCCACATCATTCAGCTATTGAGGCACCTCCCTGAGAGCAAGGCAAACAGCCAGAGTACAGCAGGATGGTGTAGCTCAAGGGGCTTCCCTCAGTTTAGGGAGGCAATTTAGCAGAACAGTAACAGCTCTGTAAGCAAGTAAAAAAAGTTATCAAGAAACCACCTAGATGTGAGTTTTCAGAGGAAGATTCCTGGGATGCAGAGATTTTGTATACAACGCTTTGTAACTTGCTTCTACAAGCTCTACCGATTCTATTGCTGATTTGAGAATCCATTACAGCTCCAGTATACCCATGTTGCAAAAATAAGCCACATTAAAAGTACAGGTAAGTGTTTGAGACATCCCTCGTCAATTTCTGTAGTCAGCACACAGACAATGCAATTGAGTCTTTTACCAAACACTAGTAGCTCTCCAACTGCCATACAGTCATAAAAATAATGTTAATAAATCAAACTTCTAAAACTTTTCCCCTCATGAATAAAGAAGTTCAACGTTTCTGGTATACAAAGAACAACTACAAAGATATAGCCAGCACATACCAAATTACAATCACCACTATAATTAAGAACCTTTAATTTCCTTCCTATATACAGGTCTTGATCTTATAAAGAATGCCTATAATCCCCAAATCCCACACATTTCCACGCGAGAAGCAATGCTGCTGCTTATTCTCTTCCTTCTCCCTTCCTCCCAACAAAACCTGAAAGTGCTCCTGAAGTTGGTGCTACAGGCACAGAAGGTATAGGGCAGAAAAAAAAATAGTAAAAATACTATGTGGATTATGGAAGTTTGTAGTGTTGCAATTCCTCATCACGTCAGCTTCTAAATGAAGGGGTATGGAAGATTGCGTAAAAATTTGCATAGATAATATGTAAAGGGACACTGTGTGAAAGACTGTGGTGCTGCACAACACACCAAGGAGGGATTCATTCAAATTACATGAAGAAGTAATGGAGAAACTGCAAGTTTCATGCAGTAAGTCTGGCTTCAAACATCGGCTTCACTTCTGGCACCGTCTGTACTACACAGCCACTTGTAAAAGCCATGTAAAGTATTCCTTGAAATCTTATCACAGAGTAAAAAACTCAAGGTCAAGCTCCCGGCCGAGGGACAGAAACATGAACAGCAGCTCTGCTGGAAAGTGGCACTCGGGACAAGAGCCTCCTCCATCCCCACCCACACAGCTCGTCAAAGGATGCGAGGGATATTTTTCTCCACGTAACAGAGTTTGGAAATAGCAGAGGAAGTTGTGTGACACAGGAAAGCACCAAACTGCTCCTCTAAGTATCACGGACCTCTCTCCTCCACTTCTCAGAGTGCAGCTCTTTTACGTACGTCTGTCTGCACTGCTGCCACGTTTGCTATGAACAGGACTGAATCACAGTACCCAAAAGACAGTTCTGATTTCTGGACTGCAATTATGTCGTTAAACAATTTGGCTGTTTAACTACCTTCTCTTAACAGAGCAAAATGGCAGGCTTCAGGTTGAAAGGCCCTGCTGTTCAAGGTAATCCCTTAGAGGAGCAAACCTCTGCTCCCTCACATTTCCAACTGCATCATTCCTTCAGCAGGCAGAGTACCTGCTGTTTGTCTCCACACTTACAACGGTAATATTGAATTAAAAAAAAAAACAAACACAAACAAAACCAACCAAACAAAAAAACCCAATGAAAACCACCAACCACCAAACCCAACCCACTGGTATAGCCACACCAGTCAGCAAAGTATCCAGCCCTACGAGAAACTGGCAGGGCCATAAGGAATATAATCACCAACGTGCTCATTAACTCTTTTGTTCAGTCAACTGCCTGGGTATTCTGCCATAATCGCAGACCTTTCATTTCACATGTTGATTTTAACATGCTTTGGACAGCAAAAATAAGCAGGATTCTTTGCTGTTAAGCCACATTCCCCCAAGAGGCACACGTGGTCTGGGCATCCCCTCCATGCTCTTTCCCACTAATACTATCCAGTGCTGTTAAAAAAGCCAATTTTGGTGATACCTCTAACTGGTCTAAGTAGAGGACCCAAGACAGACACCAGTCCAGAAGAAGGCTGCCACGCGGGTTCAGCAGTTGTCACTGGTTAAATAGGCAACTGGTGGAAAAGCATAAACGTGAAGCTTAGCAGAGGTTAACCCACCAGCAGTTACAGATGAGGGACAACAGCGTGGGTCTATGCTGGGAAGTGGAATAACCTCAGCAAGAAAGAAAAGAAAAAATAAAAAAGGTCATTACTCCAGTTAAGTTTCCCACGCATTCTTGTGTTTTCTCCCAAATTTTATTGGTTTGTGAAACCAATTTCATTCTGCAAACAAAACCAAAATAACTTACCACTCAAAACACTCAACACTGCCCCAAATGAACTTTGCCCAGCAATGGTGACCCACTCATCTCCAGACCGATGCCGAGCGACTCAGCTGCCCGCCTCCGGCAGCCTGGGGTGCCCGGATGGACACGTGGCAGACCGGGGAAGAAAGATGGGGGTACACAGATGTATTCTATGGGCAATTTTGAGGGTTCCTTAAAGTACATGTGGAGTTGAAGAAAACTAAACAAGAAATTGCATAATTTCAAGAAAACACAGAAACTCTGTGTTAGCGAAGTCTGTAAAGAAGATACAAAGCCTCTTCCTAACAAAGGAACCAGCCAGCTGAGGCTATTACCATAAACTAGCCCAGTTCTTACTAACTTCCCGTATTTGTAGGAAATTAACATTTTAATGGTGCTTGTTATATCATATTGCCTCATAACTGCAGATGGAAAAAAAAAATATACACAGGAGTTAACAACTACATTTTTAAAGCTGCTTGAAACAACTGCAACAAGGTAGCTTAATGAACGCATTAAATAAATCAGGGCACATTAACCTATCCAGTTCCCCATCACCAAAGTTACATGCTAAGTGACATTTCTCCCAAGCACATCTCTTGATACAGCTCTATTAGCAAGGTTTCCACCACGTTTCAACACAAGATGTACCAGACACAAGGAAGAGGCAGAAAAAAAATCTCTGCCAGTTTGAGTTTTTGTACCCAAACCTATGAATCCAATGGTGTTTGCACTTAATGGATCAGCTCTTCGGTTTATTAACCAAGCCTGTACAAACACTCTGATCTGCCATACTTTTCGCGTGCTCTATTTCAAAACAAAGTATTTTCTCATCTCAAAATGTCACAAATACACCGCGAAGCCTGTCAGGCTGCTAAAATGATACAAACCCAATGACAGTAAATAGCAACCTGGCACATTGCTGAGCCTTCAAACTTGAAATAAATTTAAATTAACACAACGATAGCAAGATGGAGAGTTTAGTAACAAAGTGAAGAAACCAAGGGAGAAGAAATAAGATTATTTCAGTCAGCATCTCAATCAGACCAAACAACTTAAAAAGCCAGCTACAGGATGGCATTTACGTCTGCCTCTAAGACTGGGATAAGAGCCAGAATTACACTACTTGAGCTGACGGGTTTATTTATGCCATAATGACACTTCAGTTAGCAATGATAAAGGTCCAAAGGCCAAAGAACTTTAAGAAGAGCCATATACACTGAGTATAGCCCTCTGAGCAGTTATGATTGGGGTAGGCAAGGAAGCAGCAGGAGCATTATTCCTTGCACGCAACCACCTGCCCCACAAGCCACCCTAAAACCACTTTAGCTCTGGCCATTTCAAAGTTTCTGAAGTTCACAATGAAGATTTCTGGAGAGATCCTACCTTTTGTTACCTAATCACTCCTAAGAAACAGTTTGTTTTTCCAAGTCAGAGCCAGAGAGAGAGCCTCGTGACAAAACTAAGAGGCCACGTCACCAGCTGAAGCCCAGAGACCACCCACAGACCTCCAAAAGACCTCCCAAAAACTCCCTGAAAAATCCAGGGGAAAGAGTAGAAACAAAGGCAGAGCACATTTTTGACATTTCTGCCAGTCTTTTAACCAGGAATTCTTCCAACTCTAACTTAGCCCCAATTACCTCATTAATATTCACACATTTAGAACTTGTCATTTTAAAAACTAAACTATGGATTTCACTTCACGAGAAGGATCCTAAAAGTTTAATTACCAGCCAGGCTCAAATCCTGGTTTGGGGATATCAAGCCTTTGTTTTCACTACACAAATGCTTTAACAGATTCAGTCTCTCAGTCATAGAAACTTGAAATTCTGAGGCTTTTTGCACTAGTGACAGAAGAATGTTGAAGACTGCAGGACACGACTGAACCACCAGCTAGCACTTAACTCCCATTAACCTTGGATTTGTTTATACAGTTACCCTTGATGTTAAAAAAAACCATTAAACCTCATTCTTCTTGAATGTTTTAGGGATTCCAAGAGGCTCCCATCTGTGCGCAAAAACAAACTACAGAGCTGATCAAATCTGCTGAAAGGAAAAAAAAAAGAGAGAAAGAAAGAAAAAGAAAGATGACATCTTGGCATCTGGGGCCTGCATCCAGCTGCAGGATCTAGGCAGGCTGACTAAACTTGGGCGAGGACTTGGATGGCTGTAAATGGGTGTCTGTTCCAAGCAAGACCTAAGTCATGGAAGATGAAATGACAAGAAACAGGGATGGGCCGTCTGTAGGGTGAAAAGAAAAGCTGTAAATACACAATAATGGGATAGTTCATATCCTACTGATACTCCTGCCAAATGCTTCTGTTAATTGGATAGTACAAAAATCTTCAGAAACTAAACAGCAGTTTTAATCACGGACTGTTCTGGGTTCTTATTGCTGCACTCAACTTTGATGCCCCAGAGCATACCACAGGGGTCAGGCCTCCGAGAGCTGCAATACAACAAGAAGAATAAAAACCGTGTCCTGCTACAACCTCTCCTTCAGAAGAGGCAGCCACACAACCCAGAAGACATGAAAGCAAGCTTTTCTGAACTAGAAGACTGTTTTGCAGTTAAGTGGAAATGTTTCTGGGTGCTCAGGAATCACAGTATATAAATAAACAGTATATAACAAACAGTAAGCTGGGAAAGCTGGGTCCGATTTGTGTATAACCAGCCCCAAGACCTCTGACTAAGAGCTCACACATATATAGAAAATAGTCTCTGGATTTGGTATATAGTTAACAAGGCTACAGGAAGGGCCAGACCACTTCATACTGGCATTCCTACACGAGGGTGCATACAAGAGCACATGAGAGATGGAAGAAGCTGTCCCCCTTCGGGAATGACAGGACTACTCAACCTCACACAACCGAGTACCTTTAAATAAAGGTGTTTTCTTCAGCAGACTGGCTACCAGGCGAGCTTTCCTTTCCACCTTGCCAGGCAGAGCGCTTCGCTCTCCCCCACGCCCCAGCGCCAATACTCCCATTGCTAGTTATGACTGCATTTTGGTTAATCTTTATTTAAAAGGAAAACAAAGTTTTTTTCAAAAGATTATCAACTTGTAAGAAAGAAAATCTGCATGCCTGCAGCTAATCTACCCCAAGAGTTGGCGTCTGGCATTTCCTCCACCGTTCGGAAACACCAGTGATGCATCTGCTTCCTAAACATGTTTCTCATCTCCCATTTCAGATAACGAGCAATCTGTGGTCAGACAGTCCAACCCCTTCTTAGCATTTCCAGTAAGTATATCTGCCTTTACTCACTTTTCTTCTGTCTATTACAAGAATTAACTTCATAGCAATTAAAATTCTGAATTTAAAAAAGCCCTGGAAAACGCTAGTCTATGTAACTACTACGCAGGTTCAGCCAGAGCTTTTGAAAGAGAAGAAAGTAAAAAAAGCAAATCACTGCCTTTAAAGCAAACAGACACTATTTTCATACAAGTCCACGCAGTGTTTCCAAAACTCATCTAATGCAATTGTTCCACAGTTAAACACACACATGAAATTTTCTGTGCAATGAGAGTGAGGTCTGTTGTTCTTTCATATTAGCTCTCAGATATTATGATGAACTTTTAGCAAGCTGAGAAGAAAGCCACCTTCAGGGTAAAATAAACAGATGTAGTTTGGTTCAGACAATAAGGAATAAAAACTGCATGGAAAGATTTTCCATTATTTAACAAAGATAATAATTTGTCACCAACAGTAGACTAATGAGTCACAGACAAGAGCTTAATGCTTAAAGCTTATCTCTAAAGAAAAAAATATTTACGCAATTTCAAAGTAATAGCAACGCAACAGAAAATTAGTTTTGAATAGACCCCATAGTCTCCAACCAGGATAGCTGTGTGCATCCAAGTGAAATCCAGAGTGGAGACTGCACACCTCCAGGCTTGCATTCCACCAGGAAAACCCGACTGAAAATGCCGGTCGTTGTTTCTCATTCAAAAAGCATACGCCGTCCCTGCTCCGCTCTAACAGAGGACTGCCGAGGGGCAGAGAGCTTCACCGGGCAAATTCAAACTGCCAAGCAAAGCGAGCTCCACATTCCTCCTGTATAGTATCCCAAGAAGTGGTATTTGTGCCTCGCTTAGTTTCAGTGTGTTGCTGTGGAGGGCTAAGAGATCCAGCGTTAAAGGAAATCGTTGTTGGCAGAGCCCTCAAAGTGGGGAAAGGTTGTTACTGGAGGAAACAGGAAAGAAGCAGAAGTAGCTTTAGAAAAAGTGTGTTTGCTGTGAAAGTGTTTTCTAATAAAGTTTTCTGGGGAAGTCAAAACTATGCCACTTTGGCTGGTTATTCCTATTACTGAAAGTAGAAATAAGAGCTGTTCAATGTGCGTATGTTCATCAGACCCATAAGTAACTTTGCTGGGGAGGCAAAATCCTCCCAAGCAGGTCCAGACTCTTTTATAGCCAACAGAAGCTTTATATTCAGAACATTTCTCTGAATCAAAACAGGGCTAGCTCCAGATAACCTGGAAGAGACCACATTTCTGCAGTGTTTTGCAAACTCTTGACGTTAGTTGTAATTACTGCAAGTTTCCAGGAAGCTCTTGCAGCTGAAGAAAACCTTGGGACCACAGCACGCTGTAGCAGCTGACAGTTCTCTTAAAGGATCAGTGTGTCCAGCCAGATGCTCCACAGCTTGTTGGGAAGGACATTCCTCACTGCATGATCCCAGGTGATCCCACAGAGCTCCTGAGACCACGCAGGTTTTCACACAAAACCAAGCCGCACGACATTATCGCCCGAAAGGCGATCTCAGACTCTCAGCAGTATATTTTGGGCTGCCTGGCAGGTTAGCCTTTGAGAGGAGTGTGAAGACCTTGGATAAAAGCACTGCAGAAGCGCAAAGAATTACAAAGTTAATCAAACTGGAATAATGCCTAGAAGTGGTTTAATGCTTTGAAAAGTCAGACGACATAAAGAACATAGTTACACAGACTCCACTTATTCCTATCTGACGACATGATCCTTGCAAGCTGATGCAAGACTTAGTCTACAGAGCTGGTTTCTACTGTTATCTGATGATCACCGTCCAAAGTCACCTTAATATTAGTCACACGAGGATGCTTTGCATGTTTTGCTGCTCCCAGGTCCCACACTTCACAGCTACCTTTGCCCCACGCAGACAGGGTGGCAGCTGCTGGGAATCAAACCTCTCGGCTACACGTGGCAAGAGGCAGCAGCCAGGATCTTCAAGAATGGTACATGCAGGCAACTCCCTCAGCATTACTCCCTGTCTCACAAGGGAAAAAGTGAGGAAGAGGGAAGACGAAGAAAGCCCCAAACCCAAAAGTGAGTTCAGAGGTAGGATCCCAGATCATCTTGCAGCTTGATTTTGAATCAGGTAGCCAAAGTCATGTCCATCAAGGGCTATCTAAGTGCAAGGAACATCACACCGAAGGTATAGTGCATTTCATCTTTGGATGCTGAACATGCTGGTTTCTTCCTGTTGCAATAGCTGAGCGTGGCACAAAATGCTCAGAGCCCAGGCTACTGTTCCCTTCACTCTCAGAATGGGGTTATGGATATTTTCAGACTGGTCTCTTCTCTGCTGCTCAGCTCTCTAAGGCTTAAATTGGGCACGCTACTCTCTCCAGCCAACCCAGAAAGCATTAACATACCCAGTTTCTGGCAGCATGCTGTCCCTAGAATGAAAGCTCCTACTGGTAGTGGTCCAAAAGTGACTACTGTTAGTGGTTCCACTACTAGAGGAGTGTCTAGGGAAGTAGCTTATGCCCGACACACACAGCTGTATAGCTCCCTAGACTCAGATCTGGAGTAAATTACAGTAAATCGCAGGGTTCAGAGACCTGTGTCAGTCCTAACATAACTGGGAGGGACCCTGAAGCTGTACAGCTGCAGACATCAGCTGGCTCTACCAAAAGCGAGATGGGAGGGTAGAGATACCCTTGTCAGCCTCGTAACACAGTATCACTGACCAGACTTGGCCTTCAAACCACATTTTAAGAGCTTCTTGTCTAGGAGCTTCACGTTCCCCCACCCCTACGGCTGTGACACTGCTTAAATACTGCTGACGGTTATAAATCTACACGCCTCTCTATAGCCTTCCTACATTTCCCCAGGAATTACAACATGCTGTTAACCTTGAAAAGTGCATCAAGTTATTTTAGAATGCAGTTACTGTGCACACCTGGGAATGCAGAGATGAGATCCAGAGAGAGGGGAAGAAAAGCACACAAACCATTTCCTGAATGTAGAAGGAACATGGAGTCTCAGGTGGTAAAATCAGTGGTGAGAGACTGGAGGACTTCTTTCAGAAGGTAGCTCTAGAGCTAAAACTCTTTTAAGAAGTTCTCTTTTGCGTACGCATTTCTAACTTGAAGGAGTCACTTTTCAAAATTTAAGATAATGATAAACTTCCGGTTATGAAATAAACTCTGTTCTGAGCTAAAGATGCTTGTGTATCCTTCACTGAAAGCCCTGGTACTAATTTTCAGTCTCCGAGAATTGGTTGGTTTCCAAACCAGTGAATTTGAAATGTTCTATATATAAGTAACCCGATACCTGAAATTAATATTGAAGGAACAAGTGGCTTTTACAACGTGGTAAAAAATGCCAAGCATTAGTAATGCCAGATACTAATACAAACTGCTGACAGTCCTATCGAGAGCTCTGATAAGACAGTTTTAGCAGTTGGAAACTAATTGCACTCAGTCACTAATTGCATACATCGGGCCAGCATGGAGTACATGGCTTTGTTCTCTTTAATTAAGATAAGTATAGACTGTTCATGTTGTGCAGTTACTTTCAGGGGAGTACTATGGAAATTTAAAATGCATCTATTAACCATTTTATTTGGACTCAGAGAATGCAAGCAACTGCTAACTACTTGTTCCACATATTTTTGCCATGTTCTTTAAGAACTTTAAAAAAACATCTTAACCAACTACACACACCTAGATTTACAGGAGGGGACACTCAGTGGTCAAGAAATTAGAGTGTCCCCTCCCATACAGTTTGATGAGAATCCCAAGGAGAAAGCAGTATTTCATGCTTTATTCTTCTTTTTTTTTGTTCTCCTCCCTCCCTCCTGTCCATGAGCAGCGTTACCAGCCTTACGCTAACGATTTCGTTCTACACCTGAAGTGTTGACCTAAAAATGAAAACCCTGTTTACAAATTCTATATTTAGCATTGACTACAAAGTTACAGATGTGGCAAAATAAGGAAGCATCCGAACTTCACTTGGCTTAGTTTATCAGACAGATGCTCACCTTCAGGTGTGTCACAAGGGAAGCACAGTAACATAGGAAGTGTCCATGGAGCTGGCAGGTCAGCCCCAATGGAGGACAACGCAGCTTGGGATGGCTGCTGGAGAACCAAACCAGCCCACAGCAAGGATGCGCCCTCACCAATATAAGGAAGAATTCACTTAAAGGTGAAACAAGACACAGTCCCTATGAATGCACCCCAAGAAACACACATACCCATGTTACTCAGCATCTAATGATGACACTTATTAGGCATGTGTAGCCAGCAAACCTAGCCATAAATCCCTTAATCACAGGTCAAAAGAGCCATCAAAGCCCGCATTGATGGGATCAGGAAAATGCTGAACAAGTGCTCAGAGAAGCTGCATCAGTGACTTATGGCACCAAAGTGACCTCTCGGACCTGCATCCTAAAAAAACACACTCAAAATTTACTCTAGAAGCGTCTTCTTTTTACAGCATACTGGGAAATGTGAGGCCACAGCTGGAGTACAGCTGGAGACACGGACATGCTGGAGAGAGTCCAACAAAGGGCCATCTCTCCCGTGAGGAAAGGCTGAGAGAGCTGGGACTGTTAAGCATGGAGAAGAGAAGGCTCAGGGGGATCTCATCAATGTAGATAAATACCTGAAGGGAGGGTGCAAAGAGGACAGATCCAGGCTGTTTTCAGTGGTGCCCAGTGACAGGACCAGAGGCAGTGGGCACAAACTGAAACACAGGAGGTTCCCTCTCAACATCAGGAAACACTTTTTCACTGTGAGGGTGGACTGAGCACTGGAACAGGCTGCCCAGAGAGGTTGTGGAATCTCCATCCATGGAGATGCTCAAAAGTCATCTGGACTTGACCCTGAGCAAAGCCCCTAAGTAAAAAAAACCCATCTTCAATCATTTAAGCACCTCTGAAGGTCTGGTCTTCTAAGTCATGGAATTAAAATTACTGCTACCAGAGCGTGCACCAGGAGAAAGGACTGTTTGTTAAAGAGAGGAGGGGAAAACCAGCAAGAGTGCTCCTAACCACAAATATGGTGGTTTTGGTTTGCATATGATAACTGCTCTTTCAGTTTAGTCAAGGCAAGAAGATTTCCTGTGTAAAAGAAACTGTACTATTAAGGTGAAGAAAAACATCCAGAACTTACTCTCTGTGAAGACTGCAGAGTCTGTTAATATTTATGAAGCCTGAAGTGACTTCAAAGACTCCTTACTTCATTTGCGTATGTCATAACAAAAAGCAGCACTAACTCATTAAATTTTAAGGTGAGTTCACTACAAACTGTAACTGTTCTAATAAATTCTGACCTCCTAGGAAAATACCCAACTTCTTTGGGTTTGTGTGTGCTTGTGTCCCCCACATCAATGACAAGATGAAAAGACAGAACCTGCATTTGTTCAGAAACTTGGAAGATCAAAACATGTAAACCTGGAAGCCCCCAACATTATGACCCAAAAGCTATGTTTGATGGCTGGATCTCTGTGGAGAGATTTTTTCATGGATTAACTTGCCACCGTGCAAGGCCAGGGCAGCGGGCAGAGAGAGAATCTCTTCTGGAAGACCCTGATTAAGCACTTACCGTCAAAAGCTTTCCCTCTGATCAAACTCTGTGTCATAAAAATAACACATTAGAGGAAGTCATCTCTCCTCCTAACATAGATGCTGCCATGCAGATAATATTTAGCTGAGAGAAAGATACGTAGGAAAGAAAAGGAAACTGTTACAGGATAAAGCTAGAAAATTGTGCGCTTTATTTGGGCCTGACAGTCAGTTTGGACAAGAGAGCCTCTAATCTGCTATTGCAGATTTTTCTGTACACGATACTGGAGTATTTCTGGTAATCACCAGGGCTTTGGGGACTTCAAAGTTAGAGAGTATCACTGCTAAGCCTGATAAATACTGGGCATAAGGAGAAGGAGGAAGAGGCCAGGACAAGCCAATGAACAGCTACATAGCTTTAACCCAAAAAATTCAGCAAGGTGTGTGTCGCCCTTGACTCAAGCATTCCTGAACAGCATTTATTTTCCAGACCTGTAAGACACAAACCATCAGGAAACGTGACCTATTACTCCTCAAATAAAAAGATATTCACCATAGAACTGTTAATGTGACCATGTTACACAAAACACAGTCTCAAATCTTTAAGAATCCCTATGGATTTGGTGGTGACTGAGTCAAAAAAACAAAGCATGACCCTTCAGTAGACAAAATGAGGTGAAATGGTCTTTGTTAATTTTCCAACAGATCTGTCATCACTTTGGGGGTTAAACAGTTAATGCTCCTCTTTAGCTTTGAAATCTCTGTATTAAGGAGTGAATATTCAAGCATCAGAAAGATGCTGATGACACAACACACATATATAGTATCACATGTATGTATGCCATATGTATCCACGGGCAGTGTTCCATACCCCAGCAGTATACGTGACCTTTAACAGCAGCACGAATCACTTCTCAGACACCGCAGAAGTTTCCTTACTAAAATAAAATACTGAAGTTGGGTGGGGTTTTTTTTCCAGGTCTCAAACAATATTAAATCTCTTTGGCATCCAATATTGCCCCAGCCAGTCACTCTCATAATGAACTCCAGTTCCTACAAGCTTTGGATATCACAGGCCAACAGGAGGAGAAGGGAAATTGTCGGGGAACAGCCTCTGTGTTGGCCACCTGCTCTAAACCACCGGGAATTAGTTTCCAGCCAGGAAGACAGCAGGGCTGCGTGCCAGCCCCCTGATTTTGCCTTCTCGGTCAGGATCTCCCCTCTGTCAGTCTCTCTGAAACAGGGTTCCACTGAAGAGCGGAGCCAGGACAGGCTTCTCCCAGCTGCTGCCCTTAATTCCTTCACCCCACCACAGGCTCTGACATGAGGTCACCAGGCCACAGCCACGCTGGCAAGGCGGGCCAGGAGGGAGGTCAAAGCCCGGGTGATGCCTTCACCCAAGAGGAGAAGCCGTGCCAAGAACGGCACACATACCTTCAAGCAGCAGCAGCCTCCCCCACACCACTCGACTGTCACCCCCTCAACCAAGGACTTGCTGAACAGACTGGGTCTCACTACTGTCACAGGTAAAAGAGGACAAAAACCCAAACCCACCAGTCTGACACTTTAGCTCAAGTTAGTCCCACCTGCCACCAGCCAAAACCATCTCTGAGAGCTTACCTGCAGAGCTGGAAACACGACATGGCTCATCTTCAATTCGGTCTGGCACCTCAGCCCCAAACCACCTTTATTACAGCAGAGGGATGAGCCAAACATACTTGTGGTCACCATAAGAAAAACAGTGAAACATAACTCAGGCTTTCATGGATTTTTACACAATTTGGTATCATAGAACCATCAATTAATTTTATATTTTATCAGTTTCACAGCTAGTAGCTTAATGTCAGCTTCAGAAGAACACAGACCAGGACTAAAAAAAGCCCTCTCTTTTTGAATAATTAGATATAGCATTTGATACCTAGATATGGCATTTAAAAAAAAAAAAAAAGTTTAAGACAGCTAACACCTCTTATTCTGAGGAATGAAACCACTTAACACATGCTAAAACCTACGGCAGGATACTGTCAGATAACGCAGAGCGCAGGCACCTGGGATCCCACTTTATTAAATATTTCCCCTCCCACCCACATCTCAACCACCACTGGAAATGCGATACCCGAGAACCTGTCCATCATCCATTCCACATTCACACGAGCTTAACAGCACCACATCCACGCAGTCTAAAACTCTGCAGCTGTAGTAACGACGCACGGCACGAAAACACGACGAGAAGCTGTTATTTTGTCCTGTTTGCCCCACACACGCGTTTAAGCCCAGCCACAAAGTCGGGCAGGAGGCTCAGGGCTTCCGTGCACACCTACCGGACCTTCTCTGAAGGAGTCTGGGCTGACAGCTCGGACCGTGACCCTGCCATTCACCCAGCCATCCTCCTCTCGGTCTCCTTGAAAGCAAGCTCTCCAGCAGCGTTTCTCTGCTCTCGCTCCCCCGACACTCCGGTGCCCCCATCGCTCCACATCGAGATCCAGACATCCAGACACCGCCTGCTCTGAGGGACTGGTACACTGCTGGCTACTATTTAATACCAGCGGTCTG